>JANHMN010000026.1:10102769-10195700 GCA_030674055.1 Rhabdomys pumilio
GCTTTTGAATAATAAAGACCCTGTTCTGGGTTCCCCTCATTCAGTTTGGTGGCATTATGGAAGGTTTTTTTCTTGCAAGTCCCCTTAATAATTTCATTGCAAGAAGCAAAAATCAGAGAGACAGCTCTTCAGAGAATAGCTAGTAAAACTTGGAAAAATAGTTCTGTCTCATTTCCAAAAGGTCAATATAATAAAAAAAATAAAAAGAATTCTTCCAAAGAAGGCGTAGCTGTGCAGGGTGAATACCTTCTCCTGTATCCACTCAACTGTGATTAATATAAGGGTGAAGGCCTCTTGAACTGATGAATAGCTGTTGAAGCTGAAGAGGATACTACAAGGCGTGGTTCAGAGGACTTTAGAGTTAACAGTGGCACTATAATTGAGCTCAGAGACTGCAACAAGAACATTTAAGCCAATTATCTCTATTTTCCCATAAAAATATATTTTTAATTCATAATAATTCCTTTAATCTGCAATTCATTTGGAACATCTCAGAATCTGCATCACAAAGAACTGTTCAGTCAGACATGACTGCCCATGTAATAAACATTAGCCAGACACGCAAGTTTGAGTTCTAGGTCTGAGGCTTAGATGATTTAACCAGAAATCCTGGTTCTTCCCCATCTCCCATTTTAACACTTTGTAATACAAGCCAGGTCTCCTTTAATCCACTGGCTCATTAGAAGATGTGGTGTCCAGTGCACCCACCCATCCACATTCTTCACTGTTTCTCTTTCTATTGATGAATTATCTTTGTGCTTCTTGTTGCGCTTGTCTACTCATTCAGTGGCTTTTCAATCTGTGATCGTAAATATTGTATATTCATAAGTGACATAACAAAATACAGTGCACATTATAACATACAGTTGAACTGGCAGCCAAGACCACAGAGCCTCGATATATTGTGAATCATCCGTGCCATCAATGGTCGGTCCCTTATGATTACTTGAAAATAATTAAGGAAAAATAAGAACAAGAGATTCCAGTGTTTTAGAGTTTAATTTAAAATGGAGAATGGAAAACTTTGCGTTGGGTAAAGACTTGCTCAGCCAGCTAAGCTGTCCATAGCTTCCTTATCATACAGGATGTAGTGTGGTGAACTGCCACACATCTCATAATCGGCCTTCTGTGTTTGTCATTAGCAGATAATTTAAGTGTTAAAACCTTAAAGGATGGAAAGATGTTCCAATGAATGAGTGTCTGTCACATGAATGTGAATATTTACACTGGGAAAGGATGGGTGTGGAATCAAACAGATCCCTAGAGCTCATTGCCAGTCAGCCTAGACAAATGGATGAATTTGGGGTTAACTGAGAGACCCTGCTTTAAAAAAGAAGGAAGTAGAGGGCCATTGAGGAAAGACATCTGATGTCAACTTCTGGCCTGTACATAAATGTATGCACATGAACATGCATATCTAAGTACACACATACACACAACCACACACACACACACAACCACACACACACACACACACAACCACACACACCACACACATAACCACACACACACATACACACACACACACACACACCACACACACAACCACACACACAACCACACATACATACACACACACACACACACACACACACACACACACACACACACACGACTGAAGGGAATTTGTATTGAGAAAGCAAGCATTGTTTTGTGCTTTTGCCTTCTGTGTTATAAACTCTTCCAGTTTATAACCTCACAGAACAATTTTTGACTCCTGGCAAGTCTGACATAAAATCTGGAACATTTGATTGATGCTGTGCACCACAAGGACCAGAGAATTCATCAGGATAATGGAGGTAAGGACATGAAGAGTGGCATGACTCATAATCTCCATCTTTAGAGGGGGCCCTCCATGAAGCACCATTGCATCCTGCTAACTGCTGTTCTTTTCAACATTCAAAGCCCTGTTCAGCAATAGTTCTTTGGCGATGGCCCTTCAGGTCTGTTATTATTTCACTATTAACAATTTTCTCTGATATCAACATGACTGGGCACAAGGATGAGCTGTTATTCTGCATTGTAACTTTCTTCTACTTTGTATTCTAAGATGCTGAACAGTTTTCCGGTCACCATCCACCCACCCACCCACTATATGCTTCTTTAAAATCACTTAGAAGGTTTTTGACCAGTATTGATCCAGAATATTGACATTGGGCATATAGAAAGTTGCATTCAACATTAGTGTAAAAGTAAAGAGGGAAAAAAAAGGAAAAAAAATGTTGTGATTGAGATTCTGCTGTCTTCAGTGGCCTAAATGTTTGTGGTCTTCCTGAACTTATCTATTAAAACCTAATCCCAAAGTGATGGGACTAGGAAGGAAGACTGACACGGAGTGACTGATGGGTACGGTAAGGTGTGAGTGGGACTGACACCTTATAAACAGTCCCAAGTGTTCTGTCTCTTCTTCTGCCAAGTGACAACACAGCACAAAGATACACTATCAATCTATGAACTAGAAACACTTATCCACCAGACACCGAGTCTGTTGATCCCACCATTGAGCTATAAGAAATAAATGCCTGTTGTTTATAAACCATCTGGTAGGTGGCATTTTATTGTAGATTCCCCCACAGACTGACAGTCAATATTTGTTGAACACCTACTGTGTGCTTGGTTATAGGGTATAGATACCAAAAGGTAGATACCATGACCTCTGGAGTTCACTATCCATCGGCAGACAGCTGAATTTGTCACAAAGGGGATAAGGAGACACAAAACAAGGCCAGGAGGAGTCTGTGGCTGTCTACAAAAAACTGGGAAATCCTCCCCCAGGAAGGGTAACATTGGCCTATTGCCCAACTGTCAAGTCAAGGAAACAAGTCAAGCCGATGGAAACAATTTGTCCAATGACACAGTGATACTGTATACCTAGAAAAAATATATCAAATATTGCCAGAGGCTGAATCGGGACGAGAGAGTCCCAAGAAATAAGGCAAGCCAGACAAATTACCTCTGCCTCAGTTTCTCCTTTCTATAGAGTTCTTGGCATCCAAACGTTGGCAATTAACAACCCTTCTATTAAGTAGGGACACCAAAAAGATGTCATCTATGAATCAAAAGGCAGACCCTCAAGAGACACCAGACTTGCTGGTGCCTTGGTGTCTTTTCAATGATTAGTTCTTAAAACCATCATGTCAGTGTTGTTTGTAGCTGTGTTTACATCTCCTGTTTTCAGCTCAGCAAGCTCAAGAGGGTCTGTGTCAAAGGAGTGGTTGGAAGGATTAAGAGTTCGCAAACATTTTTCTGATACTATTGATATTTTTATACCCTTGGTCAGAGCCAGAAAGGAATAAAAAGTAAAAATGCTAATAGCTTTGTAGGACAAGGTAAATCTCACAACACTCTATGGATATCATACTTTAGTTGAATTAAAAAATATGTGTGTGTTGCATGTGTATGCACATATACACATAGGTACCTATGAATGTGTGTCCATTTGTAGGAAGACCAGAGGTCAATGCTGGATCTTGTCCTCAGTTTTTGTTCACCTTAGTTTTTGAGACACAGTCTCTCAATGAACCTATTAGTCTTAACCTCTAGCCAGTGAGCTCCAAGAATTCATATCTGCCTCCCCCACAGTCACCTGTGCAGGGATCACACACACACACACACACACACACACACACACACGCATGCACCTGACTTTTTATGTGGGTGCTGGGAATCAAATTCGGGTCCTTGTGCTTACATAGAATATCTTTTTCTCCCACTGAGCCCCAAAGTGTTGTAGTTTTAATGGAAAATATGGGCCATAGGAAGAGTGAGCAAACTGGCCATAAAAGAATCAAAGATTGAGTTAGGTTGATGTCTCTATAGGACCTCAGAGATAGAATAATCCTGACATCTCCCTTCAAGCCTGTTGCTAGCTGTACAATCCTCTACTCTTTAGCCCATTTCCTCTGGTGAATGATGCTTAATGTTTAAATCTAGTTTCGAATTTAAAGGCGATAATTAAGCCCTGGAAACTTGTGGTGCCAAGGCTGTTGTGTAGCACTGTTAGTGTTCTGTAAGTCACAGTCCTCCACCCCTGGGGGCTCCTTCCCAGAAGCTGTCAGAGGCAACTCTTTGTTTATGAGAAGTCTCTTGGTGCTTTAGACTCATGGAGACAAAATTAAGTCAAAGAGCATTCTGTAAAAATGGCAGGGTAATTAAATGCGCTGTGCAGTGTCCCTCCATTTAAATTGCATCAGAGACTCTGATCTGAGGCAAGGAGGCTGTGAGAGCTGTTTTCTCACTGAGTGACTCCCAGGAATTATAGGCACTGGTTGGCTAATCAGGTCATAGGCAACTGGAGCCCTTGCTGTCTCTTCTGTGTATACTGAAAAATGACACAGGTAGTCAACGGTCCCCAAGACTGGGCTCCAAATCCATGGAATACCACAACGCTGATGCTTGGTTAGATCTGTTACTTGTCCTGTTGCTATGACAAAATAGCCAACAAAAATCTTACAGTTCCAGGGAAGCAGAAGCTGGAAGTAGCTAGCTGGTCCCACTGTTCCACGGACAGAGAGAAGAAAGAAAGATGGTGTGGGGGGGGGCCTCTGGGAGGGGTAAGAGTAGTAGTGCTCAGGCCAATGTTTCTTTTTATTCCTTCCAGGACCCCAGCCCATGTGACATTGCCACCCACATTGAGTCTTCCCATTTTAATTAACCCAATGTGGATAGTCTTTACAAGCACACCCAAGCACTAATCTAATCTATATAATTCCTCATGAGTGTGATATGGGCTGAAGGTGTCTTGTCTCCTAGGTGATAGAGGAGAGTGAGTGTGGTCTCTGGAGACTTATAGAATAGCAGGAAAAGTAGTGCAGCAGGATATTCCCCCCACCCCCCGCTACATTTTACAATAATCTTGGTAATTTGGGAGGAGTTAATGTGGGAGGAATAATGAGAGGAAGAGGAGAAGGAGGAGGTGGAGAGGAGGAGGAGAGAGGTAGCAGCCATGGAGAACTACGTTTGGGTCCAGAACAGTCCTGGGTAACGATTTATATCTCAAGGTTGGATATTGAAAAACAGGTAACGATTTATATCTCAAGGTTGGATATTGAAAAACTCTAATTGTGTGGGCAAATTGTTAATTGAGCATTTTTAAATATATAAAGCCTTTGGATAATAATTAAACTTTAGAGTCTTATTTCTACCAGGTACTGCGTGGATGGTGGGTATTGTCTAGGGTTCAGCCAAGGTTTGTGGAGACAGCAAGGTGGATCGGCAGAGCCGGCCGCCATGATGGTGTCTCATGGATGCCAGGGCCAATGTTTCTGGCTGGCCGTTTCTAGCTGTGGCCCACACATGGCCTCTGGCCTCTTTCAGCTGCTGAGCGCTTGGCTTCAGGCCGTGGAGCATGGTGGCCTGAGCTAAACAGAGCCACTGCCACATAGATAGTCAGCCCATACAGCATCATTTTTTAAATGTTACCTCAACAAGGTAGTTCAGCCGATGAGCCTCCACTGAACAGAAAAGATGCAATAAGGGGGCTTTGCAATCTCCAAAGCAAAAACTGGAGGAACTTTCTGGTCCAGAGGTCTCAGGCCTTGTCCAAAGTTGCCAGGAAGGTCTCACATATGTTACACTATCAGCTCATTCTTTTATCACACAGAAACAAATATTTTTAAATCAATCAGTCTTCACCTTTGGTCTCATTAACATCCCACTGATCTTACAACTCTGAATGGGAATTTTATCAGGTGTACTGGATCCACACATGCAGGCAACCTTCTCCACTAAGTCTGTTGTTGAAGTTTACCATATGAACTTGCCCCTAATTCATAATCACTTGCAGTCTCCCTTCCTTTGCCTATATTCGGCAAGCCCTGCCATGCTGAGAGTCAACGTTCTTTTGGTCACTTGCTTGGCCCTCCCACTCTGCCCAGAGAAGGCCCAGTTGTTTTCCACCTCATTTCTTTATTCTGTTTATACATTGATTTTAACATGTTGGTATTGGAAAGTAAGTATCTTTCATATGCACTATAATATATGCAGGAGAATCACACGATGGTGTGTTTGACGAATTAAAATTTAAACCTACATACAAAATAAATAACACCTGAGTTATAGTTTTGATGTTTCAGAAATAGATATTTTATTTACCACAGCTCATTTCTTCTATTTGCCGACATTTAATTCATATTTATTTAATTCTTACAAACTGTATCAAAGACATGCAAGACTTCCTTTCCAGTTAAAAGTCAATCATTTTCACATACCTTGCCTCCCCTGATGGTAGGTTACTGATTTTATTCATTTTAGTGCTTGTAAAGATTTAATCAAGGGTAGAGATGTGTGTGGGATATTCTGACAGAATTTGTCTAGTTTTGCCAAGTTGCTATAAAAGTCCTTCCTTCTATTCTAGATTAGTCTTATTTTAGTGGCCAGCTCTAAATTTTTCAGAAGTCAAAAAGAAGCTTCTCTGGCTATGTTTCTGGAGGCTCCTTGATCTTGGAACGTGTGTGCCTGTGGCCCATTTTCTTGTTACTGTTTAAGACAGTGGTTCTCCACCTTTCTAATGCTGTGACACTTCAGTAGTTTCTCATGTTGTGGTGACACTAACCATAAAATTATTTTCATTGCTACTTCATAACTATAATTTTGCTCCTGTTATGAATTATAATATAAATATTTTTGGAAACAGCTTTGCCAAATGGGGTCATGACCCATAGGTTGAGAAACACTTATCTAGGACTTTTAGAAGAAACATTTGGGATTCCTGCTGTCCTAAGACCTTTGGCCCTTCTTGGCATTTGGCACCTGCATGAGCATTAAGGACTTGTAGCTGCTCTGGGGCCTTTTGCGTGTTGATGCTAATACAGAATTTCAGTCTCAGCATCTTGCTTGACTACAACAGTGGTCCTCAACCTGTAGGTTATGACCCCCTTGAGAGTCAAACGACCTCTTCACAGGAATCACCTAAGACCATTGGAGAATTCAAATATTTATATTATGATTGTGGTTGAGGGTCACTACAACATGTGGAACTGTTTTTAAAGGATTGCCGCATTAGAAAAGTTGAAAAATCACTGTTCTAGAAGCTTCCATGGGGTTGACATGGCAACCAGGGACATATTACATGATTTGAGGCCATGCTGATGTCAGTGGCCCAAGCTCCTGCCAAGGGCCATGTATGGGTCTGTAATCCTACTACAGTCAGGGACAATGTTGATGTCCATGGCCCATGTCACCACAGAATGCTACATAGATATCCTATGCTGCTGCCTAAGACAATATTGAGCTTTGAGGCCTTGCTGTTGCCAACAGCCATTTTGATGTCTGTGGTCTGTCCCCACATTGGGGACTATTTTTAGACCTGTGCTGATGCCAGAGACCATGTGGACGTACATTGTCCATGCTCCTGCTCACTATAAATGATAAGGAAGTTACTTTTGCAGTGGTATCAGTGACAGAAAACTCACAGTAAAGAAAGAAGGACATAGAGGAGTTCTGTTACAACCCCTATACCCCTGCCCCCCACCCCAATAATAGCTTAGACAGAAAACTATCAAAGAGAACTCTTTAAAATTGAGTTAAGGATGTTTTGGGGCAAGATCCCATCCAGCTAAGTTTAGATCCAGGCATGGTGGTAAACACCTTTTATCCAAGAAGACAAAGCCAAACAGATCTCTAAGTGCAAGGCCTTCCTGCGACAAAGCAGGTTCTAGGTGAAGAAAAGCTTAAATCCAGGTTTGGTGGTACATGCCTTTAATCCCAGCATTACAGAAGACAGAGCCATGCAGGTCTATATTTCAAAGTCAATCTACAGAGCAAGTTCCAGGAAAGCCAAGCTTAAGCAATGAGGGAGTTGGAAATCAAAAAGCAGGTAATAGAATAAGGAGGTCATGTTCCAGCCCCAGCAAGCAGCAGAATGCAGCAGCTTCAGTCATGTGGCTCTGGTTTTAGAGTGAAAAATAGAAAGGACTACTGGGATAACTGATGCTGGTTATCTGGAGCTAAGAAATTAGCAGTGATTAAGAAAAGATGAGCATCACTGAGGTGAAATCTGGGAAGTGTTTTCTGAGAGCACAGAGAAGCTGTGTTCCAGAGGCAACCACAGTTGAACCTCGTACTGCAGCTATACTTGGTAAGTTGGAAGAGTCACCCAGATGGTACCAGTTTTAAAGACATAAAGAGGTCATGAAGAGCAGCTGAGGCTTGGAACTGTGAGAGGCCATGGAAGTTCATTGATTAAAATGCAGCCTCAGTTCCAGTTGATGGCCCAAGACTGAAGGGGTCATGCAAAGGATTTGAGTCTTGGCACCATGAAGAGAGCCTATGAGAGGCTATCAGTGAAGTCTAGTTGCAGCAGAAGACCCCAGTGTACTGGAGATGCCAGTGCCATGGGATGATCACCAAGAACAGCAGCGGCAGTAGAGTGGATCAACCTGAGCTTAGATGCCAGAGCCATGGTCTATCTGCTGAGGAAAGCTGCTAACCAGGAATGGTACAAGCCCAGCAGAAAAAAAGTTTGTTGCACTCAACAAAGATAAAAAAGGAGTTGGAGATCTGAAGACTGCTTTGACATCAGCCATGGAGATGCAGAGTTTGGAGTTTGCTCACTGGTTTCCTGTCATGTCGGGGATTACAGTTAAGTGATTGGATGAATCTCAGAAGAGACCTTGAACTTTGGACTTTTAACATTTTTGAGACTGCTATCGACTATGAAGACTCTAGATGTTGAACTAAATGTAATTTGCATTATGCTATGTTTAGGTATGGCCCCCACGGATTCGTATGTTTGAACAAACCTATGGGGGCCAAGGAGTGGAATATGATGGTTTATATATGCTCAGACCAGGGAGTGGTATTATTAGAAGGTATGGCCCTGCTAGAGTAGGTGTGTCACTGTGGGCGTGGGCTTCAGGATCCTCATCCTAGCTGCCTGGAAGTCAGTATTCTGCTAGCAGCCTTCAGATGAAGATGTAGAACTCTCAGCTCCTCCTGATCAATGCCTGCCTGGATGTTGCCATGCTCCTGCCTTGATGACAATAAACTGAACCTCTGAACCTGTAAGCCAGCTCCAATTAAATGTTGTCCTTACAAGAGTTGCCTGTTGTCTTTTCACAGCAGTAAAACCCAAACTAAAACAATCTCCGAAGCTGTTGCTTCCAGCAGGGTATGGGAGGGAAAGGACTCAGTTTTCTTTAAGGAGTTGGCTACTAGGAGTTTGACCATGCTCCATGGAGAATATGGAAAACAAAAATTAGACTTAGTGTTTGTTTGTCTGTTTGATTTGGTTTTCTTCTGGGAAAGTCATAAATACAGAAGCTTGAAGTAGCTGGTTGCATTGCTTCTGTGGTCAGAGAGCAGAAACAAGACAGAGATAGATAGATAGATAGATAGATAGATAGATAGATAGATAGATAGATAGATGATAGATAGAGTATCTGCACACACTAGATAGATAGATAGAGTATCTGCACACACTAAGCATTATTTTGTGAAAAGATTGACAAGAAATGAAAATGCATACAAGATGGGAAAATGGGTAAGCCTTGGGAACAATCAGGAGTTAGCTGAGGTCATTATCTCAGAAGGAATATTCTCTTGAAAATAAAAATGTTGATTCTCAGTGGCTATAAATCCCTAAAAGACAGAGACCCCTGTGTTACATATTTTATAACACCGAGCTTGGGGTCTTATAAGCAGAGACCACCAAAGTGCAAAGTTAACATCTTGTGGAACAAAATAATGGTTGATGAATGGGACGGGCATGCAGCTTACTTTGTCCGATGCTTGCCTAGCATACACAACACTCTGGGTTTGTTCTGAGTGGTGGCCTATGCCTGCAAAGGAGGGTCAGAAGTTCACAGTCATCCTGAGCTATGTAGTGAGTTCAAGGCCAGCCTAGGTTACAGGAGATTTTGTCTCAACAAAGGGGAGTGGGGTGGGGTGGGAGAGACAATGAATGGATGGATTAATACCATAGCCATCAACATTGTACTTCTGTGTCATCTTCCACAGATACACATCATGAGGCACAATCTTATCGAGGTTGTAAAAACATTTTTGACAAAACTAAATTGTCTGTTTCTCAAGAGCCTGGACCACTATACACGCACAGCAACAGACGGAAAACAGATTACAGAAATGCTCTGTCACAAATAAAAGCATTATAGTGAAAAAAAAAATAGACTGTTCAGTAAGGCTCACACAGACATTTAAAAAGATTTATGCCATCAGTTGCCAGAGCATTTTGATACTTCCCGGTGGCATTTTATGTAAAAACTGAACTTTAAGAGAATTTTATAATTCATTCTAAACTTAATTCGGTGCCTTTATTATTAACTGAGGAAATACACAACCGTGATAAAATAGCCGGCTAACAGTAGCTGCCCGGGGATTACAAGAACTCTATTGTCTTATACCGTCTTCTTTTGCATATTTCATTCACTCAGAAGGAAGATATTCTAATTTGTAATTTCCATATGGCCAAGTTATTGCGTGCTCTCCGGTGATTATTCTCTGTATTTGTTTAGAATCTGTCAATTTCTGCACAATTTAATAAGAACTTTTGACTTCCCAAACAACCACCAAATCTCAGATGGCTGCGTTTCAAATGAAAATTGAGAAGACCGTAGGTGTTTCTCAAGACCACAAGCCCAGTGTTGCCATCCATTCAGTCATTTCCTTTCTCCCTTCCTTGATGTGCCACTATTCGATTCCATCCTGTCACAACACAATTTTCCAGAGCATAATCTTCAATACTGTTTTAACGCCGAAGTGGTACACGCGCGGAAGATGTAGGTATGATGAGTTTACTGACTGCTATAAATTGCATTTGCGAATTTATGTGCCGGTTAAGTGAGGCAATTTCTGAAGACTCCGTGCGATTTCCAGGACATTTAACATGCCAGCTGTATCGAACAGTTTTCAAAAATTATTAAGTTGAAGAGATTCTATTTGGATATTGTTTGCACTTGACACTATTCTCAGCTCCCTACCAGCCCCAGTAGCAGCGAGCTTCTAATAACATCTTACCCCTTCAGACTGTTGAATTCTGCTTTGCCTTATCAACTGGCTCCTCAGATGGGGTTTACAATTAGCTCCCATGCCAGGTCACTCAGGAAAGTCCGTTTGATTCCACCCAGTCAGCAAGTAGTCACTGAATGACTCTTTGGACCTGTGCTATAAATATTCTTTTCTGGAATACTCTGAGCTGTTTGTTGCTTTCTTGGTCTCTTTAAGGATTTGTTTTCAACACTTCCCCTTAGTCCACCCCTGAGAACCCAGATTAAAAGGCTGCTAGGTCTTTTTTCTACAGTATATTTTTCTTACCCGTTAGAGTTGTTATTGACCAATTTTCGTGTGATCAAAACTGTACCAAAGAGCTAATATATATAGTCAGTCATAATAATGAGAGTAGAAATTTAGAAATTTCAAAATGATCCGTGTGCTCACAGCATAGCCTTTTATGAATGTGTTTAAAGAGCTAATCTACCAGAGAGGCCAACCACACTGAACTCTGCAGTTAGAGCCAAGTTTCTGCTCAGCCAGTTATTAGCTGATCTCTGTGAATGATTCTTTCACTATGGCAGTTTACTCATCTGACGGTGGCAATAATAGAGAATGCCCCAAAAGGCTGTTGGAGGATTAAATGAGGTAATCCCTGTTTTAAATTGGGGTGAGCTGGCAAATCCAGGGGTCCTTGAGTCTTAGATGCGTTATTAAGCTAAAAGCTGGATCCAGATCTGAGTTAACTCTGACCCAAAGGCTTCCATTTCTGAAAAGATCTCCCTCTAGCCAGGGAGTGTCTACAGTTTCCTGGTTGCATAGGAGTGCTCAGACCTCCAGAGTGGTAAGAATGTAGACCTTTTCCAGGCGGGGTCTCCCTCTCTCCTTAAACACTGGCCAGAACACAGACAGTGCACATTTACTGACTACTAATATCTGCTGGTAGAGGTGCTAAGGGCTATCACCATATTAAAAACAAAAGTGGCCTGGAGAGGTGGCTCAGCAGTTAAGAGCATAGGCTGCTTCTCCAGGGGGCCTGGGTTCAATTCCCAGCACCCACACAGCCGTTTGTAACTGGCTGTAACTCTAATCCCGGGAGATTCTAATCCCACTTCTAGCATCTTGGTACCAGGCACATACCTGATGCACAGACATACAAGCAAGCAAAGTACCCAGACACATACAAGTAAATAAATAGTTGATTGACTAAGAACTTGTTATATGAAGTAAAATTTTCTTGATGTTTTGTATTTCTGTTTTGGCTTTATGTGTTTCTATGGTTGATGGCCAAAGAGTGTTTTCGTCTAAATCAGCGGCCCTATTTATGACTGGGACGAGCTATTTGTTGCTGGTTTCTTCCTTCTGTTCAGTCTTTCAGTGTGTGAGGGTTTTGCTATTGCTTTTCTCTTTAACTGTCTTTATTTTAAGTGGTTGGGTAAACACTGTGGACTGTGCCTGATTTTCTAAAAATGTTGTCTTGCGTATAGCCTTGGAGTACCATGGTACAATTTAAGTGTTTGAGTTTTCTGGTTACAGGCACAGAACACAATTCAGAGAATTGTGGTCATGACTGGAGGATGTCACTGAAAGTCAGACTGTAATAAATACCAAGAATCTGTCATGACACCAGTTCTTTAAAAGCAGGTCCATGTGGCATCTCCCTTTCTTTCTGTCAGTGCTTTCTAGAAGATGAATAAGCCATTTTCTTATGAGATGGTTCTTTTTGAGAGCATTACCAGACATTAGTGATGTAATTATTTTAGACTAGAAGTAGGTTGTGATAGCTTTAGTGTCTGTCTCCCAGGATAGTTTAATGACTCGGGAAATGAAGCTAAAATATTTCTACACTAAAGGGTCTCCACCTTTGGAGACTTGAGTTCTAATCTTGATTTTCCATGTAATTTACAGTCTATATGTTGTAAGCAGTGGTAAGAAGAAAGAAAACAGAGTAAAGGAAGGGGAGGAAATAAAGTCTGAAAGAGAACTGTACTTTAAATAGGGCCAATTCTCTGAACAAGGCCTTAAGCGGGATGATGCCAGGCACAGGTAAATACTTCTTGATGTTCAGGCACATTATTAGCATGCCTTTTACCCCATTTCTCCAGAGTTGGAGGAACAATGACTTGCAGTGACTTGCATACTTGGGTCCTTGTGAAGATTTCATTGTCACTCGGGTTTCTCAGCATCGCTGGCTGCCACAGTTTCTCTTTTGTCTTGTTCCTTATGCAAATATGGCCACATCTAAAGTCTCTTTTTAAAAAGAGACCCACAAAAGTACCCACTTGAGCTTCTTTCCCAAGGACCCCTTCTCCATAAAAGGATGACTTTGTTTCCCAGGAGTGCTTCTCATCAAGTGGCATGAAAGGATGTCGTGTTCCAAGTGGCATGCATGGACTCACTTGCTGAAATAGGGTTGGGACTGCTAATGTGATTTGTGTGGCATGTGACAGGGTGACGATTTTAGACTATATAGAAGTTGACACTGCAAATGTCAACAAGTATTCAGCATCAACATACCCGTTTATTGAACTAAGATTATATAGTCCGAGGGATTGAGATACACTGGAAACAGATGCCCATATGTATGATGTAGGCTTCTCCAAAGAAACAAGTCAACAGAATAAATATGTGTTGTGAAATAGGATGCATTGGAGTAGCTTACATGGGAAGGACTGGGTAGTTCAACAAGGGCCAGATGCGTGCTGGAGAAGCTAAGAACCCAGTAAATATCCAGTCCACAAAGATGTATGTTTCAACAGTTCCAAAGCGGTGCTGAGAGCCTGGGGGACTCCTGGACAGCTACTGGCCTTTAGCTCCTATTGAAAAGCCAAAGAAGCTGAGTCCTGATACCAGTGTTGGTAGTGGTAGTGAAGTCAGAACAGACATGCATAACAAGCAAAGGTGGACAATGAATGAGTACTGACTTTCCTTTGCACTCATGATACATGAGCTGCTGTAGGGTGGAGCGTCTTCCTGGGAGAGCATCTTCCTTCACTTAATCCTTCCTGGAAATGCTGTCACAATTGGCCCATGGAGTGTTTCTTAGCTGCTTCCAGACCACATCGATATTAGCCATTACACCTTAGTGTGCCAAGAGGTAAGAAGACAGACTCTTCTATCTCATCTGGACAGAGTCCTGTGATTTCTATGAAGAAACAGTTTGTTCTTAAAGTATCATCAAGTAGAAAAGATGAACTTTGAGCTATTGATTTATTTAGTGATTTATTAAAGTATTGCTTGTATTTCCTATTTGCCAAGCACAAGTTCTCTTGCCACCTGAAAGAGAATGACGTGGAGGAATAAATGGAACAATGAGCCATTGCCCTGAACAAGCTGCTCACTGCCGGGAAGGGTTCTTTAAAATTGTGCTTGCTTGCTCATCCCACCTTGTGGTTTTAGAGTACAAAATGAGAATACAAACTGAACCTGGGATGGAAGCCTTTCAGGAGCTGTCCTGGCTTTGGACCAATGTCTGGTGACAACTCCTCCTCTACTGTCATTGCTCCTGCTTATACCAGAAAGTTTCCCCAACAATCTATTTGTTCTGGATTGTTTGTGTCATGTTCCTCCATGCCTCTCAATGCTGCTTTTAATGTTAGTCATCTAACAGTTACTGGGGATGGAATGTGACCCCGGAGAGAGTCACCCAGCTTGTTCAGGCCTCGTTATATCTATAGAGGAGCACTGGAAACATATAACCGAATGCAGCTTGGCATTCTGTGACATAGGATTGTGGGTTCAAACATTTGATGACACCTAGAACTGGTTCCCATGGAGCCAGTGAGAGTCTCTTGTGCCATATGAGAGTCATTGTAAATGGGTAAGTGAAAAGAAAGACCATACAGTGGGTAGCTCAGGCATAGTGAGATGGCAATGCCAACATAAATGGCTTGGTCTTAGCACACGAATAGCCTCTTTCTTCCCATAACATAAGGATGGGAAAGACAGTAAATGGAGATGGACGGTAAAATTTCTTTTGTAGCTTCCAAAAATATAGCTAGGATCTGGAGACACTGTTTAATTGACAAAGTGCTGGAGAGGCAAGCAAGGGGATGTGAATTTGATTCTCAGAACCCACATAAAAATGGATGTGACCACACTTGTAATTGCAGCGCTAAGGAGGAGACAGATGGGTCCCCAGGGCTTCCTGACCATCAACCTAGCCTACTTAGCCAGTTCCAGGCCAGTGAGATTCTGTCTCACTGTGGACAGTCCCTTCAAAGCAACACCTGGGATTGGCCTCATGCCTGTACCTGTACATGTGTGTATGCAATTATTATTTATTATTAACAACATTTTAAACAATACAAATACATTTTCTATCTGTGCAGAGTACAAATGATGATTATAACTTTTTAATTCAATAGTAAAGGTGGCATTTTTAAAAATGTTCTTAGGCTCTTCAGTACAAATATCAATGTTAGGATGGATGGTAGATTACTTTTTCTAAATTGACAAAATTGATGGACTGGGTGTTAAGTGTATCTTCTACTTTAGAAATTACATAACTGTAATAGTTGTGCTCAATTTATATCTGAGAGAAAAGAGCCGTTTCACTGGACAAAAAGGGGAAAATGTTGTGGATTGCCTTGGTGCTGTTTATATTTTGATGTTAATTCTGTTTCCTCAAGCGGGGCTGCCCTGATGAGGAATGGACCACATACTCAGGTGATTTCATGTGAACCTTCTACCTATTCTAACTGATCAAATAAAGTGGAAGGGAAAGGTGGGCCAGGAGGTTTTAGAGAGGGGGAAGAGAGGAAAGAGAAGAGGGGTGATGAGGGGACGGAGGAAGACAGAGCAAGAGGAGGTGGAAGGAAGATGGAGCAGAACCACGTGGCCTGGAAAAGCCTCAAGCAGTAAGGGATCTCATCGCTGGGGAATAGAGTGGTGTAGTGGTAAATCTGCCCAATCTAAGCATGCAGCTTATAAATATTGTAATTGAGGTGTGTGTTCTTTGCACAGGCTTATTGGGGTTGGAGATGTACTACGACATACATACCTTTGTTTCTCACACAAAGGGATGATACTGTAATGATACTATATAATACCCTGCCCCTATTTCCACAGTGATACCTCACTAATACAGCTAAACTCAATAAAGGAAAGCTGATTCTTGTTAATTGCAGTAGAGTTTCACCATGGGTCTATATTTTCTTTTATTTAAACATTTCCTCTGTTTTCAACAATGCTTCTGTTAGCATTCATACACATACCTTGCATACACACACAAACTTTCAGCTCTTGAATTTGTTTTTTGGCTTAATATCTATAGGTACAATAAAGCTGAAGTATCAAAATGGATATCATTTTAAAATATTTTTACTTCAGTATTTACGTCTTTTAAAGTTTCCTGGTGAAATTTTAAGCAAAAAAAAATAGCTTAATAGTCTCATCTTTGTGTGTATGTGCGTGTACACATGTGTTTGTGTGTGAGTCAGTGTCTGCAAGTTGGCTCCTAAACTTCACTGTGATTATTGACATGAGCTATCAACGCCCAGGTTTATGTGAGGTCTGGGGATTTGAACTCAGGTTCTAACACTTGCAAAGCAAGCATGTTTTGCCCACTGAGCCATCGCTGCAGCTGGCCGTCTCATCCAACAGGTTCATAGTGTCATCAATGGGCTTTGTGCACTATGATTCATTTTATGTTGTTTTGCTGCCAATACTTAAGTTACACTTTACTCTTAGCTGGGTAGGAGACATAAAAATTGTGATGGCTTAATTTGCATTTCTAATATTAAAATTTATTTTTGTTTCCTGAATATTAATATTTTTTTCTTCTCTGAATTCTCTAATCGTGCATTTTATGAAGCTTTTTACTTTGCTCTGGGGAGTCCATAGTTTTACTTCCCAAGAATGATTTTTGAATTCTAGCAAGGCCTGCAGACAAAGCTACTTGAGAGGCTGAGACTGAAGGACCACTAGAAACCAGGAGTTTGAGGCAAATCTGGATGATCTAGAGTAAGCCATGTAAAAGTGAAGGACAGACATTAACTTTGTTTATTAATTTTTGTGCTGGTTGGATTATCCTCTTGATATAAGCTTGAGTCATTTGGGAGCCTCAACTGTGAAATTTGTCTCCATCAGATTGGCCTATGGGCTAGTATTTGGGGGACATATTCCTAATTGTTAATCAACATAAGAAGGCCCAGTCCACTGTGGGTAATGCCACCCCTAGGCACCTGGGTCTTGGTTGTATAAGAAAGCAAGGTGAGCAAGTTTTGAAAAGCAAGGCAGTAAGCAGTCCCCTCTATGGTTGCTCCCTCTGTCCCTTGAATTCTTGTCTTGACTTCACTCAGCAATGGGCTATGATCAGGAAGTGTGAGACAAATAAACCTTCTTATCCCCATGTCGCCTTGGGTCATGGTGTTTATCACAGCAATAGAAATCAAACTAGAACAGGCTTGATGATGCAGAATGAGATGTTGGCTGTGATGGATTTTGACCATGCTGGTTTGGGGGAAGGTGGTCAAAGTGTTTGGAACCTCGGGCCGGAATGGCTGTTGAGCATTCATTCCAAGCTTAGTGGGCCTTTCTGCAGAAGCTTGGAAGAGACTGCTGAAGAAAATGCAGACAATGAAGGACTGCCCGGCTTGTGGAGTCTTCGAGGCAAGTTTGAAAGTCCCTCAAAGACTATATCAGGGCTATTTGTGTGAAGCAAGCCATTCTGTGCTCCATCGGGACAATGGATGCTGGGGAACAGGGACCAGCACCAAGACCAATATAAACTCCTTCTTCCCCAATTTGCTTCTTGTCAGATATTTGGTTAGAGTAACAAGAAAAAGTAACTAATACATGGACCTTGAGGAGACTGATCCCAGCAGAGTCTGGCTGTCTCACAAGAGCTAGCTGATATATGGTACCAGCATATTCAGTCATGTTCATTGTCTAAATCAATGTTCCTGTAATAGTATTTTATCATGTCAATGATTGCGTGTACATGCACATTATGTACACCTCTCTCTCTCTCTCTCTCTCTCTCTCTCTCTCTCTCTCTCTCTCTCTCTCTCTGTTTTGATTTTAGGACAATGGTTGCTTGACAGGTATTTGTCATTCTATTGGTATAACTACCTCGTATCCTAGTCTGTGAATGAATGATTCTTAGGTTTATTATGGCTCAAGTTGGCATTATAATGCACATTAAATGTTTCACAAAACATTTTCATTTCAGCTTAAGGGAAAGGACTACATGGGACTATTGGGGCTGAGTTCATTTAAGTGAACTCAGGCCATTTACACGTGAAGGTTGGCTGGTTTTAAATAGGTCCAGTGGATAAGCAGTACATGTACCTCCATTCATACTATTATTACTTTAAAAGGAATGAATCAGTTTGTTCATGTTGTGATAAGTATTAGCATTGTTTGCGAGTTGCATAGAACAAAACATGATTATTCCCACATTTACACCATTCCAAATGCCTCTCACAGCCACTGGAATTTATAAGACAGCAAAGGGGACAATATGCAAAACTTTTTTTTTTCAAAACATTTGCAAAAACAATTTGGAGGTTTTACTATGTGGGAGAGACATTTAGAAATGTCAGCTAGCTGAGTGTTTGGGGAATTGTAACTTAAATGGACCCTGTGCCAATATAAATGTTCATCTGGGCTTAAACAACTCATTTTAAAATAGCTCAAATATCACAAGAGTTATTGTCATTCCCAGAACAAGCCTTAGTGACACCTGCTGCTTGGTAACATGGAGAGACTTTTAATGACGATAGCTTTGTGTGTTTAAACTTAGATACATCTCCACTATGTAAACACACAAGACCAACAGATGAGCTCAGTAAGACATGCTTGAGCTGAGACGGGGGTGAAGTAAGAGGGGGAGAGGGAGGGAGGAACAAAGAGACAGAGAGATGGAGAGACAGAGAGACAAAGATAGAAAAGTCTGTGCAGACCAGAACTGGTACAGAACACAAAATGTTAGTTTCAGCAGTGGGGCTGGGAATAAGCTTGTAGCCCAGACAAAAGGACTTCCTTTGACTGAATAACACACAACAGCCTTCTTGCAAGTGTTTTGCAGAATGATTTTATTTTCAAAGTCTCCCACAAATGTGCTGGGCTCTGGAGTTTTAAGTAGAAGCCTGGTTCTGATAGTGGCAAGTGTTTCAGGAGAGCTGAGGTGAGGAACCAGATCAGAACTTTACCCAGAGGATTAAGGTAAGATTTCTCCAACTATAGAAATCTCAGTTTCAGACAGAGTCACCATCTTTCAATAGTTCATCAAAAGGACAAACACAAGGGGAAAGATAAAAGGCAATTGTTGCATGGGCTTAGGCCTTTTTAAAAAGGTGGAATTAGTCCTTTGACTATGTATGTGAACTAGAGGATAGTGACACTGTGGATCCCAGGCAATGGGTACTGTTTCAGCGCTTAGGCTGGAAGAATCTGTCGAGGTAAAACTGTAGAGCTGTGGACTGAGAACTCCTCTCATTAGCAGATGTTACTTATTGCTTTTGCTTTGAGCTCTTGACAGTGGTGAATGAACTGTCCCTGCTCCAGCTTTGCCTGTATGTGGCAGGGCTTTATTTTAACATACTTATTCTTTTACAGTATCATATACATATTGTCTTAGTTAGGGTTTTACTGCTGTGAACAGATACCATGACCAATGCAAGTCTTAAAAAAGAACAACATTTAGTTGGGGCTGGCTTACAGGTTCTGAGGTTCAGTCCATCATCATTAAGGCAGGAACATGACAATATCCAGGCAGGCATGGTGCAGGAAGATCTGAGATTTCTACATCTTCATCTGAAGGCTGCTAGGAGAATACTGGCTTCCAGACTGCTAGAATGAAGGTCTTAAAACCCACACCCACAGTGACACACTTCCACCAATAAGGCTACACCTATTCCAGGAGGACCACACGTTCTAATAGTGCCACTTCCTGAGCTAAGTATATACAAACCATCACACAAACGGATAAATGTACTTTTATTATATTCTCTCTATTGCCCTCTCAACCCACTCCCCTCCCACCAAACCCTTTCTTCTTTCTTAGTATTTTCCTCTCCTATTTTCATGTCTTAAGAAAAAAATCCTGAAGCTATGCTTAGTGCTTCCCATAATTTCAGTTAACTCAGTCATTACGGATTTCTGACGGGGTTGAAGACCTATAGTCTGATAGCCAATCCTGGCTATTTACTTTGAGAGAAAAGATCTGAGCGGAGGGTTTTCAGCTGACATTCATTCTAAAGCCAAGAAAAAAAGCCAGGTTCAAAACTAAGTGTTTTAGTCAAGAGAGACGACAGAGGTTCTGGTTAGTCAACAAAAGGACGGACTGGGTATTAAGACTATCTTGTACCTCACTAGTACAAATAGGAATAATTATGCTCTAATTGTATTTTGAGAGAAAAGCTTTATTTTAACAGGAAGGGTAATATGTAGGAGGAGCTAAGGGGGAAAGAGCACCGAGAGGAAAAGATGTAGTAAGGAGAGGAGAAGATGAAGTAGATGAGAAGCTAGGTAATGAGAGAGAGAAAGAGAGAGAAAGAGAGAGGGGGCATGGAGGCAGAAGTTCATGTGTCTCCACCAGTCAAAAATAGTTTACATATCTAGGTTGGGTATTGGGTTACACTTCTGATTGAGCATTACCATACTTATAAAGCCTTTGATTAACATTTAAAAAAATTGTATAAAAGCAAAATGGAAAAAGGGACACAGGATAGGGGTTTTCTAGGGAGGGGAAATGGGGAAAGGGGATGGCATCTGAAATATAAATAAAATATCCAAAATGAATTTAATCAGAGGTGCCTGCATGAGCACAAATGGGGGCTTCCTCCAGAAAAGGCAACTTTCCAGTTCCTACACCACTGAGGAAGGTGACTTCCCCCTCCCCCACTGGTCATTGATTCTGTTCTATGAGAGACACTGTTATTTGTGTACAGAAAAAGGTGAACAGAAAAATCTCATGGCAACATTCTATGAAACTATAAAAATCTGAGAAAGGTCTATCAATGGACTAGATACTCAAGCCATGATACATATTCTTTTGAGTTTATACTGTAGTGAAAACAAATCAATGGATTAAATTGATGAACTAAAGGCATGGATAAATGTCATATTTGCAATGATGAACAGAAGAAGCTCATTGAAACCTAGTGTGCATAAGCATCATGATGAAATAACACTAATGAGTACTATGAAGAACCACAAAAATTTTTAGCTTTACATTGAAATGCAGTGATGTAAAAACCATGCTTAGGAATCTGTAACACTTGAATGAGAATAGTGGTTATCTCGGAAACACAAGGAAAACAGCGAATGAGGGAGAAGTAGGCAGTTTGACTATGAGATAAAAACAGATAACTCTGAAGCAAGTACAGCAAAATGGTAAGATCTTTAGAGGCCAGGTAAGCACACCTGTGCATTTGCTATGTTGTATTGGATTATTCATAGGCTCGTTCGAGCATTTAAATTAGGAGGGCTAGTCCATGTTGCCCAAATGACCCTAGCCAAAGTAAAAATAAAACCAAAACTCATGAATTTGGGAAAGAGGAAGATAAAGAGGAGGAGCTTCACAGGGAGAGGGGGGAGTCAGAGAGAGAGAGAAAAGAGAGAGACAGAGACAGAGAGAATGAGAGAGACACACAGAGAGAGACAGAGACAGAAGTTGAGAATGTAGAGCCATTAAAAAAATCATACACTCACATAAAATTGCGTATGAATGTAGAATGTGAGACAAAGGATGAAATTAGTTGATCGAAATATAACACATTAAAGATGAAAGTGCTAATATTTAAGAATATTAATGCTGCCTCGCAGAGGATGATCGCAGAAAACCAGTGAGCCTTTCAAATAGCATACCACTTAATTTCCATATTGTATTCTAAATACAAATGCAAACATGATGAAATTATAATTGAACATAATGAGATAATGGGCAACTTAATAACACCTTTGCTTTCCAAATGTTCTACAATATAAACATACTACTTTAATAATCAGAGACTACTTTAAAAATTTTCACCTCTAACCTAAGTCTTAATTTGGAAAAGACTTGTATTATGAGTGCCCCAATTACAGGAGGCTGGTGAGTTTCCCAGGTCTGCTGAGGTATGCCAGAATATTTCATTATTGTTTGCACATTGCGTGACTATGATAATAGCTGCTTTTAAATGCATACATTTCATTTGAATTTCCAAGAAAAAAAGGCCCCAAGGAAAAGCTTCTAAGTTGAGGAGAGGAAGTATTCTCAGGTGGAAAAGTTAGGCTTCTAACTATGTTGTTTGAGTCTCAGCACAGAAGACATAGTGAATTTTAGGAATCCAGTTTCATAAATAAAAACAAAAATAAATGATAACAGTGTGTTGTAAGGTTAGGCATGATTCTAAAAGAAGGTGAACGCTTGTGACTTGCTGGATTGTACAGAGCAGCCATACGGGGGCAAAATCCTTCTGGAGGAGAGATTTATTAATACAGCCTATATGTCACCAATGAAAGTGAAGGGGAAGTTCTTAAACATTTCCAAATTCTGTCAATTACACCCTCTTACTTCATATGGAACTAAGGATTTGAACAATCAGATCCATGGGCTCTGAATTCCAGTGAGTGGTTGTGGTTCTTAATCATGGAGCTGACAATGACCACAGAGCAGGTGCCTCTGCTTCCCACCTCCACGAATCAATTCCTGGGTACCTGATCATTTTACCCAATGCAATATCCTGGCCACCTTGGGCATGGCTTACCTATCTTATTTACCACCAACTAGATAGGACGACATAAAGAAGATGGAAATGCCAGAGTATCTTGGCAGTATTGATGCTGAAGTCAAAAGCTAGACCTGTGTATGATAGTAGAGATGTCATGTAATTAAGACTGAAGCACTCCCCGCTCCTTGTAACAATATAGTTCAGAGTCACTGGCTGCTTTGACATCCAGGTTTACCACAACGTTTGGTGGCATCATGCTAGCTACAACTGGTTTGTAAGAATATCAGCAAAATGCATCATGTCAGAGGCAGTAGGTAACCTCCACCAATATTTAGAGGCATGCCACATACATGACTAAGGATTTAGACATCCTGTGGATTGTCCCAAAAGCTCCCCTACAAAGAATATGTTGTGCTTTCTACCTTTTGCTTATATCAAAGAGATGATACATGGTTGACATCAAGCTTGTAACATAGCCAAAGACAATCCTGAACTGTTGACCCTCTGACTCCACCTCTGGAGAAGTGGGGTATGGGCCACCATACTCAGATGATGAATTTTAATTATCATACTGAAACTAGATTCCTAAAATTCACTAAGTCTTCTGTGCTGAGAATCACACAGCATTTATTTTGTGTCTAATGCTATTAGCCGTGTAAACATGCATAACTTTTTTGTTATTGTTTTTTTGTTTTGGTTTGGTTTTTGTTTTTCAAGACAGGGTTTCTCTGTGTAGCCCTGGCTGTCCTGGAATTCACTCTGTAGACCAGGATGGCCTCGAACTCAGAAATCCGCCTGCCTCTGCCTCCCAAGTGCTGGGATTAAAGGCGTGCACCACCACTGCCTGGCTAATAACTTTAACTTTTATAGAAAAATGAGATTTTGTATTCTATAACTGGAAGGTGATAGAATAAGTACTTGAAGTCAGCGGGATGTGAAATGTGTGTATGTTTTCCCCTTCCTCAACATTATCTGCCTTTAAGTTCTCTCTTCATACCCACATTATGTATATGTGTGTATATCACACATACACACATATGTACATATATATTAACCTACATATATGTGTACACACATATATACTTAATATTTGTATATATACTTACATGTGTGGGGATATATATATATATATTTCTAAAACTTCCCAGCAAAAGCCCACTATCAAAACAGAACAAATCTTGGGGTGAGGAGACACAGTAGTGGTGGTCATTGTATGTTGCCCTGTCATCATACTGATAAGGCAAAACTTCCTTTTATTACCATGATCTATTGTTTGGACCTACCAGCTACGCATGACACTAAACAAAACTTTGACCTTTCAAGCGAACTACATTCAACAGAGACGTGCCATGACCCGTGCTTGAACCAGTATCAGAAACACGTCTACATGAACACATTTCGACAACTCTTTGGGGCTCAGGTAATATTTTTACCTTATTGGTCTTCACACAATCAGCATTTTGAAAAACTATGTTCTCTGATCCTCGAGTAAGCATTGTGCTTTCTCATAGACTTACAACAGTTGTAACACAAACCTCAGAACAAAGAAGCGTCTAGTGAACTAAAAGGCGTATGTAGTTTGGGTAAGTAGAAGAAAGACAACACAAAAAATACTTTTTCTTTGATTTATTTAATTTAGAAATTTGGAAGTGTTAATATAGTCAGCATTTAATTTTCTGTTTCCAAGGATATTCAAGTCCAAATAGAAATATGATGGCTTTATTTATTTATTTATTTATTTATTTATTTATTTAGCTGTCCCGTCCTCATCAGCTGCTGGTATTATTGGGAAAATGAATTATGTTTCTTATTGTGCTTTCTAAAGCTCTGCTTCTGCTGTGAAATTTTTGAATTTTTAATAACAGTAATTAACAAAGAAACAGAAACACCTCATGTGAGCGAGGCATGGAGACGCACTCCTGTAAAGAGCGTGCAGAAGGCTGAGACAGGAAGATTTCGAGTTTGAAGGCGGTTTGAACTGCAATGTAAGAAATTATATTATAAATCTATTCTTTAAACATCTATAATTAAGAGAATGAAAATTTGTATATGTGAATTTTGACTGTCAGTAGTACTAAAATTGAATTTAAAATGAAGTGAGTTACTTGAAATTGGATAGAATTGACTCAGTGACTGTCCACTTCTGTTACCCAGAGGCCTAAGACCCTTTTAACTTCTCACTCTCCCTGTGTAATATAAGTCACTGTGGCAGAAAAGGAAGGGGAATTCTCTTCACATGAGCTCTCAGGGCTAGGGTACCCCAGAAACAGGCTGTTTTTCCTCTTCTTACTTGGATACTCAAGACCTAGTTGTGATAGTAAGTCATCTGATATACCAATTTGGTGATTAAATTAGGGTTCCTATAGAAAGAAAGCAATCTTTTTCTTCCAAAGTGTCAGGCTCCCCTAGCAAATGAAAGATGGTTGAAATTGGGAAGCCCAGGAAACATATGAAAGTAAACAATACTATTTTTATGCACATGCACGTTCATGCATATGTGCACATGTATCCACTTGTGTAGAGGTCAGAGGACAACCTCTGGCTCATACTCAGGATGTTCGTCTTCTTTGAGGCAGGGTCTCTCATTGGCCAGTGAGCACTGGGGATCCACTTGCCTCCATCTTCACAGGCCTGGGATTTCAAGCATGTACTCTAGGTATTTCTAGCTGGGTTCTCAGTGTGTAACCTGGGTCATCAAGACGACAGGTACCGATTGACCGTAACTAGGGAGGTGTCTTTGACTGTATAAGGAAGCTAGCTAAGCATGAGCCTGTGGATGAGCAAGTAAGCACTGGTTTCTGCATCAAGTTCCTGCTCGTGTTCCTGCCTAGATTTCCCTTAATAATGGACTGTGACCTGGAAGTGCAAGCCAAACAAATCATTTCCTCCTCTGAGTTGCTTTGGGTTAGCATTTCATCAAAGGAACATGAATGAAGTTAGAACAGACTGAGGAAAGTTCCAGAACAACGAGGTATCATATCTTTGAGAGCTATGGTTCTAAAATCAAATTAACAACAAATTCTATAATGAAATGCAAAACCAAAACAGACTTCAGAGGAAAGTAACCCTAATACAAGCCCCGAACACATACGCTCAGTAATCTTTGACACATAAACACCAGCACCATTGTAAAATTTATTTTAACTTTATTAGCAATGTGGCATCCGTGTTTTCAAGTAAAAAGGGTTTTTTTCCATTTAGAATAAAAATTAAAATATAACTCTGATATATATTTTCCTTTATGTACATGGAAACATATATACAGAATACAATCTTACAGCAAACTGAGAGAGCATGCCCTTTGTCCTTTAAACTTCAAATGTAAAGACAGTGATTTTTTTTTATGCACCAATACACAAGATATGAACCAAATTTCAATACAAACTTTTCAAAGTGGAACATGAGAGGTAAAGGGCTCCTGCCATTAGTGACTAGGGTTCTCTCTGCTTACAGAGGTGATATCAGCTTGCATTCTGGATGACAGGTAAGATGTTCACTTTTTCTTTTATAGAAATTAAAAAAAACCCTTCCCACAGTTTTCATAACAAAGCTTCTTTTTTTAGCAAAAGATTGTTCTAAAACTTTCCTTCTTCAGTTTCCTCTTTATCCCACCCAAAGCACTGCTCTGCCTCGGTTCTGTGACATGGCCTACATCTCCTTGGTACTGAGTCTTAGTCAAAAAAAAAAAAAAAAAAAAAAAAAACCCTGAACAAGGATGTGTATAGTTCAAAAAAACCGAATCATTATTCATCATTTCAACCACAAAGGCTTTTAAAACCGAAACCGAAGGAGAGCAGGCAGGACAGCAGTTATGAATTTTCAGCAAATTAAATGGGTCACGAATACCACAATTTTGTTCCGCCATAGCATATTTTTGGATACCTGCAAACCACCCTAGTTTTAAAAGGCTATGAGAATTAAGCAGTTTAAGAAGTTAATCTGATTAAAGAGAGTGGCTTTCCGAAAATTTGCAAACAGAAAGCAAGTAGAAGAATTAGATTGTGTGGTTGCCAGTGCAGCTCCTCCTTCCTATTTAATTATTGCACCAAAGAGACACAAGCAGTAGATGTCCCCAGAGACTTCTGGCACAAACACTACAGCTATCTTAATTTACATTTTCTCCGTCCAAATAATTGCACACTCAATCACAGCTCTCTCAAGACAGGATAGAGAGTAATTGGAGCCAAGACTCAATATCTTAACCCAAAACCAGCAATGTCAAACCACAACAAAGATCCTGATACTGTTCTGTACTGTTTATTTTTTTAACACAGAAATGAATATAAATGGATGTTATACGAAATAAGTATGAAAATCCTGAGTGCTTCCAAAACTCAGGGACAAATCTCAGGAAGCAGTATTCGGTAAAAGATAGAAGACAAAGCCAATATTTGCCTCATACAGCACTCAAAATTCTATGACATAGATTAGGAGGGACCCATCTTCAAAGGGCTGATCAAAAGGAACCATCTAAAGATGGCAGTGAAGGTCAGATGTGGCAGTGTTAAAAGTATGGATCATTTTAATTTATTGAGGACCAAATCAAAGCAAGCAATGAGAAATGATCTTTTGAATATGATCAAATAAGGTCTAGGAACTCAAATCGCAATAGAGCTCAAATGCTGTCTGTGAGTCAAACTCTGATCAAAGACATCTAATTTTAAAAGTGACAGACGAGTTTTCCATGCTCTAGATTAGAAACTGTGGTGAAGGACACCACTGTTGAATAACAAAGATATACAATGCCAATATAGCCTGCTTTGATCAGGGTATGTTTTATCTGGTGGCCAGGATCCTTTTTTTTTTTTTTAACAACACAGTACTAATATACTATGGAAATTGGGGGTGGTAACAAACTCCTTACGTTTTAAGGTGGGCATAAGTGACAGACTGTCATTATTTAAGTTGAGGTGGCATTTCCATTCCTCAATCACATGACATGGATTGTGCGATGTCTGTTCAGCTGGTTACAGGAGGCCATGAATGGAGTGATGTGGCCAAGGCATAGGGGTCCCAGAAGATAATCAGAGAGATAAGGGAATGATACCATCAAGAAGAGATGAGGCAAAGACATTATTCCAAGGTATTTAGGGCAGAATATTTTTGGTATATGTGTATAAAATCCATTTATTTCTTCCCAATCATTCTTAGAAATCAACTCTGTTTCAGGCAAAAGCAGTGAGAAGCAAGTCTAAAGAGAAACAAAACCCATATTACAATCTGGTGGCAAAACTGCATTCCGTGCGTGAGCATGCCATCCTGGATCGAAGCTCTGGAGGACAGTGGCACCTCTCTGAGAAAAATCATCCTCTTTGGTCATCAGAATACTTCAAGTCTACTGGGGGGAGGGTGACTTGCATGTTGACAGCCACTACGATGACGATGACAATGGCCCCTGGTTGGGTATTCTTGTGGTAAGATTACTGTCATCTCTTCCTTGCCAAAGCTGAAGTTTAGGCTGGAAGAAGTGACACTGAAGAAAGAGACGGATGCTAAACTGTAAGGCTGAGGCATGAAGAGAGGCTGGGACATGTGGTTCAGTAGGAAGAAGGGTTTCTGAAACAATGGTGGATATGTCCTGACAGGATTTTCTGTTAATGCCTTTCTGGCTCTTTCTGTGGGCTGAGCAGACCTCTAGGAAATCCCCATGTTCTGAGGCAACACCTCCTCCTCTGTGTCATTACTGGAAATGGCATGAAAGGCCACATTTGTTCTGAAAGCATACCATGTTCTAGCAATGCCATAGCCACATCCCATTTCTGATGCAAATGAAATAGCCCATCTTGAAAAGACCACAGTGAAGGATCAAGGAGGAGGAGAAATGCCACCCCAACTTGAAATAGATACCCTTTCCAACCGATAAATTGAGTATTTATGGCCAAAAGTATGTGACTAAGAAGGCAGACAAAGCGAGGAAGGTTCAACATGTAGCTTAGAAAAGAGAAATCCAACTATAAGCCAACCACACAAACCCCATCAAGGGCAGCTCCATCCTTACAGTTCCACACAGGACACAGCCCAAACACCTAGGCATACCCATTCACCAAAGGTCTATAGCTTAATCATAGAAAAACGGCTTCAGGAAAAACTAAAGAGTCTCAACCACAAATAATTCACTTTCTAATTCTATCTGCAACCAGAGTCGAGAATTGGTAACCAACATAGGCAACCAGAGTTTTCAAAGCCTAGTGGACTACCATGCCTTAAAACTCTGCCAAAATACAAGCAGCTATCGGCTTGTCATTCCATGCTCTGGGACAGTTGGGATTCTAGTCAAAGAAAAAGAAATGAATGTAATTATGAAAAAAATGTGGAAAACCACAAAGTAAACCAGTAAGGCCCAGATAGGTGGGAAGTTAAGCTTCCAAAGTGAGGCACTCCTAAGCAAAGCAAAAGTTCGGTTTCCTTGCCTGGTTTTCAAAACACATGGAGGTGACCTCCACGCAATAATGTACCTTGGCCCCTTTGGGTTTGCAAGCACATGTTGAGCTGCTCATGGGAAAACCCAGACGAGTGTTGGGTATCAGTCAAATTTTACAATCTACGAATGACTTAGTAAAATTTCATAAGCAACCCCAAAGAGAGTGAAAGGCAGAAACTGGAGGGTTAAGCCCTGTGGCCACATTCTTTTTCTCATTTTGGTCTACCTAGACTCCTCTCTAGCAGGAGCAAAGAGAAGGTATACTCAGTGCTTCACTACTAAAGGTGCCAGCTTTCCCCTCAATGGGAACTTGGTTCCAGGATGGTGTCGAGTTACCCAAGGACATGAAGTTGGCAATTAGCCAATGGATGGAAACCAACTGGATCCAGATCCAGTATTTACTCTGCTGTCTTATGCTATGGAATACTGCTCTCCATGTGGCAAGCCAGGCACTAGCAGAAGAGAGGCTCAGAAGGATACAGCTAGTTCACAAAAATGCTTCTCCCCAAATCTTTTCCTATACTTGGCCTCTGGAAGCTTTTCTTCAATACAGAATTTGACACTTCCCTAAAGCAGCCTCCTCCTGACTGGTCACAGTGATCTTAGAACAGTGAAGCTATAGTTCTGCAGGAGACTACAGAGAGTGTTTGCTACTGTAAATGTTCTAGGCTTTGCTCACAGGGTAGCTGTCTCATGGCAAGCCACCATACTTGAGAAAAGGCACCTCTGACAGAGGACGGAGCTGGAGCCCAGAGTTGTGTGGGAGAATGGAGCTTAAGTGAGATCAAGTGGAATAGGAGGTGACTGTAAATCAGCTTGCATGTGTGTGGCAGACAGAGTTGTAAGAGAGTTTGAGACTGAGTCAGGCAAAAGTGGTAGCAAGATGGGTTTCCCAAGAACCTAGACCTCAGTGAAGGAAACCCGACTTCCAGAAAACTGCCTGGTTTGAGTGGAAAGAAAAAGAAAAGAAACTCAGAGGTCCTGAGCCAGGGAAGGTCTGTCTCAGAACTTTCACAATACTCTCAGAGCTGCTGGTGCTCCTTCCGTGTGCTTTAAAAACATAGGACTATCAAATAGGCTGGTGCAAAAAGGAGGTCCTGGGCTTGTGGCTTTTTGGAGATCACCAATGATTGTGCCAGTTCACAAAGCCCAGGAAATCAAGGTCTCAGCTCTGGAAACCTTTACAACACACACAGCAATATCAGAATCAGGCGACACCTGCCAAGAAGGGCGAGCTAGTTGGCATACTGAGCGTAGAAAGCCACCTTCACTCTCTCGATCTGATGGCATAACTTGATAGCAGGTCCCAGCTTCAGCTCCATGCACTCCTGCACTGTGGGGAGAGTCAGCAGGAGGAGTGCCTGGCCATCGATGTCCTGACAGAAGAGAAAGCCACGTTAGACACAAAGTAGAATATACTTGGAAGATGTGTTTGTCTTGTCGAGCTTTATTCCTGGAGCTAAATATTTTTAAAAACCTGTTATTTCTGCTTTTAAACTTGTGAGCATATTATCATAGGTAACAATTAGCTTGATTACTACTGAATGTCTGTATTAATAAAAGTGTGTGTGTGTGTGTGTGTGTGTGTGTGTGTGTGTAGAGGTCAGAGGAAATCCTTGGGTGTTTGTCCACACTCCCTACCTTGTTTGAGGCAGATTTTCCCTGGCAGGTTAGCTGGCCCGTAATTCTGTCTCTGCCTTGCATCCCCTCCCAGGAGTGTGCTCGGAGTATAGATACATGTACGTTATTATCCCTGGCTTTCTATTGGTTCTGGGGATACAAACTTGGGTCATCAGTTTGCAAGGCTTTACCCATTGAGCTCCTGCCCCAATAAATTTTTTTTTTGCTAAGAACATTTTAGCTCCTCTGAAATTCCTGATGGATACAGGCAATGGAACAGTTAGGATGCTCCAGAAGTTGTTTCTCAGGTTTACCATCCTGTTCTGGGACAGCAACCTAATAATTCCAAGTCAGGTCCTTCTGTGCTAATCTGAACATCAGAAAAGCGACGGACACCAAAAAATACTCTTACTGCCTTGTACGGTCTGATGTTTTATCACCAGGATAGGTGATAAGGTACCAAAGAGAGAGATGTCAACTGCATACTATGATTTTCCAGAGGAAAACACATGCACACATTTACATGTGTGTGTGTACAGACAGACAGACAGGCATACAAACACACAGACAGATACACTATGAAGTAAGGGCTATACCTACCTTGCTCCAGCTTTCCCACTGCTACATAGTGGTAAGGATGTCCAGTGTATACCACCACTGCTACATGTGCCATGCCCTAAGCCATTATTTATTGCTGATAAAATCATAACATCATAGTATATTCAAATGGAACCCAAGGCAGTGTCATATGGCAATCCAACACCCCTAAAAAACATCTTTAGAGGAAAATCTTTTACAATAGAAGCTACCCTCCAAAACTATTAGAGCTAAAGAATCTCCCAGATATACAAGAAATATCATGTATATACATAAAAAGTATGAAAAAAATGAAGACTACACGGTGCCTTCAGAAGAACCCACTAGCAAGCAACCCCTAAAAAAAAATGAATAAAATTCCTGCATTCAAAAGAATGGCTCCATGGAAGCTAAATGAGATACAAGAGAATAGACAGACAGTTCGATGAAACAAGGAGACCAGATCCTAGTAGGAATGATGAATTTGGCCAAGTGATCAAGATTGGGATAAAGAACCAAAGCAAAACCCAGGAGCTAAAGAACTGAGTGAACCAGCCACAGACACCAGCAGAAGCCTCAGCAAGCAGACAGGTAGAACTCCCAACTTGAAGAGAAATTTTTTGGGATAACATATTCAGACACAGAAGAGAAGAAGGGAAAAGCAAGCAGTCAAGTGAGCAGTAAGAGATTCCAGGAAATGAATGAATATTCAAGTGGGTGTCTTAGAAAGGGAGGGTGGAACCCCAAAAACCTAACTGATGAAATAACAGCACTAAACAACTGAGATCTTAAGAAATACAGACATTCAGGTCTGAGAGGCTCAGAAAACTGGACAAATACATAGTAAGGTGAGACGACCCATGAGAAAGACAGAATTCCAAAAGAGTAAAAGTGCCAAGTTACATATTAGGAGATCCTCATGAGATAACAACAGATTTCTCAGCAGACATCTCCACAGTCAGGAGGGAATGCCACATTCAAAGTCCCAAAAGAATGAGCACAAGTCTGCCCAGAGCTCTACAGAAAGACCTAATCTAAAAATAAATAAATAAATAAATAAATAAACAAACAAACAAACAACTTAAAGACACCCTCTGATAGAGGTGTTCAATCACCAGATTAGCTCTCCAAAAACTGCCCAAGGACTCCTACAAATGACCATCATGAAAACACACCCATACCTGTGCGCTCGCATACACACACACACACACACACACACACACACACACACACACAATCCTCAGAGTGAGTTGCACTTGGGTTCAGGACTGGTTTCTCCTTGTTCTATGACACCTTGCTATATCTATACAACAGGTGCCATATGATGATATCCACTAAGTGACTGTTAAATCTTCTATGGGAAGAAGGACACAAAAATGCACTCCAAAGCCCTGGGCACTCTGTTAATGTGTGTCTCCACCAGCTTGCTTCCCATAGCAGGTTGGTTTGTTCCTGTAGATGCCTTTTGATTGTGTGCCTGAGCTTAACTGTAATCTACTCTTGCTATTTCCCAATGCAGGCTTCCTATTCCAGTGAGAATAATTGAGAATAAAAGAGATCAGAGGCTTGAAGTGGTGCTGAGTCAGGAGTGAACTGAACTCAGCATAGCAGAATTTCAGCCATGTGAAATTTTACACTCCTGACTCTCATGAACCACAAGGACTCAATAGCCATTCACCATTGCCTAGGTATGCATTGTAGAAACCACCCATCAACATACTTCATAGAGATCTTCCTATCTTAAAGAAATCATTTTTTTCCTAAAGCTCTAATAGCACAGATACCTAAGAATGAAAAGAGTGTAGCCGTAAAAAGGTCGGTGTCAAGAGAGGTATCATTTATCATCTGAGGACTGCCAGCAAGAGCAAGGGGCTTATTACCCCGTCAGAGCCCATATCCGCAATATTACATGATAAGTACAGTAACAGGAAAATCACACCCACTTTAAAATATCACCAAGAATGCTGTTTACTACTTTTAAATTATAAAAGAGCATTGAGTGTACTGATGAAATAAGCCACATCTCAATAAAGACACATGTGACCTTATCAAACCTCAAAAATGAGTTGATCTATCTTTTATGCAGTCATTAAAAAAAATGAATGAAGCGTCTGGTGTGTTTCCACATTGCATATGGACCTCTCCCTTTCCTGTATTGTTCTACCATGTCACTTTACCCTTCTGAGATCACTACTTAAAAGGATGACAGTGGCTTGAGAAACGGGAAGTGCTGATGTCCAGACGATGGTCATGAAGCCAACAGGGGTGCTCACTGATTTTGAAGAAGGTATCAACAAAGTAAGAGATGTTAATAGCTGGTTTGTGTTCCTGGCTCTATCTTCAATTCTTCAAATAACAACATCAACAACAGCAAAAATGAAAACCAACTGCCTTTCATGTAGACAATAGTTCCAGATCACCCAAAACTTGAAGAAACCTACCCTGCATTTAAGTCTTTTTCCAAAAGACTTTTTTTAACTATAGGAAAGAGTTGGTGGAACATATGCTGAGCATAAATGTAAAGTTTATGAGGTTTTAAGACTACCAACTTCCTAATAGCCAATGTGGCCCTACAGGGTGCCTTAAACCACCCCTAAAAGATATACCAATTTCTACACTTCCAAAGTGTGGCTCATTTCAAAAACCTATTCCTTGAACATACTGGACAAGCAAGCATCCATGCAGGCAGGCAGTACCACAGTGATCACAATGAGCAAATCCTCAGCTCACTCAGAGGGTACCACCATGACAGAGACTATCCAGCAGGTACTTGACTGACGTGCATGCAATGTTGAGCACACAAGCATCCTATGAAGGGATAGATGTTCAACACAGGTATGAAATAATAAAGTTAGTCCTCGAGACAAAATAATAAGAACTGTTCAACTACTTTCCAGATTTGCTTTAAACTGTAAGCTCATACCTGCCAGCAACACCACCCTTTTCCTTTGGTCTGGACATCTCCTCATCATGTCTGTGTACTTTGCTCAAATCAATCCCAAGTTTAAAGGGGGGGGGTTCTGTTCTAAGGCTGTTGTTGGAAAGGGGAGGGACCTTCCTGGCCTGACTTTCAAGCTGGGCAGCCTGAAGCAGAAGCAGAGAGAGAACAGACGTTGGAAGCTCTTGCTCAAGAGCCTGCTTACCTGAGTTGCACACAGAAGTTTTCATTCCTGACTCTAAGACTAGGAAAGGACAGCTGCATGAAGCTCTAGTTGCAGGCTCACTCATCAGTTCTAACCAGTATGACTAATTAAGAGACCCTTAACTCTGCTATTTTGTTTTAAAAAATTAATTTAAAAATTAGACCCAATGACGGTATGCAATGGAGTTCCCACTGTGTAGGATTTGAACAGAAGGTAAGTACTGAGTCATATGTATGGGAACTGTGGGCTGTGAATCCTGTTGTTTGGCTAAACTGACACACTGTTGTGCTGCCTTTTATATATGTGTTTCTACACTTACATGAATGCTACCCTCAGCTTCAATCGGAGAAGCTTCCCTTTTCAGTGAACAGAGGTGAATTCAGAGACTCATGGCTATTCAAGATGCTGCAAAGATGCACAGGTGAGGGCTCAGTACCAGACAAACCATTCAAACTATCCCTTCGAAAGTATCTTCTAGGCAAGGCACAGTCACTGCAACCTTGAACTCACAGTAGCTGTGGATTCCTGCACCAGGACTGCAGAAGGACTGGCCCCTCCACAGTCAGGCATAGATAGAAAAAAGCTTACTGTGATTATACTGCTTACTGAATAACTATTTACTACTGACAAACTCAGAGAGAACGGAAGTCAGAAATTATCTTCTTTTGGCCCTTCCTGTGTCTCCCTCATCTTCTTTGCCATGGATCTTCCCAGTGCAGAAGGGCTTGCACTCTTTGGACCCTGAAGGCAGTGAGTATTTACTGGCCTTCCCTAGCAGGGCAAGCCCTGAGACTGGGGGACAAGTGGCTGGTTCTATGTTAGCTATGTTCCCACTGATGACACTGCCAGGCTCCTGTGGATAGTTTCAAGCCATCCTTAGATGGCCCTGGAAATGGTTTACAAACCCAAAATTCCTGATTTTGGGAAAGGGACTGATAAAGAAGGCGAGAAGTTGATGGAGAGGGGAGGGAGAGAGAAGATGTGTGGGAAGAGAGAGATCACAGTATATTATATACATGCATGGAACTGTCTAGTAACAAAGTTAATAAAAAGGAAAGAAGAATTATAGAACAGATTTGACTTAGGGGCCCTCAATAGCTTTACTAAAGTAGACAAATGTCCTCAACATATTAAGTTAGCAATTTAAAAGTATGCTTTAACCACAGAAATTAGAACATTATATAGAAGGAGACTTGAAATAAATAGGCAGAAATAATGAGCAGATTCTATCTGCCCAATACACTCCACCAATCTTGTTTTGCTCTCAAAATCTTTTTAATCTACTAAAGAATATGAGTAATAGAACTAACAAACCTTAGTTATAGCTGTGTATGTAGAATTCTCTCAGCAAACCGTGAGGGAGATAATGAGCTAAACACTTGGCACCTATGTGTACATTCTTCAAATTGTGTACGTCTAACCCACTCCAGCCATTGGCTATGTATGTTTTAAAAGAAAACTTGATGTGGGAATGGGTCACTGATAAAGTGCTTCCTATGCACACATGAGAAGCAGAGGTCAGACTCACAGCATCCGTGTGAGAGCTAGATGAAGACATGCATGCCTGTCATCTCAGCATGGGGAAGGAATATTTGGTGAGATCTCTGGAGCATGCTAGCCAGTCGGTCTAGGCCAATCACATAATAGATAAAATAAAACAGAACCTTAGCTGTAGTTGTGTAGAGTGAAATAATAGAATAAGTAAAAAATAAAATAGAATCACAAGATAAATAAAAGTCATTAGGTAAGGAAACAATTCAGAAACTGATTCTACAATGACCTTACATAGAAGACTCTAGGCAGTCAGTCCAATGTTCAAAGAAATACTGAGCTCTTTACATACTCTCTGAACCAGGACAAGATTCCACAGCCCACAGTACAACATGGCAGTAAAGGCTGCCCTGGGGTCACAGCATTAAGTAGAACAGCCGACCTAACAGACACCATGCAGGCTGGAGGAGACCATTTAAAAATGATGTCAAAGACTTTGAAATGACATTCTCTGACCTTTTCAGATCAGGTGCCCCTTCTGTCCTGCGTCCAGCACACAGCCAAGCATCCTGCCCCTAGACTTTGCCCAAGAAAAGAAACAGTGGCCCCTCTCCTGCTCCCTCAGCAGCAGCAGACAGAAGCTGAGTTTTAAGGGGGTTTCAGCGTTGAGGTCATAGGTTAGAAAGAGAGCATACTGCCTGATAAATTCAAGGGTAGCAACATGGGAAAAAAAGCAGAAAGAGGCCACATTTTTGAAACCTAGGATCTGGTTTACCTGTGTTCCACAGAAATAGCCTTTGAACATCTGGGACTAAGCTGACTTTGAGAGCCTGTGTACAAGATGTACCGAGGGAAAGGGATAAAGCCAAACAACCTGATTAATTAGAAATCCTTCACCCTCCTCTTTATCTGGAAAAATATTCATCCAAAACTAGGCCTGGTATCTAGAGATGGAATGTGCCTAAAAGGCAGTCTTTCCATATTTGAGACACCTAAGGGCCCACGATTGCTACTTCTTGGTACCCCCAACTCATTTCCCATTCCTAAATATTAGAGAATATGATTCCTGGGTGTCGTGGTTTTGACAAGAACATGCTACTCAGAATAGAACCAGGCCTCTAATTCCCACGCTGCCTGCTAACAGCAGCTAGGTTTGGACCATCCGGCCGTCACTCTTTTGCAAAGACTAACCCTAGGCTAACCCTTAGGTTAGATTCACTCCTGCTGTAGACTCATTGAAGGCTTTTTGCAATTCATAGTTGGGTAGGAAATAGAAAGGGGTAACTAAGAAAAAGCTGGACAAAAAGGGACACAGAGATGACAGTGTAAAACATGGAAGAGCGAAGGGGGAATGCCCCTGTACCACGAGTCTCTTCTCATGGACCGTGTAGGTTACACACCAGACTCAGAGTTGAGTGAGTTTTCATAAATATGTTCCAATACGATTCCTAAGTGCTGGCAGGCCAGTTATATTACACAGAATCACTAATGGACGACTAAGTTTAAGGAGACAGACTCAGATAAAATATACCACATGAAAACAAACAGATTCACCACAACTGCAGAACATTTTGAAGGAATAAACTATAGCCTGATACACAATGGGGATGTTAACACTGAGGACATGGGGATTTCATATGGACTTGGCTAGAGTTTATTAGGATATGGCAGGTCTTTAATGGGAGTATCTGGGATGTGAGGGCATGCACATAAAGGGTCCCTCCTCAATGCTACTGTGTTAAAGCTGATGGGCTTTAGGATAGTGGCGTGATCCCGAGGACCATGACCTAACTTCCATGGATACAGTGGAAGTATGTCATCAAGGGCTTGCCTTGGAACCTTGTTCCAGACATCTTCCCATTTGTGTTTGCTTTCTGGCCATCGGGAAGTATGCAGTTCTGCTTCATCATGGCACACTGTGAACGCATGGCCACATGATCTCAGAAATATCAGACCCACACAACCATGGACTGAAAGAAATTAAACTAAAGCTCCTGTCCTTACAAGAAGGATGAAGATGTGGGTCGAGGGAAAGGAAGAAGAGGAAAACCCTCAGAGAGAACTCAAAGATGCCAATGAATCCTTTAACGTTCTCATAAAATAAGCGACTCTTTCAGACAGCCTACTTCTCTTGTGAGCAGACTGATTGGCAATGGGTGAGCATATAGGCTATGCTATTCAGGGCCATGTGTTTCAAACCACATGACAGATATGTGGATTCTCTCTGTATAATGTTCAGATCTGGAGCATGAAATTACAGAGAGTAGATTTTACTAAGAGGCTGCCACAACATTTTGGAAATAAAAGGTATGCATGCTAGCAATGGGGGGGCAGGGGGGTGCGTAATGTCTGCAGTCACTCCTGGTGATCAGAACCATCTCTGAATTCCTACCATCCCTAGGCATGAACACACACAGCTATGATCAGTCTGTACACTATGATCTCCTGCACAGGCCAGTGAATAATCTAAAGGCACCTAGTTCATCTGACAGCCCAGAAAATGTTTTCTAGGGGTATCACCCAATCAGAGCACTGCCATTTGGACAAAATGATGGTAGAAAAAAGTTAGTAAAAAATAAGTCATTAAAAGTCTAATGGACAGAAAGGATTCAGGTGTCCACACGTTTTAGACAGACCAGCAGGCAACATATTTTTTTATTATAACAGTTGAAAATCCCTAATGTGAAATGCAAAATTAATTGGGAACAAGATTCATCCATTAAAAGCCCACCTAATGTTTAAATCAAGGACAAAGCTTTTAGCTGATGTCAGAGGAGGTAGGTGGAGGAAGCTGGTGCCCACTCTTTGAATCTATGGCAGAATGTGCCAGCAAGTTCATTTTCTTGAAACAATCTGAGGTATTGTTGGGAACTGGGCTTAGCAGAGATAAAAGAGGAATTTAAAAGTAGTGTTTTAGCTACCCGCCCCACAAGCCAGCACCTCACTGAGAATTTGCACAATTCTGAACACAGTATCAACACAGGAGCCTGGTAGCAATTTGTGCTATGGATGGTCTTGAGCTCCCACCTAACTTAGAATCTAGAAGTCACAAAAAAACTATCCATTATTCTGTCTCAGAGCAGAATAATGTTTCTAAATTGAAATGGAACATTTGGGTCTAAACCAAAATAAAAGTTAATATTTATAAAGAATGGCACATTTCACTGCCGTGTTTTGGACATTATAAGGTATATACAGCAGGTATTAGATCATATGTTGAATGTAACATATACATAGTGATGTATGTAAACCTATATAGACAGAATTTGTCCTGTACTTGAATGTACCAGACTGGAAAAACGCTGCCTCAGACAGTACTTTACATGATTTCCTAACTATTGCTTTGTGTTTGTTTCTAAGATGGAGATGGAATTTTATCAGTAAGCCCTGTGTCAGCTAAGCTACAGCACTGTTCACCATTTCCTGTCTTGTCTGTGCGCTGTAATGAAAAGACAGATCATTGCCCTCATTCTTTAGGTCAGAAAGCAGTCTCTCTGTCTGCCTCTCTGTCTGTACCTAGAGAAGAAGAGCGGTGGACGGCAGAAATCTAAGAGCTGGACCTCCTGTCTGGCTCCTGTTTGTGCCTTCCATATGACCTCCCCTGTAGTCTGCAGAAGTTTCCAGAGCAAATGAGATTAATCACTTCACCTCGTGGGTATCAGGGCAGCAGAGCTTGGATACCAAGAACTACAGGAGGTGGAGTTCCGGGATGCTCTTTGATTTGCCTGTCACAGCATATCACTGCATTGACTTGGACAGAAAGACAGAAAATCCTCTATATCAATGGGAAATCAGACTTTTTTTTTCTACTTTACTGTTTAAAATTTTATGTCCTCAAATTATTGGCTTAATAAAATGTAAAAACAGACTAGATAGGTATATCTTTAATCAACTATATAGAAATAGTATTTAAAAAACATTAGGACTTAAAAGACAGATATTTACTCCGTGAGGTTTTGCTGGTTAGTGACCCTCCACCCCAGTATAAGAAAGATGGCTGAGTCAGACATAGTAAAGAAGACAGCGAGCAAGTTCCATCAAGTCTCTGCTTCAAGTTCCTGCTTCCGGGTTCCTATCTTGAGCTCCTTCCCTGACAACCCATTGTGCAGTAAGTGGAAATCAATTCTTTCCTCTCTAGGCTGCACAGCAACAGCAAAACAGAAACCGGAACCAGGAAGTTGGCTAGAGCTGTGTAAACGGGCAGAGCCTAGAGGTTCACTCTTCACCTGCCAGTAACAGGTACATCTCTGTCAGAAAATCTTCATGTCAGGTGCACTGTGCCTGCTCAGCATTATGTCACCTTACAGATGACAACTACAGTATGCAGCCGAAAGGCATGTGAGACTTTATCCCTCCATGGTGAGTCATGAAGAAGCCAGATAAGATAGGCAATTCCTTTAAGAGTCTCAGGGCCAGGAAGACAGTTCAGTCAGTAGAATAGTCACCTTATAAGAACTTGATCCCCAGGACTTACTTTAAAAAGCTGAGTGTGCTGGGACATGCTTGGAACCCAAGCACTTGGGAGGTCCAAGCTAGTGAGTGAATCTGTCTCATAAAGATGACATCGCTTGAGGAAGGATACCCTGTGGTGTTCTCTGGACCTCAAACACATATGCATACCTATGCACACAGGTGTGCATGTATGTAACTGCACGCACACACACACACACACACACACACACACACACACACACACACATACTTATGCACAGACATACAAACATACAAAGACAAGACCCTGGAGACCAGAAAATAAACTAATGACACAGAAAGCCACTGTACCTGCTCCTGAAAGATTCTGGCCAAAGGTGCACAGTCAGTCAGCTTAATGAATCGTACCACGTCTGTGACCGACCACTCCAGTGGGTTGCTCTCAAGAATCAGTTTCTCCTCCTCTGATTGCCTTGAATCCTGCAGGGAAAGGGGGCAGGGCACTGTCACTGCACACTGTGGGGTCAGTTGCATCATCTTAATAACCTCTGTGCCTCCAAACTGCTGGACCAGAACTCCTAGATCTCTTGGTATCTCACTGGGCACACAGACAGAACTCAGTCTCTACAAAGTTTCCTAGCAACCTGACTCTGGTGACTTCCACACCTGCAATGATCTGGGTATCGTCAAAAGCTCAAAATTAACAACAGAAGGTACAGCAGGACTGGGGACATAACTCAGTTGGCAAAATGCTTGCCATCCAAGTCTAAGGACCTTAGTTGGGTCACCAGATCACAGTATTAAGAAAAAAAAGTGGTGGGGTTGGGGAAGTGGAGGCAAGAGAATTCTGGGAGTTGTCTCCCAGAGAGACTAACCTACTACTAAGTAAGCTCCAGGCATGAGATTACCTGCTTCAAAAATATTTTTTTTTATAAAAAAGAAGAAAAAGAGTGGACAGCTCCTAAGAAATTGCATCTGAGCTAGATCCCTGGCCTGTAAGCACACCTATGAACGTGCACCTGCCCTACCCCGTTTCTGAGGAAGCATCTCTGATTAAAATGTGAACAGACAGTAAGGTGCACAGCTGGATGCACACAAGACAGCTTAGTGTCGCCACTGGCTTTTGTGATGATGGCGCCAAGGACTTTTGCAGCAGTTCATATATCATCTATGGGTTACAGGAGTGCCAAGCATGCTAATTTAATATATTATGATGTGAGAGAAATGTCCCATACAGGAGAGAGAGAGAGAGAGAGAGAGAGAGAGAGAGAGAGAGAGAGAGAGAGAGAGAGAGAGAGATGCAAAACTCAAGTGTGGAAATGGGACATGTAGAAATGGAATTTGGGGACCCAGAACTAGAGATTGGACCCTCCGCTCCACCTGACCAGAAGCTCTGGAGACACCCAGAAATAAAGACATTATTCCAACCCTGGGAACTCCTGTCTGAGGTAAAATCATTCTTTTGTCCTTGGACTTGAGAATTTTGACAGAGCATCTCTGGTTTTCCTGGACCACAGCCTTAATTCTTCCCCATGTTCTTAAAGATGCACCATGTACTCTCCACTCTCTGAACTCACCTCTGATTTCTCAAGCCTAATCAGTGGACCCTTGGTTCTGTTGTTAGAAGAAGTAGTAGTTGGCACTGAGCGGACCCTCCGTGCCCTTTGTGTTGTAGGCCGGTTCGCAGCCTCTGAATTTTTCTTTAGGGTCACAGCCCTCCGTGGCCGGGTATAGGGCACCACCTCTGCTGCTGAAGTGTCTGTCTGGTAATCCTGGACCTTGTAACTTGTTTCCTCACTTGCAGTGTCCAAGGCATATGGATCGTTCGCTGCAGTTTCCTGAGGGGCAGAGGGATGTGCTTAGTGGGGGTGGGTTGAAAGGGCCTTGAGTGAGCACAGTGTGACCCTTACCTACAGCCACACTGCCAGGGTCTGATGACACTTCATTTCTTTCCCAGAACAAAGCTCCTGGCAAGCTTTGTCCCCAGACGCCCCAAGAGATTCCATGATACCAAAAAAATCTCCTAACACAAACATCTCCTAATTAGTGGATGAACACGTGCAATTGGTTCTCAGTAGAAAAGCAGAGGGGGTGGGGGTGGGGGTGGGGGTGGGGGTGGGGGTGGGGGTGGGGATGGGGTGGGGGTGGAGGTGGGGGAGAGAGAGAGAGAGAGAAAGAGAGAGAGAGAGAGAGGTGCTTTAATAGGTAAAATGCTTGTCATGCAAGCATGAGAACCTTGGTTTGATCCCCAGAAACCATGTGGGAAAGCTAGGAATCAGGAAGGTGGAGCCAGGTGGATCCCTGGGATTTGTTGGTCAATCAGCTTAGCCAAAAATGATGAGTTCCGAGACAAAGGAAGAGACCTTACCTCAAAAACAACAGCAGACAAAACAAAAACCCAAGGTGACCCTGTCCCAAGGAATGACAACTGAGGTTAACCTCTGTTCTTCACATGCAGGCTTGTACGCACACACACAAAGTTCAAGGCCACTCTGAGCTACATAAGGAGATATTGTCTCAAAACTACGAGGGATATGTTATAACTCAATGGTAGAATGCTTGCCTAGCATGCACAAGGTTGCATCTGATCTCTTGCATCCCCCAAAACAACCAAACAAGGCAGTCAAAAGTGCATGTTGCACAAACCAGACAACCTGATTTTGATCCTGGAATCCCACAGTGGGAGGAGACAACAGAGTCTCAAAAGTTGTTCCTACCTTCCATGTGTGCATCACAGCAAGCGTATGCCTGCATTCTCACACTCCCTGTCCTCTCTCCCCTCCCCTTCTGTCCTCTGTGTCTTGCTCCCACATACACATGAATAATAAATTAAAAAACAGACAAAACTCTTCTAGCCAAAAGGGCTGGAAGCCCTTTAAGGACAGTGTACCTGTGCCGAGGTCACTGAGATGCCCACAGGAGAAATTTTCCGCTTCTTCTGCACATAGATTGATTTTCGTCGTTTCCTTCTCCTCGCTGGTTTTGGTGCGCTTTCAATGTTGCTATCTCCAAGTGGATATTTAATGATCCTCCTTCTTTTTCCATAATAATAGGCTACAGAGAGAAAGACGGTTTTACTGAGAGTATAGCCAATGATGGGTTGGTTCATCATAGAACCATTCGGCCCATGGGGAGATCACTGGCCTCACTAGTCCCAATTCTAACCAACAGCTATTTTGATTTGTTTGGGTTTTTTTCCCCTGCCACTGTACCTCATTTTCCAGTGACAGCAATATTCACTCGGAGGAATCTTAGCCTTTTGAAAATTTGGTGAAATGAGATCCAGAATCATCTTTTAGTTCACTTGCAAGTCACAATGCTGACCCCATCTCCCTTTTGTCCAGGGACTACAAAAGAACCTATTTACAAGGCCAACATTCAAGCCAACTGAGGTCCTCAGTCAGCTACCTTCAGTCAGTAGCTGCCCAGTGACTCTTGCTGACCCTTGCACTGGACCGAGGTGAGGATTGTAGGAATGAATAAGGAGGTGTGAGCAGTCATACTATGAACAGTATCCTGACCATATTCATATCCCTGGTTCCAACAAAGTAGTTGATATACCACAGGTGGCTGTGGTTCAGAGCACTGACCACACTGTGTGGGTCCTTCGACTCTAGGTGGCTGGAATAGGCTGGCATAGTCAACTTCCTTGTCCTGGCCCCAGAACCAGAGATGACTAAGGGGAGATTAGGAAGCTCAGAAGCTGGATAATGGAGTTCAGACCTGGAGATGTCTATAGTAAATGTTTTTAGAGGTTACCAGTGTAGAAGAAAAAAATTCTCAGAATATAAGAAATGAATGGCAGTGGAAAGCTGTCCGTGTAATGTCTCTCAGTGTGGTAGGGGACAGCAGTCACAAGCATTACAGGTTGGGAAAGTGGGACCAACTTAGAGTCCTGCACAGCAGTGGCAAAGCAAAGACAGCTGGGAAGGAAGGGAGATGGCTTCTGAATCCTCTGGTGATGTGCCTGAGAGAGTGCTGAGGGAATTATCTAAGCAAAGGAGAAACAGACAGGGTTTGTGCAGAAAGAAAACTTCCCAGAGACTTTGCCACTTGGGATGAAAGAACCACTGGCCAGCATCAAAGGACTCATTCATATCTGTAATTCCAACACAAAGGGCAGAGGCAGGAGGAGCTCTTGAGAGTGTGAAGCCAGCCCAGGTTACATAGTGAGTTTTAGACTAGTCTTGGTTACAAAGTTAAAAAAAAAAAAACATGTCTCAAAAACAAAAAACAAAACAAACAAAGAGAACCCAAAAAGGTATCGTCATTACAAATCCTGGGTTTATACCAGGACAAGAAATTAATTAGAGTCCCTAAAAATTATTAATAATCGATTTATAACATGCTTGTTTCGTGCACACAGATTAAGAATCAGTTGGTGCTCTAAAGTTCTTACTTCTTCTTTCCCTAAACCTTTTAGTGACAATCTCCTCCCCCCATGTTTGCTCCATCCCATCCCCTTCTGGTATCAGGCGAAAACATACATGGACCGGCAACAGCAAATCTTAAAGAGTTCTCCAGGTACTCACATGAAGAACTCTGCAGAGAGTTAAAAACAAAAACAAGACAAACAAATAGACAACAACAAAACAACAAAATGAACGAGCACCCACGTGCAGCCCAGACACGCTCAGGGATGGTGGGTGCCTTTACCGTCTCTGTACTCACTGTATTTGGTTTTGGTATAGACAGAACAATTCTCCGGGCAGGTGTCAGAGATCAACACAGGACTGAATAGGTTCGGACAGCAGTGCAGCTTGGCACAAACTTGGTGGCAGAAACTCGACACTTGATCTACTGTCTGCACAATCTTGACCACGGCCCTGTATATTTTGCCTCGGTATCTGGACAATAGCAAACAAGGTAGAAATGGTGACTTCATTTCCAGACTGTTAGACTGGCAGGTGTGTCTAACCTTTTGGCACTGTGACAGATAACAGATACTGTCACCTACCAAGCTCATACTTGAGAACTGCACATGAAGCTATTTGGGTTTTTTTAATCCACTTTTCCAATGGCATGATGATATGGAGAGATGGCTCAGTGGTTCTCTTAGCATTGGCTGTACTTCAGAGAATGAAGGCTGGGTTGCCAGCACCCACAACGTGGCTCACAGCCATCTATAACTCCTGTTCTAGAGGGTCTTACCCCCCTCTTCTGGCCTCAGAGGGCATTGCAGGCATATGGTACACAGATGTACGCACAAGCAAAACACCCATACATATAAAATAAAAATAAATACATATTTTTAAATGAAAAAAATCACAAAGTTTCAAGTTTGTGATTTAATGTTGGACCTCATTTATAGCTTTCCTGGAGTGCATGCAGCTTACAGGCCTGGGGTTGGAGACACACAGCACTGTTAAGGTTTGAATTTGAGGCATCCCCTAAAGGTGTTAGATATGTGAATGCCAGCCTTGGGGCTTTCATCATGAGGTGTCTGCATCATGAGGTGTCTACTGATCAGCAGAGTGACTTCTCAATGGATTGCTGAGAGAACCTGGAAACTTTGGGGGGTGGAGCCTAGGTAGAGACAATGAGTCACTGGGCCATGCCTCCATTTTGTCCCTGGTCCCTTTTGATCATTCACAGTCTCCACGAGGTGAGCAGCTCTGTGCCACCATTTACTCCCCACCACACTGCTATGCCACAGACTGAAACTTCAGAAACTCTGAGCCCAAACCAGGGCTTCCTCCCACACCCTCCTCAGGGTGGACATTCTGTGTCACCTCAGCGGCAACAACAAAAACAGACCAGCTCAAGTGTACTTCCAAAGTGAGATCTCTATTTTCGAATAACAGGGCACTGTGTGTGGCTTCTATTTTCTCTTTCTACTTTCTTACAATCTCACTGGGAATATGTTGGAGAATTATTCTCTGGTGGGCACAAAGAGCATGGTAATAGTACTGAACCTAGAGATTTCTGTGTGACAGATTCTCACCATGTTATACATAGCCTCACAGCCAAGCTTAGGATGGCATAGTCGATAGTATGATACGGTAAGGTATGGTACGGTAAGGCATAGAACGGCATAGCATAGATCTAACCATCATGGTCCCCAGAATGAAGTTAATGAGATCTAATGGGTGTTTGTTAGTTTTTGAAAGGATAAGTGCATACTGGATGGTGAATATGCTTTGAAAAGCTATGCAAAGTCAAACCATTGAAATTGACATCTTTTATCAAGATGACACAGCGTGTTGTTGAAATGGGGGACAATCTCCATAATTTATAAATGGCATCTGTGCAGCATGGTGACCAGACAAGCAAGGTCACAATCAAGAGAATCATATTTTTTTAAAAAAAAATCAAAACAAAACAAATCCCTTCATGAAGTCCTGTAAAATCATCCTTGCACTCAAGAAGTCCTGGGACTGGGGGACACCAGCAGCTTCAGTTCCCACAAAAGCAAAGTGACTAAAGCAAGCTACCATCAGTGATAGGCTTCCGTATGGTAGAAGTCTCAAAGGATCCATACAGAAGAGCAAAGCCCTTCACCATAAAATGATAGTTAGGGTAACCATCTCTGTCTCTGTCCAGGCTGCCAGAGTGACAGGTGGCTCCATAAATCCCCTTCTAGAGGTATCATCTACTCTCCTGTCCTGCCCACCGTGGTTTTAGTTCAGTCTCCAGAGAGAAGTGCAACCAATCCTTTCTTGAAATGTATACTGGGGACCCAAATCTCAAACAGATGAGGTCACAGAGCCCAGAGGACATGTTCAAAGGATGGATACTCTAAGATAAGGATACCATTATGTTCAAAATCGGCAGGTAAAACTCTTGGTCCAGGGATGGAGTAATGGATGGATGACCTAGAAGTTAAGAGGGGAGCTGCTCTTGCAGAGAACCCACATTCAGTTCCCAGTACCATCAGGCAACTCACAATCCCTTGTAACTCTCATTTAAGTGGAATCCAGAGCATCTAGTCATCATGGGCACCTGCATTCATATGCACACATCACCCCATTCAAATATACACATAATTGAAGGTAATAAAATAACGTTCTTAAAACCTTGATCTGGATCACAAAGACAAATGTGCTGACAGAAATAAAGAGGTGGGGGGGGGGGGAAGCTACCAGGTAGATTTAATCATCCAATGTCTTCCTGAAGTCCCCAGTGTTTTCCCTAAGAAGTCATTTTTCAAAGTCTCAACAGCAAAACAAGCAAACTCTAACTTGAAAAAGTAGTTGGTATTTATTCTCTGGCCTTTCATGTCCCAGCACCCCTGCCCTCTTTCCTCTTCAAGTCCTCTGATGTGCTAGGTTGGCTTTCTGTTTGGTAAGAGCTCACATCAGTGCTTTGTAGACAAAGTCGTGCTTTAAATCTGATAGCTTTGCTATCAATGTTGATTTCCCTAGAACCTTCATAGACCTTCTGTAGAGAGATAGCCCTTTCTGGGGCCCAGGCCAGCTGCTGGGGTGCCCTTTGAAGGGAGAAGGTCTTACTTTCTACTGTTGCTGCATTTCACGACAAGAAGAGCCCACTCTGAGAACACGGCACATCCCCACGTTTCCGGGAAGCAGAGAATATGAACTTTTTATGGATACGTTTTCTTCCCTTTGTAAGTTTTGTCTTTACCCTGTTTATGGCCCTCCAACTCTGTTTGAAAGACCTTGGTATCAAGAATCTTAATTCTCTTAGACATGACACCAAAAGTGGGAAAAACGTGAACACCAGGTCAGATGCCAAACTGGGGAAGGAGAATTCAAAGACATGACATGCCCATTTCCCAAACCTACAGTGAAGAGGCATGTCAAGAGACACAGGCAGAGCAGGGCCACTTCCTGTGGCCGAGGGAAAAGCATCTCTTCTCCCTCCCCATGTCAGGCAGGTTCCCTGGATACAGGGTTTTTTTTCTTTTGTCTTAGCAATGTTTAAAGTGAACACACAAAGTTAGGGGCTTCATTAAAACGACTGCATATATACGTCATCATACTGTCTTATAATGAAGCTAGTGCTTTACTAAAACCTCCCATAATTTGGGAAAGCCCATCTAAATCTACTAAATAAGAATTAAATCACAGTCAAATAATGATTTTAACCCCACATGTCTGTTTAGATGACGTGGACATGAAAGGACTGAGCAAGGAGGGTGTAGTGTCAGGGTAGAGGGCTATAACCCAACAAGACACTATTACTCTGGGAGTCTGACTGTAACAAACAGTTCAGGGCATGGTGCTGCAGGCACACAGTATTCAGCCATGGCTCAGGGTCTGCCTTAACTGTGCAGCTGCCTAGGCCTCTCCTAGGACAGCTTCCACTTAGCCATCAACTGTGAAGGAAGCAAAAAGGGAGGGGTGATTGGGTTCAGGATAATCAAGCTTGCCTCTCTAATCCCAGAGCTGCCCATAAAGCTACCAATGGCAGGTAGCCCTGCAGGTCTGTGGACACAAGGTCCTTCCTTCTTAAACTGCTTCTTACCTGGTGTGTTTACACCAGGTTTCCTGCTGTCGGAGACTGAGGCTGCCAATGTGACAAGGCCAGGGTGACGCTCCAATGGTGGGCCAGGACAAAAGTCTGGCTACAGCCACCTCTGGCTGGCATCTGAGAACCTGGGCAAGAGGGCCAGGTTCTCCCAGGCCAGGTACAAAGCAAATTTCAGTGTCTAGAGAAGAAGCAACAGCATAGCACAAACACTGTACAGGAGTCACAGAAAGCCATTCTTAGGGTCTTACTGCTTTAAACCCCAGTCGTAACATACACACAATGACACACACACATAGTGAAAGACACACATACTGTGATACACACACGCACGCACGCACGCACGCACGCAGGCGCACACACTGCTACAGTTGAAGCCCAGGGCCCCAAGCTTGTTAAGCAAGGTTCTCCCTGAGCTATATCTCTAATTCACTCACTGCTAACAGCCACTCACATCCCTCATGGAGTAAGCTCCTCAGTCAGTCAGGCACTGGCTTGTGTTCAGTTCATCAGGTGTATTTCCAGGAGTGCAAATTATGACGTCCTAAGCCAGGCAAACAGGAATTAAGAAACGGGCAGACAAGTCTGTTACAGTGAACATCCTCTCAGTTTGAGAATCCCTTGTCACGGCTTCCCTACAGGATGCTGCAGGATTATCACCTCTTTATAACACACAAGCTTGGGAAATGTCCAAAGGAGACAAGATGGTAAGGACTCACAAAGCTAGCCACCAACTGTGGAAGAGACCAAAGTACTCTACAGAGTTAGCACAACTCCCAGAAAGACAAAGTCCGAGGTAGCCCTGCTGCCTCTGCCTACAAGATAATGAGGTGGAGCAAACCTGTAACAAAAGCCTGAGGGGGTGGGGAATCTGTAGATCTTCAACCCAGCTTCCCCAACACAGGCTCAAAACCATTCAAGGAGGGGAGAAGATAAAAAGCAACTTTACGATAGGTTGGAGACATTTCCGTGTTTCTAGATGGACAATTGTTTTAGAGCCAGCTAAAGCAGAGAGTAAACTTCCCTGGAGAGATGGCTCAGCGGTTAGGAGCACTGACTGCTCTTCCAGAGGTCCTGAGTTCAATTCCCAGGGACCACATGGTGGCTCACAAACGTCTGTAATGAGATCCGATGCCCTCTTCTGGTGTGTCTGAAGACAGTGAGAGTGTACTCATACATACAATAAATACTAAAACAAAACAAAACCTAAGAATAATGTAGGCAGCTTGGAATATTATATTTATCAGAGGAAAATTTCTTGCTACAAAACGTCTGCAACAAATGTTGTCAGAATATATTTTCCCCTTGTTAGTACAGGAGGTCCAGTTTTCAGACACCTGCCCAGGAACAATGATAAAGCACACCTCTTACAGGTTGTCCAAACCCTGCAACCGTTTCCTTAGTCGTGTGAAGGGTGGGGGTGATGGGAAAGTAGAGAAAAATACTGACAGACCACTGCATATGATCATGCTGGGGTTTATTTTATTTATAGGTCAAAGATCTTCTAGAGGACACCTTTATCTTGTCAGAAAAATTATTCTTTATTCTTTGAGAAACACACACACACACACACACACACACACACACACACACACACACACACAGAGCAAATGAGGGAGGGAGAGAATTCACTCTCAGGTATAGCCACAGGTAAGTTGTTCATACATCTATAAATATCTTCCTACCCAGGAGCCTTTAAGCAATGCTAATGAAACTCCCAGGGTCATGAAGCTAGAGGAGGCTCAGAGGGAGAAGAAAGAAGAGAAGGAGGAGGGAGAGGAGGAGGTAAGAGTAGATGATCACTAGCTGGGAAGAAGGGGATTTGAGGAACGGGTGGGGATAAGAACGGTGGGGGAGGGGAACACAATCAAAACACCTTATATACATGGATGAAAATGTCACAATAAAACTAGTATGTATAATTTATGTATGCTAATAAAGACATTTTTAAAAGGAAAAAAAAAAACCAGTGAGCAATCACAGAGGCCAAGTGACAAGAACTGTCCCCCTGGGGGAGGGGTTATCCCAGGCTCTCAGCTCCAGAAGACACTGTAACATTATAGTTCAGCTCAGACAATAAACATGGTTACAATCTCAAAGTCCAGGTCTAACCTCTGCTAAATTAATTCATTCATGACAGCAGAGACCGTGTCTGCCTTTCAGTGCAGGGGAAGAAGCTGGCTCACTCTCCAATCATCTCCCATTTGCATGAAGAAAAGCACAGCCACATTGTCAGGATCTAGAAAGTTGTCTTTTGCCATGAGAGGCAAAGAGGTGACACAGCAGACAGGGTTGTCACCGGGCCTCCTGCTGACAGTACGCTGTCATCATTAGCAGCTGCTTAGAGGAGATGCTATGATCAGGCAAGGAGAAACCCTGTGCAGACAGGCATTTCCTCCTGAGAAGATGCCTTGTAAGGTTTTGCTGAGGACCTCGCTGCCATCCTTGATAGAGGAGGTAATATGTTGCCTTTGTAATTGAGCAGGCTGGAAAGCAAGGTGTCTGTTTCAATTCTATCAGGCTGGATTTAATAAAAGCTTCCATCGACTCGGTAACATGAAAATAAGTGCAAACACTTGCAAAATGAACTCTTCCTGTCAGGGAATAAGTTTCGGGCTGATTTAGGAAGAGCAGTCCTTTTAATGAGATTTAAGATGTTTGTGTTCTGGTTATTTCCATAGCCCCTTAGGTGCCTCTGGGATATAGTGAATGGTACATGTAGGTTTGAAAGCAAAAAGCAAGGATTTCTCTACATAAACACTTACTAGAGTCACCCTAATAGGATTCTAGATAAAAATGCCCTGATACAGCAGACATGCCTCCCCTTATAGACCATAGAATATGGAATAATAAAAGGAAAAAAAAAACTTGCTTTGTTTCTTCTGTGCTATGGAGGAAGCTAATATAAGTGTTTCTTGAAATAATGCCATGCAATTTTGCCTGTTGTTGGCTTTCCTCCTGGGGAAAACAAACCCTCTCCTTATCATCCTTTAGGCTCTCTCCTTGTGATTGGGCAGAGCATCATTAGACCATAAATAACTTTTACGGAATTAAAGATGACAGGGATGATCTAAACAGACACCAGGGATGCTGAGTGGGTAGCTGACAAGAAACTCTTCCACCAGCCTAATACATGGTGCTGAGAAGAGTCAGTAACCAAGGAAATAATAGTGGCCATGCAACAGTCCCCATCATAGCTTAGACTGAATGTGATGCTGCATACCTGCAATCCCAGCACTTGGGAGGTGTGAGCAGGAGGATCAGAAATGTAAGGTCATCCTTCTATCTCTATGGCCCCACATGGAAAGCCATGAAAGGTGGTTAAGCCTTCTCAGACACTAAGCGACACTCAGCACCAGAGTAAGGGACTTTTCTGGGGCCTCCTCTATAATCATGAGCAAGCATGTCAGTATGCCTGGTCTCCTTTTCAGATATGGACAAATGTAAAGCCTTTGATCCCACCTACTCAAGAAACTGAGACAGGAGGATCTCAAGTTCACATACATGGTAAGACTGAGCAACTCGGGGAGATCTGCCACATACTAAGATTTAAAGGGGCTGGGATGCCTAACAGAGGCCCAGGCTTTGACAATCTTATCACAAAATAGGAAATAAAGAGAGAAAGAAGAAGAAAGTGAGGGAAAAGCCAAGCCTTGTTATCTTCCTGAGGTCCAAATCAAAGAAGAAAGTTGGCTAACTACATGTGAACCCAGCACTCATGGCCACTCCATTTAACGCAAGCCAAAGGGACATGTCAGTTTCTTCAACCTTTAACTATTTTTCTATTCCAAAGCAGAGAACGTTTTATTTGGTGCGAATGGGTCATGATAGCAAATACTGAGAGCAGCTGACAAGCATCCTGCGATGGTTGACAGGCGACAACACTTTCAGCTAGGATTTTCTCCTTTCTAGTGAGTCACCCATTGGCTTATAAACACAAGTTTGATTCTGAATGTTTAGCCATTAAAAGGTATTGTTAATTAAGGGGCGGGAGAGATGACTCCACTGGTAAAATGCTTGCCTTGCAAGCCCAAGGATCTGAGTTCAAACTCTAAAAGTCATGTAAAGAAGCCAGACGGGGTGATGTATGCTTGTCCTCCTCAAGCTGGGGACATGGAAACAGGAGGATCTCTGGGCTTGTTGCTCAGCCAGCCTAGCCTACTTGGCAACTATAGAAAAATGAGACCCTCTATTTTAAAAAAAAAACACCTGAATGTCATATGTGGGTGTTTTTTGACCTTCATACATATTTATACACATATACATGCACATATATAATATGCACACATATACATACAAATGTGTATACAAGAATACTAGTTAATCAAATCTGCATTTCACATTGGTAATCTTAACACTTAAGGCAGCTCAGTATAGCAGAAATGTTGTAACAGAAACTGTTACAACTTGGATGTCAAATGTCCTTCATGGGACCATTTATTAAGCATTTGGTCCTTAATTGATAAGTTCTATTTTAGGAGACGGCAGAGACTTCAGAAGGTGGCACCAAGCTGGCACAAATAGTTCGCTGTTGGACTGTCTTGGAAGATGATCCCTAATTAGCTCATCTCTCTTTTCTCCTGTCCACTGTGACATAAACAGCCTCTGCCGTAATGTCCCCCTACCATGACATAGACCTGGAAAGGGAGCCAGGTGAGCATGGGCTGAACTTGAACCCAGGAGGAAAAAATTAATCTTTGACTCCCTAAGTTGATTTTATTAAGTATTTTGTTATGGAGATACTAAAACTAACCTAGGCAGAAAGTACATGAAGCACACGGAGCTGGGATGTAAAAGACCTTCAGTTTCTTTTCCTGGGCAATAAATATCAAGTCAAGGAGTGGGGAGTTTTGAAACAGCAGAGGAAATATGACCAACTCCCTGTTTCCTAAAACTGAGGGTACTTACTTTGCCTTGAGCACCTCCTCCTGGCAATCCCACTCTGGATCTTCCAACAGCTGTAATTCTCTCAACACCCTCCCGGGCTTATAGGCTGCATTGGTTAACATGGTAAGAATCTGTGGAAAAGAAGACACCACAATGAACAGCAACTGTGTTAAACTCCTGCTGAATTTAACAAGGATGTGTTGATGGCCCTTGACAAAAGGTTTTCATTAAGTGTAGCAGTTTCTGATGCTGTGTGATAGAATTCTCTGTGGGGCAACAGGGAACTAACTCGCTATCTGGGAAACATAAAAATCTAGCCATGCTGGCACGAAAAAAAAAAAAGTGAAAACAGCTAGAGGGAGTGCCTGATGCTCAAAAACTCTTCAATTTATTATTCTTTAACAGGATTACTTTTCAGCGGGGTCTGGAGAGATGGCGCAGTGGTTCATAGTAGGTACTGCTCCTGAAGAGGACCTGTGCTTGGTCCCCAGTACCCCCGTAGTTAGCAGCACACAACTGCCTGCAATTCCCACTCCAAGGGATCCAACCTTCTTCTGCCTTCCACAAACATCTGTATCCGTGTGCACATCGCCTGCAATACAACTAATTAAACAGAAAAATCAACCTTGCACTTTTGTTTAATGTAACCAGTGAAGGAAGCAATGTGTTTGAACGAAGACTGCAAATACTTCAGATACCTGTAAGGAGTGTAATAAGTTCCTAAAATCTCACAAGGGCTCAATTTATGAACATTTCACAGTGTTCTTGGGTATGTGTTGTAAGCAGGAGTCTGGACCACTTAACACCATCCAATATCATATTTCTTCAAATAACACACTAGTTTCCAATTGTGAAGTCCAAGGAAATAATTAATGTGTTGACTGCCTACAGCAGAGTGCCCAGAATGACAATGTCCATCCTAAGAGTCAAAGGAACAGGTTCTAGAGAAGTGAGGTATTCCTAGTAATTCTCAGTGTGCCTATTTACCCAAACAATGGAGGAACCTAGAAACAACCTAGAGCACTGGCCTCTCACTAAGCAAGTCATGATTTACTAACTTTTTTGTGTTTTAGAGACAGTATCTCTTATAGCCAAGGCTGACCTTGAACTCTGATCCTCTTGCTTCTACCTCTCACAGGCTAGGTTTTCCAGAAATGTGTTACCATGCCAATATGACTCTTCACATTCACAAACTGCCATGCGCCAAGACTCTGTTACTCATATATGTTAAGTAATATGAAGAAGTAAAGCAGGAAATCAGCTATTAAATTCCACAAATGGCAATCTATGGCAGCTCCTTGGCATGCTAGGGATACAAACAAGCAGGAGAATTACATGGTATTGCCCCTCCTTAAGTTTAGCCAAGTCCAGATAAGGTAATAATAGTCACCTCAGGTTGAAGGCACATTCTGCATGTGTAGGGGCAAAATACAACTGAGAGTGAGAATACTCGTTCCAAGATGAGTGAGAAACAGGCATTATTGCCACGATGTCTGTTTTGGTTGGAAATCAGTCAACGTGAAGGAGAAGACAGGAGCATATTCAGAATACTATCAGCCGGGATGGATACATCCTAAGGACCTCTAAAAAAACATGAAGCTTTCTCATATTACTTAAAGGGATTGACCTTTCATTTATACTATGAATGGAGAGGGATGTGGCTGTGTTGGAGAATGCCTGTCACATCAATATGAGGATCAGACTTTAGCACGTGCATTGTCAGCTGGAATGGCAGGTACCCATAAACCCAGCACTAGGAAGGCAAAGGCAGGCAGATCCCAGGAACTTGCTTGCCAACCAGTCTAGCCAAATTGGTGAGTTCCAGGTTCCAGGTCTTGGGACTCAGACTCGAAAGCTAAGATGACAGAGGAAGATACACAGAGGTGACTTTTGGCCACCACATGTACTCACACATATATGTGCATACATCTTCCATACATGTGTACAAACATACAATTCACACCTCCCCACACCAAAAGAGACAAATTTTATTATACAGTTACTATGGCAATACACTTTGTCCCGGGTGACACTCTGCTTTGTTCCAAGGGCCCTGACTATCCCCCAAGAAGCGGCACATTTGAACCCAGGGACTAAATGGAACAAGGCAATGTAGGCACTTGTGGGACATTTGGTTTTTCTGCATTAAAACAAGCATATGATTTTTCTATTGACCGTCAGTACAAGTTAAGAAACTGAGCTTAAAAATAAATCTAATTAGAGCTGGCTTCAGTACCACGTAAAGTATTTATCATAAAGCAATAACATTTCAGTTGGTTCTTTTCATTGCGACTAGCGGAGAAAACCCCAGAGCTACGGTGTCATTTGCTGCATATCAGAATGCATTTTGTGACTGTGAACAGAACCAGAACGTGCCTTCCAGAGTTTATTTCAGCCTGGAAACAAGCAGCAATTAAATTTGAAAAAGCACCCGATATTGAATTTTTTTTTTCTCGTGGCTTTTCCTAATACCAACCCATTTGTCTTCAAATTCAACAAGGTCTCTCTAAAATGTTAGAGCACTAATATGCACAGTGGCTGTGTCCATGATTGCCAAAGAAAATGTGGACGTCCCATAAATAGAACTAAGGGGTGGGGGCTGGAGTGATTGCTCAGTGTGTTAAAGTGCTGGCCAGGTAGTATAAAAACCCGAGTTTGGAGCCCTAGAATTCACATAAATGTCAGCTCCATGTAGCGGCCCACCTATGATCCCAGCCTCATAAGAGAGAGAAGATCCCAGGGAATCTTCTGGCTGGCCAGACTAGCCATATAATAAGGGTTTGGTTGAGAGGTGCTGTTTTCATGAATAAGGCAGAAGAGCTGATAGAAGATTCCAGATATGAACCTCTGGCTTCCACATTTAAGCCAGCACACATGCAAACATGCATATATACATATGCACTGTACATACAAACACACACATGAAAGAGTGAGAACTAAGTTCTTACTTAGATAGCTGTGATCACTGGGCAGAGTTACACTAAATGACTATGCCTTGCAAACTATCAGAATATAATTCAGTATGTCTTCCATAAGAAACTAGAAATAAGCATGAATCCTCCCTCAACTAAGGAAACTACCAACCAAGATCTAAGCAACTCCACTTGAAAATGCCAAGCACAAGCACTGGCGTCTGGTATGATGAGAACATCCTCTCATCAGCAAGCTCCTCTCCAGTGGGTACCACAGAAAAGCCATGGCCTCTCGAGTCTGGATTCAAACCTCAGTTAGGACTTTGGGCAAGAGGACTTTCTCCATTTGCGCGTGGAGCATTGACACTAATCTGGTCATTTCCCCGACAGCTGCTACCACACATAGTGCAGGCTCTGTGACCCCACAAGGACAGGCTGCTGACACTGTTATTCCCCTGCTCACTTTATTCCTGCCACATCAGCTGGCCACTGCAGAAAGTCATCTTAAGGGCTGTTCATCCCTCTTGCCATGAGTTGGATCTGTAAGGCCCTGAAAGGCCTAGGTCTAATTAAAAGGTTGGTTTCTAGTGCTAGGCAGTACTGAGAGGTAGTATAATGGTTAGGTCACTAAGAACATGTCCTGGAACAATATGGACAGGATGAAGGGATCCTAGTCCTGTCTTCTTTCTCTTCATCACTTCATCACTGAGGTGAACAGCTTTCTTCCACCATGTGATCCCTGCTATGATGGGATACCTCACTAATTACCCCAAAGCAACTGGACCAACTGAATTGCCAACTGGGACTGCAGCAACTCTGAGCCAAAATATTATTCTTTTAATATGTCAATGGTCTCAGCTACGCTATAGTAATGAAATATGACAATATCTAGATAACCCATTCTTTCTCTCTCATGTCTTCCTTTCAAAAGTCCCTCCATAGAAACCTCCTTTGAACACCTGCCACACAATACCATACAATACCATGTTTCCCAATGGTCAGCCCTCTAACTGATCACTATACTGTTAGAAAGCAGGGGCACCATGTTACTATAGTCTCTGTAGCTAGAGCTACGACTGGAAGTAGCACATGTCTTATAGATTCCTAAAAAGATTTTATTCAGTAATATAGCTGGATATTCGCCCCCACCCCCACTACATTTTACAATAGAACTCAGTAATTTGGGAGGAGCTAATGTGGGAGGAGAGGAAGAGGAAGAGGAGAAGGAAGAGGAGAAGCTAAGAGAAGAGAGATGTAGGAGCCATGGAGAACCACTCGTAGGTCCAGAACAGTCCTGGGTAACTATGTATATCATAAGATTAGATATTGGGAAACAACCCTAATTGTGTGGGCAAATTGTTAATTGAGCATTTCTAAATATATATATAAAGCCTTTGGATAATAATTAAGCTTTAGAGTCTCATTTCTACCGGGTACTGTGTGGGTGGCAGGATGATCTGGACTCAGCCAAGAATTGTGGAGACAGCGTGGTAGATTGGCAGAGCCATCTCCCATGCTGGTGTCTCGTGGGTGCCAGGGCTGGTGCACCGCTGCTCTTGGCCTCAGGCCTTTCCTAGTTGGGAACATGGTGGCCCCATACCAACAAGCCAATTTGGGCCATATCATTTTAACTATTACCCTTAACACAGTAAATATCAATATGGACCCAGAAGTAAGCTCACTGAAAGTTAATGACCGATTTATTCAAAGAGTTTTTCTGAGCCCATATAATGGGGGAATGGAGGTCCAGGAAGGAAATAGCTTCGAATTCAAATCATCATTGCTACAAAGTCCTCCTCTATGGTACAGAAAGTTCAATGAGTGTATCATGTCTTCCATATGGACCAACAATACCACAGAAGCAAAATCAGCTTGCACTTTTCTTTAGTTGTGTTTCACAGACATTATCAGGCCTATGTCACAAGCCGTGCACACGAATTATCCTGGAAAGGCTCACCCAAGCCTGCTGTACTATTCTTAAGGAGTTGATGCTCAACATGAACTTCCATCAGCAGCAGCACAAGCACAGGCGAGCACCATCAGAAGGCACGTGTGTGCCTCTGCCTTCGATTCCAATAGGTGACTAAGTACGGTCCCCCTCAACGAGGCCTTTCCTCTTTCTGGTGCTATTGGGAAAAGTCATTACTAAAGAGACTCACAATAGGTGCTGAGAGTGAGTGTTGAACAGTTAGCCCCGAATGAGACATTTATTAGGATTCTCCACAAGGCTCAGGAATACTGTGTAAGGGGAACAGAAAGAATCTAAGAACTGGAGAAGAAAGTAGTGTTGTGGAATGCTGTCTTTCGGAATAACAAAGCCTTTGCATTCATTAACATTTAGCAGCTATGATCACCTAAATGACACCTGCATAAGATTAGGACCAGAATGTTTCATTATGGAGTAGGGAGGTGATATTATGAGAGGTCCTGGAACTCACTGAGGATATGTGGGTTAGTTACGGGTGGCTGAAAGAAAAACCATTTTCTTCCATGGTTCAGCCATGGATAAGTTGCCCATAACCCTGTAACCTACCTCTTACCCACATTACTATAGATAAGCCTAATTCACATTGGTTAAAAAAAATTAAAGTAGGAGAGAGTAGTTGAGAAGAAGAAAGCCTCAGTAAAAAGGGAGATGGACTAGTTGGACATACTCGGGGATATGTATCATCAAAATATATTAAATATACATATAAAATGTCATAATAATGTCTGTTATTATTTAACAGATGCTAATAAAAAGCATTCAATAATACAAAGCCATCCCTGTCTCTTTAATTGTAATTTCTGTCTCAATGATGGATAAGATTTAACAGCCATCCTCATTCCATCAGCTCCACAAATAGACTGCTATTTGGCTTCACACACTGGGGATGGAGAGATAGATGGTAAATCATGAGATAGACATAAGTATTTGATAGACGGTAATGACAGCAAGAGATGGTAGACAAATACCATGATAGATGACAAATAGGTAGGTGGATAGGTATACATAAGTAGCTATAAATACATAATACATACATGGTGATGATAGATAATAGAGATCTAAAGGATAGAGAATGAGGAAGAAGACAGATATAAGTAAGATCGATATCATAAGCATAATGCAGCAGATGACAGATGGATAAATGGATAGATGAACAGGTGGACCGGTGATAAAAAAGACAGATTAAAGATAGAGATAGCAGGTACGTCCACATGGGAAGGGATAGACAAATAGATCAAAAGATATAGAAGTTAGATACTATAAAAAAAAGATGATACACAGACAGATGATAGATATACAGGTACATAGATCAGTGGCAGATAAGGGGACAGGATACCCAGTGGAATATGTAGACAGCTGAGCAGGTGAACTAGGACAGTATGGAATATATCTTTATTTTTCAGATCAGAAAGAGGATGCCCATCTTGGTGGATCCAATGTGCACTACCACACTGAGTCTCTTGATGGTAGTCATGCCTACAAGTCTAATCACATTTCCAGCAACCTGAACACCCTGGTATAGAAAGCCACACAGCAAGGAAGCATCCAACCACAGAGACACATCACATCCAAGGAAGTGACACACTCACAGAGGTTCATCATGTCCAAACGTTTCCTACAGGTACAGGAATCAGGACCCTTTCTCCTAAGAATTAGGTAGCAACAGAAAAAAGAGGGAAGAACAGATGGTGATATTTTAAGTTCTAATAGAATATTTACAATGTGTCCATTTTCCCTCTATTTAACTTTTTTTTATCTCTAGAGTCCAGGCTGCCAAAGAAGTGAGGTCATACCTCTGCAGAGCTTATGTGAACACAGAGTGACAGGCAGCTGAACACATCCAAATGATTCGGAGAGCACAGAAAGGGACTCCAGGGGACTCCCCATTTGGAATGACATGTTTCTTTTTTTGTTAAACACAAGGGTTACAGCCTGGTGGATATTCTGAGCCAAATGACTTCTAAAGGAAAACACAGATTTCCCCAACCTCCAGGAGTCACACTGGTATTCTACATTCACAACCTGGACAGCCTCTTTAAAGACAAAAGTGCCATTATTCACCATACTGAGTGCTTTCAGAGTCATTTCTGCCAGCAGCTGCTGGCTGGTCCAGTCCCAGTTCATCATGAGAATGAGAAACTCATCCCATGACACAATGACATGGCTCATCAGAGGAGACATTCTGCTTCTCTAGTTTTTTGTCCCTAAGAGATAGCTGGCTCTCCATTTAATATGAGCATGTGCACACACCTGTACCACAATGCCATAGAAACCAGATGCAAGAGGTAACCAGATTTATATGATGGTCCAAGATACCAGCAGTCTTAGAGTAATCCTACATACATCCAAGAATTGTCCACCTCTCATATTTGTCCTTGGCACACTGGAGAACATGACAGTGGAATGATTTGAGTGCCAATCAAAATGAATGGTCCCAATTGGCATTGATTTGACTGAGTGTGCAGGTTTGATTTATGACAAAATGCCATCACTATTATCCATCTCTGATAATTCTATGGTGTCCATAAAATGGCCCAGAACTTAAGGTATCGTCAGAAGACTTGACTTGGTCTTTAACATCAGAAGGTCAAGACCTTCTCCAGGTGATGCACCATCTTGAGTTTACTTTTAGGGGATATGCAGACTTGAGTGAATTCTAGTTCCAGCTTATTTAGAACTATCTTCTATCAACATCATCTCTGAAGTCACAGTCAGGAATGCCTCTCTGAATCTCTACAAAGCCCACTCAAGTCTAATATCCAGAAAACAAGCTGATGCAGGCTTTACCTACCATTTTCCAGATACTTCCTTCTCTGTCACATAGAGACCCCTCACACATCTCTCAAGACCCTCTCCTCAGCATGCAGTTAGCCTTTCCAGACACCAGCTCTCCATCCACCTACAGACACTATCTACTTATAGCAGACCAGACGGAGAGAAAAAAACCTCCCATTTCACATTTTCTGAAGATACAAAAGTGTTTAATTTTCCAATACTGCCGATGGCTTGGAAAAGCAGCACACTCTGTCTCTGCTTCAATTACCTCGTTCTCTTTAAGCAAAATGAAATTTGAAGCCATGCAGAGGCTCTGGTACCAAAGGAAGAGCATTAGCATAAATATTGGTTTGGTGGGACTCACATTTTTCTTGGACTCACAGAGCTGAAGCGCTTGCTTTTTATTTACTTATTTATTTTCCTTCCATCTTGCCACACATTTTTAACTATCAGCAAAACCCAACTTTTGTCATCAGAAAACTGCTTCTAGCTAGGCTTTTAAATTTGGTCGCTGGCCATCTATCAGAAAATGATTGAGGATAACAAACTTTGACTTAAACAAAATCATTTAGGCGAGTAAAATAGCCTCCCACTTAAAAGTGACGGAAGCTAAGGTCGTGTTGTTGGTGAAGGTAGCCAACTATATCTACTATAGATATTGGAGAGTCTTGTGTTAGCAACCAGAACCTGTCATTCGAATCAGTCCTGCAGGCATCAGCAAAGGAATGGGATCGCTCACTGTGTCTTTGTTAGGATTGGTGACCCTGACTTGTCAATCAATACCAGGCACTAATACAGGCAAACAACTTAGGCCACCTTAATTAGCCACAGTCCAGCCAACGCTTAGAGCCCTGTCAGACCAAGGGATAGTAATTCTTACCTTATATTGAAATGGAAATTCTTGCCTATTCTTGCCTGGATTTATTTTTGAATCATGTTTCCTGAATCATGTAGGAGTCTATCTTCTGTGCCAATTTATCTGGTCAGATTTAACCAGGGATCCTACTGTCTAACCTAAATAACACTGACACATAACCCAAATAAGCTGTCCTGGCTTGCAATCACCATTTCTCTTTAGCTAGACATTGTCATCTTTAGGATCCATTCGGCACTTGGTGTGGACAGAATGAATCCTCTTTGGTTACCAGACCTAAGGCTAAGCCATACTCAAAGAAGCTGTTTACAAAATATATCTTCAGAGATGGGAATTTAGCTCAGTTGGTCAGAGTGCCTGCCTAGAATGCACAAAGCCCTGGGTCCAATTCTCAGCATCATACAAACTGGGCATGGTGGTGTAGGCTGTAATCCCAGCACTGGAGAGACAGAGGCAGGAAGAGCAAAACTTCCAAGTCGTCCTCAGCTATGTAGGGAGCTTGAAGCCAGCCGGAGATATATAAGACTCTGTCTCAAAAACAAACAGGCACATTACCTTCAATGTGCTGCTAGTGGAGGACCAGGTCTGTCAGTTAGGCCTGTACTTACTTGGAGGTCTAAGACCTAAGCATTTATCCGCAATATTCCTGCACCTCCTGCCCTCCCTTCCCAGCTCCGTGATGCTCTGGGCCTCCACATGTTTTCCCTCTCTCTGAAGCACATGGCAGTTCTGCTTCCCTGCAGTCTCCTGAAACACCTACCCTATTCCACAGCATCTGTGCGTGCACTGGGGATTCGCTTGCTCACGCTCCTTCTGCCTGTTCATCTTCCCCCCTTTAACAAGATGCTCAAGGTTGTGACTTGTAACAGCCTATTTGACTAAGAAATAGCCAACCTGTCAAATGCTCCTAAATAAACAACCACTGTAGCTCTGCCCATGTTTCACAGGTTTCTCCTAAACATTTTGCATTCCCTCAATACAGATTCGTTTCTAAATACACAGAAGTTTTTGACAACCAATGGCTTGGAAAATCAAACATCCTCCAACGGCTCTAATGACCTTTCTTTTTAGGAAAAAATGGTATTAAAACAAAAAAAAGGTAGGCAGGTGGCTTACTCAGTAAATTGCTTACTACATAAGTAGACTGATATATGTTTGAAGCCCAATGCGCCCATTAAAATAGAACAGACAGACAGAGTGGGTGCAGGGAGGAGACTGGGCATGGTGACACACATTTATAATCCAAAAGCTGGGAAGGTAAAGACAAACGGATAAACAGACTCCTGATTCTGGTCAGCCAGTTGATGTAAATCGCTGTAATTCAGACCAGTGTGATAGATGTAGTCTCAAGAGGTAAAGTGGAGATGACTGAGGGAGACACATAAAATTGACTTCTGGGGGCTGGAAAGATGGCTCAGTCGTTAAGAGCCCTGACTGCTCTTCCAGAGTTTCTGAGTTCCATTCCCAACAACCACTTGGTGGCTCACAACAATCTGTAATGTGATCTGATGCCCTCTTCTGGTGTGTCTGGAGACAGCTACAGTGTCTGACATGCATAAATCTTAAAAAAAAAAAAACTGACCTCTGGTCTCAATATATAGATGCCTACATAGGCATCCCCTACAAAGTGGAAAAGTGCACAAAGAAATATGAATATTTCTATTTCCCTGTGAATAGAATCATTCCAGCCAGCCTGGTGTCACTCTGGATAAGCCTCAACAGTCCAAACTGCTCAGAACAGCAAAGTCACCTGCATACAGCTTCCCCTGACCTCATTGGTTCCACCAGACAATGAAACTTCAGACAACCCCGGAGCCTCTTGGGTTTTATTCTTAAAATACAACACACCCTTGTACACATTTTAAACCTAGAAAAAGCCTAGCATCCTGATCCAGCCAGGCCTGACTCTGGATGCACACTCATGCTGTGAATTGAGATTGAGATTGAGATTGTGAATTACTCATCTCTGGCAGTCAAATGTCACCTGCCATATTTTTGTCCCCTCCCCCCTTTCCCTCTGCTCTCAGAGTACCTCCCCTCTCTCTTTAGCTCATCCCTATGTTTATCTAGCTTTGGCTAATATAATTTCCCCACAACTGAATGGGAAACTAAGATAGTCAAAAGCTTAACAGGGCTGGGTTTTAATCCAGTATTTCAGATAGCACCTGGCTCTTAGAAGCTGCCACATAAACAATTGTTCAATGGATAAATGGATTGTGTAGCCACAGAATTTTGTTTTAAAAAGCATTCATCATAGCATAGCAGCAATAAAAGAGTCACACTGGTGTCTTTTTAAGAGAGATCCCAAAGAGACGCTGCTGTGCAGGGCAAGAGTAGAGCATTATTCCTGGAAGAGTCCAGAAACTATTCCATCATTCTAGTGGGGCCGCCAGATATCACTTGCAGCTGGACTAGTCAGTGCAGTAGAAGAATCTCCAATGTCCACTTACATCCTTCAGGTAGTCCAAACAGAAAGGAAATGGAAAGTATCTTCTAAGAGATGAGTGGCCTGGGCTTTGCCTGGACCAAGCCACAACACAAGCTGCATGAACACACAGAGACCAGGCCGAGTATTATTACTGTCTAAGGGAAGGTACCAGGTAGGCTTTGTGGATGGCAAAGATACCAGTTGGCCTAGAGGTATATCTCAGTTGATAGAATATTTGCCTAGCACCCAGGAAGCCCTGGGTGAGATACCATCACCACATTAAAAACTTGAGCGTTGGCGTAGAATGTAAGTGCCAAATTTGCGGTGGGTGGAGAGAGGGCCAGAAGAATTCTAGGTCATCATTGGATAGACAGTGAGTTCAAGGGCAGCCTGGTATATATAAAAATCTGTCTTTAGAAGGCAAAAAGGCAAATGGAAAATAAAAGATGCCAGTCACTTAATCCTGCCTTATGAGGTCCCTCTTGCTTGTCCAAGGTAGCTTCTTCCTTGAAAAACTTAAACAATCTAATGTTGGGTGCTCAGTACACATATTCACCCTCCTGCCCTCCTAGGGCACTTCCATTTAAGTCTGTCTCAACATACCTCCCTAACTCATATGGGGAAAAGCAATTAGACCATGAGTCATACATGGGTAGGGATGTCACTTGCCATCTTGGAATCTCTATTAGAGTTCCATCCCCAGAGATGAGATGTTCTTTGCCAAACGTAAACTAAACTGAACTGAGTTGAGGGACTGAACATCTGCTTTGGAAACTGAACACTAAGTAAAGCTCCCACTAAGTCGGTTCGGACGCCCTTACCTCCTTAAGCACCAGCACGCACTTGCCAGGCCCCACTGTCTGAGGTAGCTCTGAAATCCTTCCTTTGTTCAGGAATGGGCCTGAGAAACAGCGGTGGTTGATGAACAGCTGTGGGCAGCAGTACTTCTCATCGACAGCTCTTGCTGGAATAGAATGGTACAGAGGGATGTTGGGAATTGCTGTATCATGATTTATGGGGCTGACAAGACCTGTGCTGGATCCACAGATCTCACTTTGATGAAGAATCTGAAGAAGAAACGGACTCTGAATGGTCATCGCTTCCCCAAGAGCTAGTGCTGTTGTGACTCTGATCAAGCGTTTTAACTTCAGTTTGAAAGTATGACAGAGAGAAAGATGGTTTTCTTCTTGGAGAAAAGTGTCCTGTGTCCTAACATCATCACATTTTCCGATCTGTAGCACTGTCTTAAGATGCTGGTTATTTTTCCCACTATGTAAACAGACTTTTCGGTGGCTTATATAGCATCAAAGTCACAGAAAGAAGCCGACTCCAACACTGACAAGCACTGTCCTACAGATAAATCCCCTGTACATCCTACTCCAGTAATTCCCCCCATTTCCCATAGACCAGCGGTTCTCAAGCTTCCTAACGCTGCAACCCTTTAGTACACTTCCTCAGGTTGTGGTGATCCCCACTCATAAAATTGTTTTCATTTGCTACCTCATAAGTGTCATTTTGCCACATATGTTATGAATCTTAATGCAAATATCTGTGTTTTCCAATGGTCTTAGGTGACCCATGTGAAAGGTTCCATCAACCCCCAAAGGGGTTGTGATCCACAGGCTGAGAATCCAGTGCCTTAGAAGTATCAGTCACATTGAATAGGATATTTAGCATTCTCTTACAAGTTAATCAACTTTAGTGCTCAACACGTGAATGTGTGCAGCAAGTGAGAGATATCTCGGATCTTCACGAAAACATTTCCTGGATGGTTTCCTGTCACATTTTGTTAGTTTGGTTAAGTTTTATAGAGGCACAAGTCAATAAATGAATAGTAAATTTTGCCAACAAACTAAAAATGCTCCGTTTTCACATGCATACATGAGTCTGCTCTTTTATGGGCATGCCACCATTTATTTGTCATTTCTCTTAAAAACTTTTAGCTGGCTGGGCAGTGGTGGCGCACGCCTTTAATCCCAGCACTTGGGAGGCAGAGGCAGGCGGCTTTCTGAGTTCGAGGCCAGCCTGGTCTACAGAGTGAGTTCCAGGACAGCCAGGGCTACACAGAGAAACCCTGTCTTGAAGAAACCAAAAAAAAAAAAAAAAAAAAAAAAAAGATTTTACTCCCACTCATAATGATGTTGGGAATGTCAGTAGGGTCATCACTGTGGGGACAGTATAGTCAGCTTTTTACATCTATAGGTATGTGACTGGATGGAGAAGTCAATTCTCTGTCCACTATGCCCTTACACAGATCTCTCACCCGTCAGCTTTTGAAGGTGCACTCCTTAAGTCATTCCAAGAACCTCTAAAGAATCTCCTTTAGCAACAGCTAAAAGTTTTTATTTTTTTTTCATCATGCTAGAATTGCTGTCCCACATCCAGGCCAACTAGGCATCGCTAGACTTTTCCATATTGCCAGTTCGATGTAGAGAAAATTACCCTTGCAGGGCTTGAACTCCCAACCTTTGAATGCATTCATTCATCAGGGCATGTTGGTCTCTAGCTCTACAACCCAGACTGGTGTGGGACTCACAGGTCTTCTGCTATGGGATCTCAGGTGCTGGAATAACAGGTGTGCACAACTATATCCAGTTTGAGTAAAGTTTCCTGGTGTTTATGAATACATAATAATGTCTCTCTTTGGGTTAAGGGCCCTATACTCTCTGATGTACTCTCTCAACCAAGATTTGCAAGAGAAACAGTGAGATTTCTTCAGATATTTTACTATTTGTTTGAAGACAATGTATCAGTTCAGAAAGACCTGCTTCTTAAACTTAAGAGCCAGTAAATAGGAGATAGAAATTTTATATTGAATGTACAAAAAAGAGTAATCTTATTGCAGTAAACTATAAACTGATGTGTTTTTAGAAAAAAAAACATTTTGAAGTGCTATACAAGAAGGAAAATAATTAAATTCACAAACAGAATTTATGTAAAATTTTTGGTAGTTTTACCCAGCCCTTTAGTTGCATGTTCATCTAGTCTATTTATGGAGAACCACAGCTCTTCCAGTTTATGCATCCATATTTATAGTCACGTTTGATGGTCCAATGGCAGCTCACAACTCTGTCTCACAAGGCTGCAAGACTTAAGTGTTGACAAATATACTGTTCACAATCAGACTCAGGTTTTTATGAATAAGTCAGAAGTGAGTGGATATATGTAAGTCACTGGGGCAATGGTGCAAATAGATAAGCCAGAGACAGTGGCACACACTTGGAATCCTAGTACTAGGTAGGCTCAGGCAGGAGGATTGAGAGGTTAAGGCTAGCCTGGGCTACCAAGCAAGACTATGCTTCACAAAGTCATGTGGAACTGTGATAAAATGACAAGAAAGGAATGGCCAATCTTAGTTCTCTCAATGTTTTCCTTTTCTTCACCCTGGTCAGGGATGTAGGATGCTAATTTGATTTACAATACCCAAATGTCAAACACATTCTTTTCCTAAAGACTGAATGACCTGTCTACAGGTCCTGACCAAACAGTAGTAATGATGAAGTACAACTTTAACTTTATAAAAGTTTTTTGAAATGTCTATCTGTCAGTGTGTAGCAACAGAAGGAAGGAAGGAAAGGGGGCTCAAAGTTGAGAGGAAGGGACTACAGTCACAAGCATGTCTGCAGTCACAACAACAAAGTGGAAAGAGATGGCGTCCTTGATGAGGTGTATTTACCGGCAGTGTCCATCTTCTTCGGTGGCAAGCAAAGCTCATGAGGTATTTTCTCAACAGGCACTAGGGGTAATAATCTGTGAACAAAGAAAATCAACTATTAAGGGCAGAGGCTTAAGAAGAAAGTATTGGTGCACTGTGAACTCTTCATATTTAAAATTGGTATGCCAGGAATTCAAGACAAAGCCATTACAAGGTAGGCCCTGTGTACAAAAATAGCTCCAGTCAATGAAATAAGGAGGTCATTTTGAAAAAAAAAATCAGTGTTCAAATTCATTTGATGACCCTAAAAAACCTAGGCACACATGCCTCTGAGCAGCCATGTCTGACCAGTGAGTTTCTTCTGAACTTGGAATAATGTCTTCAATTACATTCGCAATACAATGAACATATAATTAATGTCAGACTTTTCCACTGTACTTGTCTAATTAATACAACTTTCAGGTGACTTTGGACATCTTTAATCTGTGCCTTTGTGGGACACAGATATACTAAAAAGAAGACTCAAGAGGAAGAACTGTGAACTGGTAGTTATTAAAACTTTAATTCTGGCTTGTTCTTTTAGAGTTCAGGTAAAAAGTTCATAGATAAATCTAATTGTTTTAAGGATAGCACAAAGAGAATATAGGAAATCTGGGGTTCACAGGGGTTCGCCTGGGGTAGCCGCACAGCAACTGCAATTTTTGAAAACGGACCTAAATGACAAATAAGCCATCAACAGATATCTTAAGGCAGGGGAGGGCTGCATTCTCTCAAACAGTGGATATCAGACTGCAGTTCCCTGGGCCTACAGAACTGGCATTAGCTGGAATATGTAGGAATACAGATTCTCAGATTAAACCCCAGATACCCTAAATTGGAAATCTTGTGAGTGTGGGGCCCAGCAATCTGTGTGAGGGGCGAGAATCATTAATCCGTGAACTGAACTGCGAGTTAGGACTCATTAGCAAGAACTTACTGCTAATTTGTCTACATCAAGTTACAGAGATAAACTGGAGCCAAGTCACAAAGCCTGCCCTGTGGCATTCAGTGACGACTGCATATAGAACACCCTAAGTCATTATCCTCATTCAGGGATAGCTGCAAGTATCTGTTTCATTTCTTTTCTTTAAATTTAAGCCTGACTACATGCAAAGGTGCTGTTTTCAGTAAACTTTATTACCATATGTTTTTGTTTCCTTAAGAAAACACAATTCCTTCAGATGGAAGGAACATTTGGATGCATTTTAAATATTTTATAATGTGCAAAAGGCTCACCAGAAGTTCCAACTTTTCAAACACATCCCACCCCACATGTACAAATTTACCCTAAAACCTCCATCTTCCACCAAACAAATTGCAACTTATATCCATATCAAAATGGAAAAATCAACATTTTTTTGTACATGAAACCAAATTTGATATTTAGTTAAAAACCTCAACAGTTACTCTTTTTAAATGGGGATGTTAAGGCATAAAGAACGAAAGCAACTTCTCAAGTTCAGCCAGAGAGGTGTCTGGGGACCAGGGTTGACACTGAAGACTTTTGCCTGCAGGTGTTCAGGGTCAGCAAAACAGATCACCCATCTACAAACTACACTTGTCATACGGGGCCATCAGGAATCAGCACCAGAGGCACTCATGTCCACCCGTGCGAAATTAAAAATGAGAAATAACCACAGGGGCTGTAGAAGGCTCTGAATTTTGCACGTAATAACTGTACAAGGAGGAACAGCTGTCCTCATGGCTGGTACTCGCTACTCGATAGCTGATGCCCCAAGAAAAACGCCCAGGCCTTTTGTAGCTAACTATACACTTTATATGAAGAAAAGGAAGCAGAGGGAAATACATACTGTTTTTCCGGCTGTATAAGGACAGTCTTTCTCTTGCTTTTTGCTGTAAAAACGGAAAAAGAAAAAGAATGGGACACTATTAGTGAATTTAATCCTTTTTGAATGGCGTAGTGTGATTTATTTAGAGATAGGGTCTCATGCAGCCTAGAACTGGATAGCTGATGGCAACCTTGCATGTCTTGATCTCTCCACGATCTACCTTCAGAGTGTTGGCATTACATGGGTGTGCCATCACACCCAGAATAAGTAGCTCTGGGACTGAGCCCAGGCTTTAAGGGACGTTAAGTAGGAACACACTCTTCTCAACAAAGCAGCTTCCCCAGTCCCTCATTACCTCTGAATAGGACAGTGATCATTTTTCCTATGTCTTTTAAGCCGCTAAATAATGAAAATAGTCTTTATGGAAAAGTCTTAATTATTATTATTTTTTTATTGAGTCCTTGTGTCCACTCTTAAAACTAAAAAGTTGTCGAAGTCAAATGACAAATCCACATAGTATCTCCTAGCATAAAACAGATACAGTTTTATCAAACATGAAAAATACTGAAGTACATCTAATCTTATCACCATACTGGCTATTTTATTTTAAAAGGTACCAATATAACAGGTCTTCAGCCCATAACCAGAATCGTGAATCAGATATCTTGGGGGTGGAGATAATAAAAAGATAAAGAGAAAACATTATTCTGCACACAAGCACACATTAAGATAAATTGTTGCAAGCTTTACAGAAATTCTGATAAGGTGAAAAATATTGCTAAGATAATACACTCCCCAAGTCATCCTCAATGAAAGGTAACAGGTAACCAGGCTGCTGGCCTGTGAGCTCCTGGGTATTCCTCTGTCTCTGCTTCCCACCTTATCACAGAAACACTGGAGTTACGAGCCTGCATCACTGAGTCTGGCTTTCCATAGGTTCTTGGATCTGAACTCGGGTCTTCATGCTTACAGGGAACTGCTACACCCACTGACCCCACTCCCTTGACTCACATTATTTAAACATCTTTCATGTTCATTAAGGCAAAATAAATGCAAAGATGAATTTGGTCTGAAGATTTTTAAGCCATGGAGTTTCCAGGGGAAGGTCCTAGGATTATATGTTACAGTTTCTTTATGTATATGGATGGGATGTGTTGTAATTCAGCTACATGACATGATGTAGACGGGTTAGTACCAGAGCCGTGTTCAAGTCTGAACTAGGAGGCATGGATGCTCTTTGCATGCTTCCTGTAGGGAGCTTATGGAAACAGAGGTTGCTGACTCCACCCCCAAGATATCTGATTCAAGATATCTGGTTCTGGACTGAGAACCTGTTATATTGGTAAATGAGCAAAACTTATATGATTTGGTATTGGGAGCATCAAAAAATATGAGGTCATATATTGTTAAATTTAAGCATTGCTTAGTTATTGTTAGTAGTCTATGCTAAAAGCATTTAGGTCAGTGAATTGCTGAGATCTTGTTTGATTACTTGATTTTTGTTCTGGGAATGTGTGTGTGGTACCAGGTCACACATACATATGTAGGTCAGAGGAAGACATCAAGTGCATTCCTCTATTCCTCCCCACATTTTGTTTTACAGCAGCTTATCTCATTGAACCTGAAGCTTGCCTGTTCCGCTAGGCTGGCTGGCTGGCCAGCAAGCTCCTGGGATCTACCATCTACCCAGCTCTGATTCCTAATGCTGGAGTTACAGGATGTGGGGAGTTTGGTCCTTATACATGCACAGAAATAGTCACCTACTGAGCCTATTCTCAGGCCCTATTGATTTCTTTTTCTACATGAAAAGAGCTAGAGTCCCCTAAAAAGTGATAATAGAAAAATATGATGTCAGCAAATCTCTGGAAGTTAGAGCCTAACCAGGTGCTACATAGTGAGACCCTTTCTCAAACAACAGCAACGTCATGATGTCTAACCTAAGCTTTCCCAAACAAAACAATGGACCCCACTGTGATTGCTCCCTTACTGTCACCTAGAAGGATGTCCAAATGTCCATCTGATGTCAGCACTTAAGAAACAACTGAGATACCAATGCAGGCATTCCTCAGAACACCTGAAACCATTAGTGTCACAACCTCCCATACCCAATAGTCCATTTAGTCACTGAGACTATGCACACCAGGTGTTTATCAAACCTCTCTCTGCTGGGAAACACTTACAGGATGCTTTGTATGGTGTGGTCAAAGGATAAGAATTCGCTTCACACCAGCCCACAGGGAAGATATCCATGGAATCCATATCTACAATGATCTCTGGCATTGGAGTCTCCAGACCTGTGTGGGAAGAAACCAAAATGATGGGTACCAGAAAATGCACACACACACCATCCCTAAGACTGAGAAATTCATTGCTCGGACTGTTTTACAAACTGTTAACAGTATAGAGGATGGCTTGTCGAGTCTGTAGTCTTAAAATGGGTACAAATTATTTAGAGAATCTGAGATAGTTCAAATAAAATAGAAGTTTGGAAAAAACATATGCATTGCCCAAAAAATGAGGAGGGAGAAAGGATGCTAGGAAAAACTGGATCAGAGCCAGATATGTTTGAAAAGGGACCAGATGTCCCCTTTCCGAAGAGTAGCTATGAAATTAAAGACATGTGGTACAGCTTGTAAACCACCATGGGAGAATTTGTTCCACACCAAGCAAAGAGTAGCTGTTAACTAAATAAAAGCAAACATTACAGCCAAAAGCAACAACCACAGGGAATCTACTACTTAGGAACAGAGAGATAAGGCAGTCTCCTAAGACAATTCATTTGCCACTCAGCTTTGACTGGAGTGGCTCATTACTGTATGTGTCTATGAATGAGTATGAGCACATGTTTGTGTATGCGCAACTGCATATATGTGCATGTATGATACACTTCTGTGTGGAGGCAAAAGGTCAACCTCCTGTGTCATTCCTTCACCACACACATGTTAGTTTTTGAGATAGGTTCTCTGACCCTACAATCCTAAGTAGGCTAGGCTGGCTGGCCAGTGAGACTCAGGGACCCAACTGTCTCTGCTTTGCCATATGCAGATATCATGACACTCGGGTTCTGAAATCAGGTTCAGAAGTTTTTGTGCTTTTGTGGCAAATACCTTACCAACTGACCCATAACCAGGCCCTAGACTCATTCTTTTTCAGTTCTGTCTGACTTGCAGATGCTATGTCACACAGAACACTTTTCTATAAGGAAATCTTCTTTTATTCATGAAAAAAATGTCTAAAACCACATCCTCTTTCCTAATTGCAACTGTGCCCTGTGGTAAACCATCATCATAACTGGGAAATGTTGAGAAAAGATGAGAAACCTATACCAGGAGCTGAAGCATCGAACACCCTACAGAGAGAACAAAGTTGGCATGCATCCCACTAGTTAGCAGAAGGAAATTCTACAAGGAACCGATAGTTCTCAACATAAAAACATTTCAATGGACAAAGTCTCAAATCAAGAACCAAAAGAGAAGAGGTCTATTACTAGCCAGTGACTCTCTGAATCTATCTAGCCTCAGTGTCTCCACTGATATTTAAGATAAAAATATCCCTATACTCCTCATCTGATATCCACCTCATCTCGTGGTTTTTACTTACAGATTTTTAAATCAGATTCTACCCTGACCTGCCTACAGACATCAAGAAGCTAAAGACTAAGTCCCAAACACAAAGCAGTCCCAACTGCACCAGGAGCACCAAGACTGACCGCCCATTCCTTCTCCATCCTTAGGAAGATATTGTGAACACTGAGTGTGCACTTAGTAAAAGCTCTTAATTTACTATTAAGCCAATAGGTTGATGAATATAAAACAGTTTGGAGGGAGATGGATCAGTCAATAAAGTGCGTGCCTTGCAAGCATAAATCCCAAAACCTATGTTTGTGTGTTTGTTGGTTTTGTTTGGCTTTGTTTTTAAACCAGGCAGGGTGGCTATCTTACTCAGGGTTTTTATTCCTGCACAAACATCCTGACCAAGAAGCAAGCTGGAGGAAAGGGTTTTTTCAGCTTACACTTCTAGACTGCTGGTCATCACCAAAGGAAGTAGAACTCAGGACTCTAACTCAAGCAGGTCAGGAAGCAGAAGCTTGATGCAGAGGCCATGGAGGGAAGTCACTTACCAGCTTGCTTCCCCTGGCTTGCTCAGTTTGCTTTTTATAGAACCTAAGACTACCAGCCAGGGGAACATCCCACAGAGCTCTTAACAACCAATGGCTCTTCTAACTCAAGATTCCAAGGTCCTTCTACAGTCCTCTCCAAAACATGGTCAGGTTGTCACAGGAATACCCCATTATACTGGTACCAACTTGTCTTAGTCAGAGTTTCTATTCCTGCACAAACAATCATGACCAGGAAGCAAGCTGGAGGAAAGGGTTTATTCAGCTTACACTTCCACACTGCTTTTCATCACCAAAGGAAGACAGGAACTCAAGCAGGTCAGGAAGCAGGAGCTGATGCAGAGGACATGGAGGGATGTTACGGGCTTGCTCCCTCTGCCTTGCTCAGCTTGCTTTCTTAGAGAACCCAAGATTATCAGCCCAGGGATGGCAACACCCACAATGGGTTTTCCCACCCCTTGATCACTGAGAAAATGCCTTACAGCTGGATCTCATGGAGGCATTTACTCAAGAGAGGCTCCTTTCTCTGTGATAACTGCAGCTTGTGTCAAGTTGACACACAAAACCAGCCAGTACAGAAAGTAAGCTGAATTCTGTACATACCCCACACATACATATACTACACCAATGGAGGAGGGAGGAGAGGAGGAAGAAAGGGAGGAAGGCAGGGAGAGATGGTGGGAGGGAGGGAAAAATGAAAATCCTTGTACAAGTAAGCAAGGTGGGTGTCACCCAGGAAAGTTTCTCCTGATGCCAGTCTTGTAAGCTCAATTCTGGGTGGTGAGTAGTAATTTCATACTTCCTTATATCAGTCTTATCAATTGCTGTGAGTAGCATAAATCTAGATACATCTAGCAAGATTCCAGTTAACATTTTAAGGAAAATCTAATTTTTAATTAAAATCTAATTTAAAATCTAATATTGCATGTGTCCAAGACTCTTCCTTGCTTGATCTAGGACTCTTGGGACTATAGAAACAAAGCTAAATGTTTCACCAAAAGGGTCAATCTGTCACTTAATATGTAAGCAAAACATGCTGTATAAAATCTTGAAGACTTAATAAAAATACTTATAAGAGTAAAAGAAAACCCCCTTGTAGAAAACCACACTCACCCTCTGCCACTGTCTAAGCTGAGACCCATCAGTACTCCTTGTTTATGCTAATCTAGAAGGTTCATCTCAAAACCCATCAGGAAGCAGAAAACTCCCTCCATGGGAAAGTATTCAAATAATGTAGGGTATGTTCAAGTGATGGAACATTCTGCAGCTATTACATACTTATTGTAATGATCCCCAACATGTATGTGAGGTAAGAAAACACAGGGTGCAGAACCATGAGTATAATACACACGGCTGTTTTCAAGGGGTGAGGAGTGTGTGTGTGTGTGTGTGTTTGTGTGTGTGTGTGTGTGTGTGTGTGTGTGTGTGTGTTTTGCACTGTGAAATACCAATGGTGGTATCCCACAAGAAAAGAGCAAAATGTATAAAAGGAGGGAATCTGAGACCAAGAGTGAGAATCTAACCAAGATTGTGTGTTTTCTACTTCGGTAAATGCTCTCCTTTACAAACACAGTCTCCACATCTCCAGGAATAACAATAGCACAGCACAATCAATAAGGAAAAAAGGATTTTGTGTATAATCACCGGGTTGTCATTAAGGTCAAATTAACAACATTCAAGTTACCATCCAAAAACTACAATGAAATCCTTGCTAAAAGAATTTCCCTAGGTTTGAATATTGTTGGTATTCTTGTGGTTCCTTTAAATGCCCTTGCCTCTCCCAAGAGGTTGTTTTTTTTTTCCTTTTTTTTTTTGTCCCTTTTCTCTTGAATATTAGCACCCATCTAAATTATGCTTCCAACCTTGTATAGGTTTGTAAGCTCGCCCAGAAGTGAGACCACTGATGAAGTACCACAGATGTTTGAGTGAGTGTTTGTTCACTCTTGCTGTGTGGCAGGATGGCAGGATTCCAGCTCTAGAGCTGAGTGTGGGCAGTGCTGCTGGGCTGCCGGACTGCCCCAAGGACAGTTCCTAAGCTGACTTGGAACTCTGGGTTTTCTCCTTCCAGTTGTGTTGTGTTGTTTCCCCCCTTTCATCCTCTTTTGTAAAGGCGATTTACTAGCCCCAGAAAGGACCCTTCAGTTACATAAATTTGTTTTTTGAAACTTGGTGGCTCTCATTCCCGTTTTCCTCTTTTGATTGGTACCCACAACTGAAGAGCTGTGTATTTGGCGGGCTGGAAGGGTCTGGACAGTGTCTTGGTTTCACTTGTTTTATTTTATTTTTTAACTAAAGCTATATAAAGCTTGTGGATTAAACAGAATAAATTTCTAAATTTAAAAAAAAAAGAATTTCCCTAGTCCTGAAGTAAACTTACAAACATCTGCATATGTGGGACTCTGGTAGGAACCTTAAAGATGATTTTTCCATCTCCCAAAGCTTTTGTCCTTGAATCTCAGATCCCAAGACTCAGCCAGTGTGATTGCTAGAACTTTGTACAGTAGCGCAATCTAGTCAATGACACGGGCTACTTCAATAGAGATGCTGACGTCTTCAAACTCGAGATATCAGAATAGCACAGGAAGATGGCTTGACAGGGCACTTCAGAGAAGGACATGATCCTGTCACAGTCCAAGAGCTATGGCTATATCACTTGCTGCAAGCCACAAGAGAAAGGAAGCACAGGCATCTCCACAAGAGAGTGGAGATTTTATAGGGTACCACAGCAAGAGGGGTGCAAGCAGAGAAAAACTCCGAGCCAACCATGATACAAGTAAATGGTTTCTCATTTACTTCAGTAATAGAATTGGAGCAACCTTCTTCATCTTCCTTAAATCCTGGAATGGGAATTAAGGCAGGAGGTATTTAAGGGAACAACTTCACTTTGGTTAATGTTCTTAGTCAAACTCAAAGGGCATGGCTAATGTGGACAGGCTTGAGGATGAGATGAAAAGAGAAAACATAAGATGAGAGAAAAGCAACCAGAACCAAGTGATGGATGGAGCCCTGGCTGTGACCTGTAGTGCTTGTCCCCTCTGCAATAGCAAACAACAAAGAAGCCTTTAGAGCATCTCTTTGTCAGCCTTGGAGCCAAACTCCTCAGGAATAAAGAGAGAACAGAACAGTGGCCGGCAAGAAGAAAAGATTAAAGTCAGAGGAAATACATAGTCTGAAAGAAAATGGTACCAACATAACTGAAGGTGTGTGTGTGTGTGTGTGTGTGTGTGTGTGTGTGTGTGTGTGTGCATGCATGCATGTGTGCACATTCATGCATGTGTATGTAGGTGGTCATATGTGAGCTTGGGTATGCAAACATGCCTGTGTGAACCTGTTCATGTATGTATGTGTACACAGAGGGAACCACATTCCACAAAGGAAGATACTCATAGATCTTACTACAGGCCAGATTCTTTTCCATGCATTTAATCCACAGCAATCCTGAGAGACAGGGACTATTCCATCCCTATTTTCAAGACAAGTAATATGAGGTACAGAAAAGACGATGACGGAACAGTTAGTAAGTGTACTAAGGTGTGAGACTTACACCTGGCACCTCACAAGTGTTCATTTCTTAATCCCAGTATATTACAGGTAGTGTATCAAGCACATGTCTCTTTCTCTTTGAAGGCTCCCATATTATTAGCAAAATGGCTATGGTTCACCTTGACATGCCAGGAATATGTGCCAAGAGGCTGGGTATGGCAGCTCCTGCCTGAAATCCCAACATTTGGAAGTAGAAGTAGAAAGGTTGGGTGTTTTAGGTTATCGTTGGCTACACAGCATGGTCAAGACCAACCTGGGATATATAGATTCCAGTCTCAATAAGAACACACAAGAAAGTTGTGTGACAGCCCATCATAAAAGCATTATTAATAATGGAAAATCCTGCATAGAACTACTTTTAGACATATACTATATAACTACCTACAAAGGAGAGAGAGAGAGAGAGAGAGAGAGAGAGAGAGACATAGAGACAGAGACAGAGAGAGACAGACATAGAGACAGACACAGAGACAAAGAAACAGAGAGAGACAGACATAGAGACAGAGTGACAAAGAGAGACAGACATAGAGACAGAGAGACAGAGACAGAGACAGTTATGTGATGGGATCTGGCTTGGATTTGGATCCCATGTACAAGCAACTATTCGAAAATACTAACGTCTACACTCTGTGTTTTGGATAAGAGACAGGAAACTTGTACCTCATAAAGTATCCAAAAGAAAGGATTCTGGGGAAATGGATAGCACAAGAGAAGTCAAGGAAGTCAGTGAATCAAAATGACTCCACTTAAGCACAACAGAGCCATAAAAACCAGTGGAAACCAGGCCATATCTGCTGCAGAAGAAAGTGATCAGGGATCGGGTTCAGTCATTGATGAAAAGACTGACCAATGAGCACGTGGTTCAGATCCTATCTGCCGTACTAGACACATCAAAACTGAAAGGATGGTACTGTCTACGGATAGTGTTCATAGCTTTACACAGGATTACCTACGTTGAAATAACGAGATGAGAAAAACAGTACAGCATCCATCCCCGGACACTAAGGCCTATTATAATGCACCTCCCTTCCAGTCAGTGGTTTGTGAAAATTAGAATCTTTTCCCAGTATAAACTAAAAATATCACATTACTCTCATATACCTTATTCATTAAATTCTTCTTAGCAAAAGACCTTCTAAAAGATACTTAAAGAATGATCTGGCTTCCTAAGGAGTCAAATATTAACTAGAAAGAATCATTTTAATTACCTAAAAGTGGTCAATCAGCCATGCACTGAAAAGACTTCAAACTGATTTAATGCATTAAAATAACTAATAAAATTGTTATAAAGTCTTTTGTAAATTTAAAGTGTCAGATAAATGGCCTGTAATCAGAATAATCGTTATCCTATAAAGTAATTTAATAGCCACAAAGTGACCATAATGAAGCTTTACCATTTTTATCCTCAGGACTGAGGACAGAGATGCTATCTGTAGATAAAACTATAAAATGAAGAGAAATTGGTGCCACTGGGCTCCCTCTCTTTAGAAGGTGGCAACTTTTAAAGGACCTCTAAGCCCAAAGTCCAAACAAAACAAAATAAGTAAAATTGAAGCAAAATCAAGAAGATGATCTGGGGTTTAATATATGCTGTGTGTATTTGTGTACACACACCTGGATGTGCATACACACACATATGGGCAGACATAGAGACCAGAGGATACTGTTGAGTGTCTTACTTAAACATCATCCTCCTTACTTTTTGAGACAGGGTCTCTCCGCTGAACTTGAAGCTCAGTAATGCATGTGGACTGGCTGGCCAGTGCGCCCCTGGGATCCACCTATTGCTGCCTTCCCAGTACTGATATGAGAGCACAGCTTGCCACCGCTTTTTACATGGACACGCAGAATCCAAATTCAGGAACTCACACCTCCACAGCAAGTATCTTTTAAGTAATGAAAAAGGGGTATGATTTTGACCAGTAACTATATAAATAATCAACAGTCATTGGGAAATATTCAACCAATAGTTTACAAGCACTTTTTAAAAATATAAATTAGGTCTGGAAGATGTATACTTTTTTTTTCCTAATTTTTGTTTCTTAGTTTTCACTATTACACAAAATAATGTAAATGTAAAAAAAATAAGACTGAACATGAGGTGGGGTTTTGGTGGTTTGTTTGATGTTTTAGGGAGGTTTTTTTTTTTTTTTTTTCTATAAAACTCAAAATTTGTATCTTGAGAAAATCAGGTAAAAAAAAGTATGGTCAAAAATGTTAAATATGGATTAAATGTTGCTCATCTCTCTCTTTCAAGAAGCAGAAAGTTGCAGCATCTAGTGAATTAAGCACCGGAAAATGTCAAGAGCAATGAAAATGAACCCTGGGTAGATCTTAATGGCTTCGCTGGTTTCTCCAGCTATGAAAATCAGGACACTCGTACTGCTGTTTGTGTTAGGTAATTAACAGCTGCAAAGCATACTGAAAGGAGAAACTGCTAAATAAATAACAACTGCACGGAATCTCAACCATAATGTGCTAAACAAGAACGAGGAAACACAGGCTTCTAAAAGCACCGATTCTGTTTTGCACCTAATGCAAAGAGAACGCCAGTCTCATTAATGTGGCTCAGTAGATGTAGATAGAAGTGAAGTATGAAAGGCCACCAGAGCGACCTCATAACTCCAAAAGCAACAGCAACTGATTTGAGACTACAAGTAGCAACAAAACCAAAGGTGTCCCCTTCGTACGTGCAAAAGTGTCATCATTTTGCCCAAAACTTTGTTGTGAAGTAGAAGCCGCACGTTAGGAATCCATAAGGCAAAATCATTCTCAGAATCACTTAATTTCAGATGGATTTTGACACCTGACCTACAGCAATGTTTGCATTAGTATCTGAAAATTAATAACATGGTGACATGCAAGATGTCTCCAATCTACTTGACTATGTTTATGAGACTACGCACTAATCTGAGAAGCTGCCATGCAGTGTTCAGACTTGCTTGCACAGAAAATAAGGATCACATGATATTAGTGCTGAGTCTATCCCCTTTCTTCTACATGTTCTTTTTCAATAGTGTGCTGGTTTGAAGGAGAACACCCCTTATAACCTCATGGTCCCCAGATGGTGGAACTGTTTGGAAAGGATTAGAGGGTGTGGCCTTGGTGGAGGAGGTGAGTCACTGGGCACAAGCTTTGAGGTTTTAAAAGGCTGTTGATCTTCCCAATGTTCCCGCATGGCTGTGGGTCAAGATGTGCAGTGTCTGCTGATTCTGCTGCTGTCTTAGCTCCACTATCATGGACTCTAAACCTCTGAAATCAACCTAATGCTTTCTTTTTATAAATTGCCTTGGTCATGGTGTTTTATCACAGTAATAGAAAAGTAACTGAGATAAATAGTGACAGGCACATGCCATAAGATATAAACTATGCACATATCCAGAAATCTAGATGTTATCATAGCTTCATCAATTCTTATGTTTTGTGTATGCATCAAGCAATTGAATTCTATCATTATGCTATGAAAAGACAGGAAAAAGCCTTACAGACAATTTTAATTATTTCTAAATCAAAATGAAACACACGAAAAACACAATGTTCTACCTAAAACTAAAATGTTTTAGTCACAAAATACATTACTCTGAGTTTTCTGTATATTCTAAAATAATATCTGTAAAGAACTGTAATAATATAATAATAATATAATAACATTATTATAATATTATAATAATGTAATAATATAATAATAATATAATAATATTATTATAATATTATAATAATATAATAATATTATTATAATATTATTATAATAATAAAAAATAATATCTGTATCTGTAAAGAACTGTCTCAACATCATTGAAGGAAAAGAGAAAAGTTTAAATGTATTTGGAGAGAGAAGCCATTTCCTGTTGGTATTTTGAGGAAAAATAAAACATCTACAGAAGAAACCAAAGTGAAGGTTATGCCTACGTTAAAATGCAAATATATCATTTTGTTCTCATAATGACCAAGACCTCAAATACCATTTTTAGTGACTCATATTAATTTAATTGCAACATTAGCTTTTATAATCATAGATGTAAAAAGACCAGTGTGTTCCAAACATAATTATCTCGCCAGCATCTCATTTCATGAAATTATTAGTTAAGATGAGCGCCTTGGAATGAATTTGTATTTGATTAGTTTCACTTATTTAAGAACACTGAATAATTTAAGATCTGTTTAAATAGAAGGGTAACAAGGGGGGCATTTATGAGAGTGCCGAATTCTCCTCTACCCCACCCTCTGGAGAGGACCCCCAAGTTCTCCTAAACAGCAGCTGATTGTACATACCTTCTAAATGGAGCCATAACAGCCGCCCTTTCACATTGACCACAGTCGCCACGCACACCTCTCCTGGATTTTTGGGGTTCACAGCTTCAAGCTTCATGTTCTTTGAGAAGCTCCGAGGAAATGTCTGAGAGAGAAAGAGAGGTAGGTCTGAGCCAGCAGTTCCCCGCAGAGGATAGTAGGTGACTACAGAGCTGCCAACGGGGAGAGTGAACACAGAGCTGGCCAGAAGAGAGAGTGGATATAACAGCATCTTATTTCCAAGACAAACAGACTTGTTTACAGGCTTGTTTTCCTCATGGCTGATGAGCAAAGTGTCCTTAATTCTTGATTGCTTAGGTCAGGAATCCTATCCATGCTTAACGCACAGTGGTTACCTGAGACTTTTCGCTAAGCAAATGAGGGTATGGACACAGTCTTTTTATAATACCATATGAACCTCCATTCTATGGAATTTCTAACACACACCATTTCTTGACTCTTCTATATTCCCTGCTAAAATCATACCTAGGGTGTTAAACAAGGCAGATGGAATATCCATCTGGTGTCATTTTCTTTTAAAGGACATTTAAAGAATGCCCTTTAGCTTAGAGCATGGGTCTGTTGGTGATATATTCCTTAGTTTCCATTTATCTGAAATTGTCGTTATTTTCTTAATACTTTTCTCTTTAATTTTCTAATTAACATTTTTTATACAGTAGGAGCTGGGAAATACAGAGAGATGGCTCAGTCAGTGAAATACTAGCCATGCAATCTAGAGGATCTGAGTTCAATCCCTGAATTCACTTTTAAAAAAAAAATGCAGTTTGTAATCGGTTTTTACTGGCAACCCCAGCAAGGCTGAAGGATGTAGGCATATCCTTGGGACTTGCTAGCCAGTCAGCCTAGCCTACTTGGGGAGCTTGAGGCCAGCAGAGGCTTTGTGTTTAAAAAAAAAATGGTGAACCACATCTGAGGAATGACGTCAGAGGTTCTCTTCAGGTCTGTGCACATATTCACACATGCAAATGCTTGAAACATGTACATCTCCACCCACATACCCTAAATATATGCATGCAGGCATGCACACACACACACACACACACACACACACACACACACACATCATCATCATCATCATCATCATGCCCTGGTTGATCTATAAAGATAAAGTTGCTGACCCAGTGCATACAACCATATGTACCCAGAGCTAGTTATGATGCAGAACAGCCCCTTCCCCACCTCTTCCAAGCACCCTTGCACTATCCCTGCATACCCAGTCCTTGATGTTCAGTTCCTACTGGCCACTCATGTGGCTTCCATGTCTATATTCCATCTACTTATTTTAGACTATCACATAGATAGAATTGCACTCTATAAAACTTGATGAGTCCGTGTTGCAGTCTCAGCATCTGGGACTTGGTTAGAAAGTCCCAGAGCCTGACTTTGTTAGAAAGCCTCTGGGACTTTAGTTAGAAAAATAACTTAGTTGATGGTTAGTTTTAAAAGTCAGCTTGCAGGCTGGAGAGAAGGCTCAACGGTTAAGAGCACTCACTGACCGCTCTTCCAGAGGTCCTGAGTTCAATTCCCAGCAACCACATGGTGGCTCACAGCCATCTGTAATGGGACCCAGTGCCCTCTTCTGGTGTGTCTGAAGGCGGCTACGATGTACTCATATACATAAAACAAATAAATAAATTTTTAGGGGAAAACAAAAACCCTCTTGCTATGCATTTTTTTTTAAAAGTCAACTTCCCACAACTTAGAATAATCTGGGCAGAGCCTTAATGAGAAATTATCCAGAGCAGGTTGGCCTGAGAGCATGTTGTGGGGACTGTCTTGATCTCTGGTTGAGAGAGGACAGTCCTGGCCTGAATGCGAATATGAACATTTCCTGGGCTGGGTCATGAACTATAACAAGTAAACAGCAGGGAGAGCTTGGTTTCTGTTCTTGACGCTACCTGTAAAGTGACCAACTCTGAGGTCTAGCCTTGGCTTTCCTGCTTTTATCTGAAGACCGTAAGCTGGAATCTCCCACCTATGTTGCGGTTAATCAAGATATTTATCACAGCAAGAGAAACAAAACCACTATGCTTAGCAACATGTATTTGTGGGTCATTTCTGCCAGAATCATACATGGTCTGCTCTATTTTATGTATATGCACCACAATTTATCAATCTATTTGCCCGTTGAAGGACATTGAACCATTTTCAAAACTTGTATGCTTGGTTGGTTGGTTGTTTTGATTTTTGTTTTTAATCTCCTGTAATGTCTACATTCAAGATCAGGAACTCTCATTTCCGTTCTAGTTCTAGTAAATTACTCCAATGAATTCTTTTAGTTCAAAAGGTTATTCTCAATTCCAGAGCTTCTTCTTTTGACAGTGTTTATTTCCCATCTTTACATGAATAACAAAGATATACTTTCCTTCACATCGGCTGTTCTCAAGCTCCAGGGTGTATCAGAAACACCTGGAGAACTAAAGAATCAGTATTTCCAATAAGCCCCTCGAGAATGCTAAAGCTGCTGGCGTGGGGACCAAATAGGGGGATCCACGCTTTCTATAACTGGAATTCCATCGGTACAGTAAAGATTGTATTGTATCCCTACAGGGCTATGGACTTTTAGGTCTTGTTTTCTGTTTTAGCAAACAATCTTCCTAGTTGAATTCAATCCACAAACTCTTGTCTCTTTAGAAGAAGTTTAAATGCCCATTCTTTTCTTCTTTTCTCACCCAGGCTAAGGGAGACGTCTTAAATGAAGATGATTCAAGAGTCTACCAGCCCTGAAGGTGGCATTTAATGAACAGGATTCTGGGCTTTATCTGTATGGTTCTCCACTATCTGAAATTTTATCTTACTTTCCCGTATATGTGTTTGCAATATTTGCCTGGACTCTAGAGTCTGACGTATGAGGACAGAAAGACTGAGTTTCACACAAGTCTTTTAGTTGCCCCATATGTTGTCAGCTCGGGTGTCATACTATGAGTATGGAAATCTGTCTATGGTTCTTCTTTCTAACTGCTTGCTCCCCTCCACGTGTGAGTGTGCTCCACTATACTCATGTGAGTTTTTTGGTCCTGAGTCTGGAGTTAAGTAGCTATTTCCAGAGAACCAATTCTACATGAGTTTTCTCTATATGATGAACAAGGCTCTCAGCAAATATTACTCTCCAATAAATGTGACTTTCCCCATGCAGCAGCTACTATAAATTGCAATCAAATATGCTAGAGTACTATAAAAAAAAAGCGTATCTACTTTAAAATATATAAACTCATCTAAACAGATTCCTAAGACCAATAAAAATCTATATTGTTATGTGACTCTTGGGGGGAGAGAAATCAGAGTAATTTAGATTTAAGTGTCTTTTTATAAAATAAGTTGAAAAGGCAATTGTATCCTTATGTAATCAGAACAAAAATTATGTCCTGCCCATTTCAAAAAGTCATTTTGCTCCTTTCTTTCACGTTTTTCTGGAAATGAGAAGCAGACATGTTTTCAGAGGGTGGGGTTTTTTTTCTGTGAGTCATCCTATCTCATTCACACAATTATGTATGAAGCCGCTTTCTGGTAGCACAGCTGGATGACTGCATGGAGAACCTGGAAGTTAAAAAGCATTTCATCTCACTTAATAAGGAAAACCTACAAACCACATAACCTCTTTTCATTTCCTCTCGCTGCTTGAGGGTGATTTATAAAGGATCAATAACAAAACTGTTACCTCTGGGTTTCTTTTACTGAGCACTTGGCTATGTCAATCCATCCTATAACCAACTCTGATTGTTAAAATGTCCCCAGGGAAATGTCTTCCACGCAGCTCTCCTCTGGTACACATGAGATGCGTGATTAAAAAATGAATTCATAATAAGCATTCCATTAAAGAGCACTTGTAGCAAGCTAACAAATTCAGCAAAGTCCCAGTATGCGATGCGTATGCCAGCAGGCAGACGGCTCTCCTGTCTATTAAATAAACAGGGAGCCAGAAACAAAAGCTCTCCTAATGAATACACCAGCAAATTCATTAAGCCAGATTTAATCTTGGTGACTGAATCCTGGACAATCCAAAGCCAACCTGGTCTGTAGTTAATTGCTCCAGAATGAAATGCCACGTAGACACTCTTGGATAAAAGGAAAATTTCTAGGAACTGGGGAGATGGCTCAGAGGATAAAGTATCTGCCTTTATAAGCATAAGAATCAGAGTTCAGATCCCCAGTACCCATGAACAGTATAGTGCAGCATATACCAATCCCAGGACTGGTTACTTTGTCTTCCTAAAGATAAAGAGTCAAAAAAGGAATGTTTCTCTTGTGAGATAGAAGTCACAACCTAGAACAGGTTTTGTGACTTCATGGGCCTCCTTGACCTCAATCCATGAATGATGAGCCAGTAGATTCTGAGACAATGACAGCAACATAATAAAAAGTCATGTGTCACTAGATTTGATAAGCCTCAAAGGGACCTGGAACATAGCCATACCTGTTCCCATCACACAGTTTGAAAGACATTCCCCCAACAGTTCCATGCTTCTGCATAGAAACCATTCTATACAACGTTAATGTCATTAACCAAACAGCATAACAGTCAAGAGAGTCCTGCTCTCCAAACCCACTGCTCACGTCCCTCTATACCTAAGAGTATGCACGACCCCAAAATTCAAACTACTTCATTTTTCATCTCCTCAGTTTGACTTATGCTCAGATGTGCTTCTGTGAAACCAAGACTTTCCATTCTTGCTCTTTGAATTCTACTATCCCTGTGAGGCAGACAGTCAGTCATTCAGTAGCTCTGGGCACATAAGATCAGAAGTCTTTCGGTTAGCGATGCTACATAGGGTGGGAACTGCAGGTTTCAGTTCAAAGAGTGTGTCATCTCTTCTTAGCCTAGGAGACTTATCTTCCTAACTACAGGTATGTTGAACACACTTAGCATACCCATGCTTCGTTTCTGAAACAGAGGTAATGTTTCACATCCCTCCCTACAGTCTCCAGGGTTGATGAAACTTAAGAGAACAACTTAATAACTACTTTACCAAACTTTACCTTACTACCCTCCTGTTATTCAGCAAGTTCATTTGTCCATTACTCAATATTGAAATGCAGTTGTGGTGGCAATAATGTAAGTTTTAAAGTAGGCACGGCCAAAGGTGTTTAGCTGGCATCTCACTAGTAACGAAAGCACTTCCTAAAGTATTTGTTTGTCTGTCTGTTGAAAGGAAGGTATCTTGTAGCCTGGGCTAGCTTTGAATTCACTGTGAATGAGAGAATGACTTTGAACCTCTACTCCGTTTGCCTTTACCTACAAACTGAAGGGATTACAGGCATACACTACCTGTATGCATCCTTTATGCAGGGCTGGGAATTGCTACCAGGGCTTCACACACTCCAGGCAAACGTTCTATCAACTAAGCTACATCCGCAGCCCAGGATAACACATTTTAACAAACTTCAGGAGCACAGCACCTTTTACCCTTGACTCTTCTGAAAGTAAACACTAAGCTCGAACATGATCGAGCTGATGTGCACTTGTTAGATGGTTTATCAGAGCAGGCTGGTGCTATCCTAACACAAGCAATATGAAATGAAGCTTGTTCAAAACCAGTGGCAGTTTCACTCATGGTCTTTCTGTGCAGTACTCCATACTCGTTCACCAAATAGGAGAGAAGTTACAGGAAATAGCATCTACAACTTTAAATGGGAACAAATGGGAAGAGTCTTACATTTTTGAAGCAGAAAGGAGGTGCTTCTTCTGCCTCGCGCTGCTTGTGATAATCCACCCAGTTAAAATCCTGGCCTGAGTAACCTGTGAGGGAAGAAACAGAGAAAACATGGGCTTAGCTGAGCTGGATTCCAGGCAAATAATCACCCTGTTTGGGAGGAGGGGTCTCCGAGAAAAATAATAAGAAACATACATTTATAACCAAGCAAGAGAGCCTCCTTGATGATCGATCAAGTGAAAATGCTTAAGAAACTGGAAAGTGCTAAATACAGGTATGGGAGGTGTGGTTACCTAGGACCTGAAACCACAGAAGGAAGTTGGAACCAACCATCTGCCTTAGGAAAGCTCCTCCCAATGGGGAGAATGGCTACTGTAAAGAACAGTAGAGAATTTGACTGGGACACATTCTTTGTGCCGTGTGCGTGCGTGCGTGTGCTTCAGAAATCTCTTAAGGACTTATTTTAAATGAACTTGAACCGACAAAAAGAAGGCACTAAATGAAGTTACCAGTGATGCTACCTTCCTAGGAGTCAGGCTGTAGTTTTGCCTGGTCACTCTTCCCAATCAAAGCAAAACAAGGAGATGCCCCACTCCCTTTTCCGCTAAGCCCCTGCATCAGTGTGACTGCACAGATGATGTCTATGTGATGTGGGGGTTTTCCTTCCCAGCTTGGCTTTTCTCATTTATGATCCAGAGGTGTTCCCATCTCCTCGAACATCTTCTCATGTTTGCCAGAATGAATATACATTATATATGTCCATCCCATATGCCGCACGGGTAAGATCTGAACAATTCAACTAAATAAAGCACACTTGTTTCTCAAGCCCCTCCCAGAATCTTCTATCTACTCCTCAGAGTCTTACACAAGAGGAGACCCGTGTCTCCCAATTCTCTGTTCTGCACCCTCAGCTAGGAGGTACAAAAGCCAGCCACTTACAAGCCTGCTTCCTTCACTTAGGGGGCTTTACCACACAAGCCTTTACTCCTCGTACTGCCCTCTGTTCTGTGTTTACAGCTTAAAATTCGTTTCCTTCTACTGTTTGCTCTGCTTGGTAGGGCTTTACCTTGTCTAGAAACATACAAAGACCTTGGAGCTCAAAATAATCTGAAGCTGAGGTAGCTAACATCAGCTTTGGCTTTTGTCTAGCATCTTCTCTTCCCTGTAATTCCACTGCTTCCTCCATTAACTCTGTCTATGAATAAAAAAGTCTATACAAGGGGCTGGAAACAGGGCTCTGGGATATGAGCACTTGATACTCTTCCAGAGGACCGAAGTCGGTTCCCAACACCTCTGCCAAGCATCTCACAACCACTATTAACTCCAGCTCCAGAGGACCTGAAGCCCTCATCTGGTTACCAGTCATCACTACACCCAAGGTATTCACCCACACAAACACACATGCATACGCAAAGGTAAACATCAAAACTTCATGAGAGTATGCAGTAGAAACACCTGGAAAATCCAAAATCGATGAATGGCAACATGCTTTCATTACTGTTTGAGTTTGTATTCATGAAGAAATATGTGTGTGTGGAGAACAACCTTTATACCACACATGGGTCCTGGAGACTCAACTCTGGTCCTCATGTTTGACAGACAACTACTTTACCAGCTGAGCCATCTCTCCAGTACAAAATATTTTCTAATACTCATAGAATTGTGTGAACTGTATTTGGGTGTTCTATATGGCTAACGTATGTTCAGATAAGCGTTCTTATTTGGAAGTCACCCCTGATTGTTTCGCATACATGTTTTGCCAGGTTTTCTAAAACCAACTTCTAATGGGCTGCAAAGTGTCACATTGAGTACCATCGTGGACCTGGATATAATCCTTCTATATATCCAGAGTGCAACAGTATCCATGGGGAAGCCATTTTTAATCTAATAATTTCTAGATATAATCAAGTCTTGCTGGGCTTGACCTAAACAGCAATTAACTATCTTGACCCTAAAACTCACTCATTTACTTGAAAATTGGAATGACTTAGACTTTTCCTCCCCCTTCTCCTTGGGATTGTTATTCACTCTGTCATTTAAAATTTTTTTCCTTTGGGCTGATAATGAGCTCTTTTTGTAGGGCAGTTTTGAGGTGGCTCAGAAAACAACTACTACATAAAATACAAATTGCCATGGATTGCATATTAGAGACAACAGGGGCCAATTACACTCATTCATCAGCAGAGACTGAACAAGAAGAACCGAGGCTATAGCACCATCAGGAAAACATGTTTTAAACCAGGAGGGAGGGAAGAAAACAGCAAAAAGGAGGAAAAAAAACTAAAGAGGAAATAAAACCCTGCAGCCACTACAATTCCTAAGAAGCTGCCAGCTGAGACTATGAGAATGACAACAATTAAAGGTATTTAAGCCTTGATGGCCCTTTATTTTAAATGATGATATTCCACACGGTACGATGCAAAAGGGAAGAGGTTGGTGACCCTTTTCCTTGTGATACAAATGAGTAAGCTGGCCCTCTGCATGCTGAGTGTTGTGTGGTTCTAATACCCGGATTAGAGAAATGAAGCAAACTGACGTAAGTCTTCCCTTTAGGAGGCTGAGAGTTCACTGACAGAAAGCAGAGGAGACAGATATAAAGAAGTCAGCTGGGCAGGAAAGATGACTTAGTCAGAAAAGTGCTGTGCTTAACAAGTGGGAGGACCTGAGCGTCATCTCCAGAACCTATGTTTTCTTAAAAAGTGAAAGAATGAAAGAGGAAAGGAGAGGACAAAAATGGAGGGAAGGGAAGAGAAGGGAGGGGAAGGGACAGGAGGGGGGAAGGGAGAGGAGGAAAGAGCAGAAGGGAGGGGAGGAGGAGGAGAGAAAGGAGGAGAGGGGAGAGGGAGGGCAAAAGGGAGGGGAGGGGAAGGGGAAAGAAGAGAGGGGAGGGGCAGAATAGAAGAGAGAAGAGGGGAGAGGAGAAGTGAGGGGAGGGGAAGGGAGAGCAGAAGGAGAGGGGGTGGAGAAGGAAGGAGAGGGGAGAAGGAGAACAGAAGAAAGGGAAGGGGAGTGAAGAAGAGAGAGGTGAGTAGGGGAGGGAAGAAAGAAGAAGAGGGGAGGGGAGATTAAAAGAAAACAGACATCACCATCACAGAACTTAGGAGACACAGCTTTTTTTTTTTTTTTTTTTTTTTGGAAATTTTATTTACATTTCAGATGTTATGCCCTTTCCCCATCCCCCACCCCAGAAATCCCCTATCCAATCCCCCCTCCTCCTGCTTCTATGAGGATGTGCCCCCACCCACCCACCCAGTCCTACCTCGAATTCCCCCACATTGGGGTCTCCAGCCATCATGGGACCAAGTATCTACTCTCCCACCTATGCTAAACAAGGCCATCCTCCCCTACATATACAGCTGGAGCTATGAGTCCCTCCCTGTGTGCTCCCAGGCTGGTGGTTTAGACCCTGAGAGCTCTGGTTGGTTGGTATTGTTACTCTCCCCATGGGGCTGCAAACCCTTTCAGCTCCTTCATGGGAGGGACCCATGGCAACTCCTCCATTGGGAACCCTACGATCAGTTCAATGCTTAGCTGTGAGCATCTGCCTCTGTATATGTCAGGCTCTGGCAGACCTCTAAGGAAACAGCTATATCAGGCTCCTGTTGGCATGCACTTCCTGGCATCCACATGGGCAAGACAGCTTTTCAGGAGAGACAAGTCATTTCCACTCAGAAAAGAACCAGTGAGTCCAGAAACTCAGGTTTGAGTTCACACATCAGTCAAAAGAATGGCAAGGCTGGGGAGGAATAAGCCGTTGGAACAAAATTCTAATGGTACAGGCATCATTGACAAGAAAACATGTGCAAAGTGGATTCTGCTTTGGCATTGTCATGGGGAACCAGGCGCTGTTATTCTAGACACAAAAACCAACTGAAAATCAATGGAAGCAAGGAGAAGGACTGGAACATTCCCCTACAGGTCTCAGGGCACTCCAAGGTCATGGAAAACAGAGGGAATTTATCCATTCCAAGGAGTTCTTTTTATTTACAATCAGGAAATAGTGCAGAAAAACAAGGGAACCTCAGGCAAGGGCAGGGAAACCAGTCCTTTTGACCCGAACACTAGCCACAGTGCTCCTTCTTACAGACCAGAACAAATACAGAGACAAAGTGTGGAGCTGAGTCTGAAGGACAGGCCATCCAGAGACTGCCCCACCTAGGGATCCATCCCATGTGCAGTCACTAAACAGAGTCTGTTGTGGATACCAGGAAGTGCATGCTGACAGGAGCCTGATATAGCTGTCTCCTTAGAGTTCTGCCAGAGCCTGACATATACAGAGGCAGATGCTCACAGCTAACCATTGAACTGATCAGAGTCCCCCCAATGGAGGAGTGAGAGAGAAGACTGAAGGAGCTGAAGGAATTTTCTGCCCCATTGGGAGAGCAACCAACCAACCAGAGCTCCCAGGGTCTGAACCAGCAGCCTGGGAACACACATGGAGGGACCCATGGCACCACCTGTAAATGTAGTGGAGGATGGCTTTGTCAGGCATAAGTGGAAGAGGACACCCTTGGTCCTCTGAAGGCTGGATGCCTCAGTGTGGGGGAATTCAAGAGCAGGGAGAAGGGAGTGTGTGTGGGTGGGAGTACACCCTCATAGAAGCAGGACTAGGGGGAATGAGATAGGGTTTTGGGGGGGATGGGAAAGAAGATAACATCTGAAATGTAAATAAAAAATGTATCCAATTAAAAAAAGAAAAAAATAGGCTGTGACACAACTAAAACACTTCTCTGTGTAAAAGCAGGCCCAACATTCTACTTTGAATTATGTTAGGAAACAGAGATATCCACAAAAACAGACTCTAATATCATATAAATATCAAGAGTTGACAGGAAAAAAAACACTTAGAAAATTCTTAAAGATTTATTTACTATGCAAAAGGATTCTTAGTTTTTAATGACCAGACATATTTTCAATATTAAAAGAAACCCAGTTTCACCCTCTTAACCCAGTTTAATTAAAAATGACCTTTTGGTAGAGAATGAAACAGAAGACAGGAAATATGGTTCTTTTACCATAGCTATTAATAAGGGAGGTATTCCTGTCTCGAGGGATAAATGAAGGATACATTTTAAACTAAGTTACATTGCAATATGAAAAATAAAAGAAAAACTTCAATGGTTAGAAAACCAAAAAAAAAAAAAAAAAAAAAAAAAAAAAAACCACCATAACCTGCATGTCTGCTGAGGTCCATAACCTGCATGTCTGCTGAGGTCCATAACCTGCATGTCTGCTGAGGTCCA
>JANHMN010000027.1:5230-30666 GCA_030674055.1 Rhabdomys pumilio
GAGAGAGAGAGAGAGAGAGAGAGAGAGAGAGAGAGAGAGAGAGAGAGAGAGAGTTAAGGGCATCTTTCATGCCAGCCACAAAACCTCCAGGAGGGCAAGGGACAGTATTTTCTCCTGGACATTTCAATTAGCACCATCTACCGCAATTACATGACATGCATTTGATAGTCAATATTTATCAGGTAAGCAGAAGGGCAGAACAGATAGACAGATGGACAGATTAATGCAGGAAAAAATGCCTGATGTGCCCTTACTGGTTCCTCTTGTGGGATATTTGAATGTTGAAATCTGCCTCTCACTCCCACAATGGATTAATGCAGAGAATGATTTCAGCTGAAGTCTGCAATACATTTTGAGGTTGTAACCAGAGAAACAATAGAACAATTACAATCCACTAAATGCTAGTAAAATGTATTCAGGCAGAGGCTCATAACCTTGGAGTTGAAGAGAAAAGAAGTTGTTGGCCAAGAGGCAAAATTATCTTGTTTGAATGATTTGATTTCCTCGAAATACAAGGTCACATATGGCCAATTTAATTCCTTCTACTCATAAAGAAGTCCAGATCAAAACAACTAAATTGAACTCTAAATTCCCAGTGCTTTCCCCTGGAGGTCCTAGCTCAGAAGTCCACAGAATTCAGTGACCCGTAGTTTTATGGCAAACACCAGGCTTGGCATAATGGTGTCTCTCGTTAGTTTAAGAGCTTTTCATCTGTGATATAACAGTTCTGTTGTTGGCAGTGTTCAATGACATCACAGTCATAAAACTGCAACAGAACGAAGATTGTTTTGGTGTCAAAGTGAGAATTTTGCTGTGGCCAGTATCACACCATCTTGTGTTCTTTGTTTAAACTCAGTATTAGGGCTGGGTTAACTGCAGCCTGCTGCAGGCTAGCACTGGTATTGAGGGCTGCTCATTCTTCACTGATCCTTCAAACAGTGAAACAGAGTTTGCCCCTGACACTTGACTCCAGCATTCTCCTCTACTCTTGTCTTAATAGTCTGTAATGTAGGAAGCCACATCTATGAGTCATTGATGATTGTCTAAGAAGGGCAAACATAAAAACATTACCCTAGAAATGCATCCCTTTACATACAGAGAGCAGTCACCACTTTATTAAACTAAATAAAATTTAAACACTATAGAAAAAGCCCATTCAGTCTGTATGGGAATGTGACGGCTGGCAGACATGTGGGCTGGAATCACTTGGTCCAGTTTTATCTTTACTATGGCCACATCCCAAAGTATGTACACTAACCCAGTCCTGGGCTAAATGCACAAGGCTCATGCCCATCAGATACTGGACAACTTAGGCAGTAAGCCAGTTTGAGAACAGGCATGCCTATCAAGCATAGGCACTTGGACATTATCTATGCATCATCAGTTCTTGAGAGAAAAGTGTTCAAATTCATGTTACCAAAAATAGCCTCCAGAGGAATAGAAGAAATGAACATAACTAGGTCAGTTGTGGGGGAATATTGATATACAAACCCGCAGATAACAACTAAAATATTAGTCTCTCTAGATATGAAGCAGATATGAAAATGGCTTTAACAGGAGGTAAACATATGAAGTCACAGCCTGGTACACTGGAAGCTCCATATCCAAAATACTCTTTAGAAATGGATGCCTTGAAGAAGATGCTCTGGGCATTTGTTTCAGGCTTGTTTATAATTTAAAATATTTTTGAGAATTTCCTACTTGTGTACTATAGTCATCTTTTCCACCCCTGCCAACTCTCCACTTTCAACTCTTCCTGTGTTTCTGTGTCACACACACCCATTCAATTTTATGATCTCCTTTTTAAATATATATATATATATATATACATATATATATATATATATATATATATATATATATATATATCTCATGGTGTTTCTTTAGGGCTCCCAAACAGCAAATTTTGTTTTCAAGCTTGCATCTCCATAGTTTAACAAAGCAGTAGAGGAATTCACGTTTTCCTGTTGGGGAAAGATTTCTTCCTGGTTAAACAGTTACGGTTTCTGACTGCTGTCTCCAATGTCTCTCCACTGAATTCATGCCAGCAACTATTCATTTCCTCGGTTATATTGTCCACAAAGCTTGTCTTTCCCCACAGAGACGTCATGGCTTTTAATCACTCTTCCAAGTGTTTCTAAAGTCCTGAGAAGTCACTGCTCAGGAGATACTTACAGATATATCTCTCCTATTCCCACTTGCCTGCTACACATGAACCAAAATTCTGTGTGGCACTAAAACTTCCAGAACATTCCACGGTGAATTATTTGATCTACCAGCCTTCTTGAAATAACTTCTTAAAAAAAAAAAAAGACTTCTTTGCTTGTTATTTGTGTGTAGTGTGTGTGCCTGGTTGAGCTTAAATGCACTATATGCCTGAAAATACCACTGGAGGCCATGAAAAGGCATCAGATCTCAATGGAACTAGGGATACAGAGGACCTAAAGTGGATGCTGGAAGTGAAACTTGGGTCCTCCGTAAGAATAATGAGTGTTTTTAGTAGCTGTGTCACCTCTCCTGCTATTGCTTAGTTTGAGTCACCTGCAAAGATGAATCTCATTTAAGAAATTGCCTTCATCACATTAGCCATTAGGGTATTCTGAGGGGAGCTGTCTTGACTAGTGATTAATGTGGTAGGGCCCAACCACTTCGAGCAGTGTCAACCCTGAGCATGTGGTCCTGAGCTGTATAAGAAAGCAAGCTGAAAAAGGTAATAGGAGCAAAACAGTACCCAGCTTTCTTCCATGGTCTCTGCTTGAGTTTCCATCACAGATTTCTAAGCTGTAAAATAAAATAAACTTTTTCCCCAAATAGTGTTTGGTCAATGTTTTATCACATCAAGGAAGCAAAGTAGGATATCAGTCTTAATGAGCTAGATTTTAAAATTGTCTTCAACACACATTTTTTTATTGATCATTCATTTACATTTAAAATGATATCCCATTTCCAGGTTTTCCTCTCCACAAACCGCCCATCCCATCCCCTCCCCTTTGCCTATATGAGGGTGCTCCTCCACCCACTCACCCATTCCCTTCTCCCCACCCTGGCATTCCCCTACACTGGGGCATCAAGCCTCCACAGGACCAAGGGCCACCCCTCCCACTGATGTCAAATAAAGCCATCCTCCACTACATATGTAGCTGGAGCCACGGATCCTTCATATATACTCTTTGGTTGGTGGTTTAGTCCCTGGGAGCTCTGAGTGTTCAGGTTAGATGATACTGTTCTTCTTATAGGTTGCAATCCCCTTCAGCTCCTTCAGTCCTTCCCCTAGCGTTTCCACTGGAGTCCCTAGGCTCAGGCAGATGGTTGGCTGTGAATCTGAATATGTATTGGTCAGGAGCTTGAAGAACTTCTCAGGGGACAGCCATACCAGCCTCATATCAGCAATTGCTTCTTAGCAACAGCAATAGTGTCAAGGTTTGGGATCTGCAGCTGGGATGGATGCCTAAATGGGACAGTCTCTACATGGCCTTTCCTTCAGTCTCTGCTCTATTTTTTTGTCTTTGTCTTTCCTTTGGACAGAAACAATTCTGGGTTAAAATTTTGAGATGGGTAGGTGGCCCCATCTCTCAACTGGGGACTGTGCCTATCTACTAAAGATAACGTCTTTAGACGTTCTATCTCCCCATTGTTGGGTATTTCAGCTAAAGTCATACCTGTTTGGTCCTGGGGGCTATCGTTTCCCTGGTGTCTGGGATTTTTCTAGTGGCCCAGTTGCCCATCCCCCACTGCCACATATTTACATTCAATTTCCTGACCCTCTGTACTTCTCTCCTGTCCCTTCTCATACCTGACCCTGCCCATATTTTCCTTCCCCCTACTTTTTCCTTGTCAGATCCTTCCTGCCTTCTACCTCCTGTGATCATTTTGTTCTCCTTTCCATACAGGATTGAAGTATATACACTTTGATTTTCCTTCTTCTTAAGTTTCATATAGTTTGTGGGTTATATTGTGGGTATTCTGAGCATTTGGGCTCAAATATCCACTTATCAGTGAGTATATACTCATGTATGTTCTTTTGTGTCTGTGTTGCCTCACTCGGGGAGATTTTTTTTTTTAAATTGGATAGTTTATTTATTTGCATTTCAAATTTTATCCCCTTTCCACATTTTACCTCTGAAAACTCCCTATCCCATCCCCCCTTTACCCTGCTTCTATGAGGGTGCTCCCCCACCCACCTACCCACTCCAGCCTCATGGCCCTAGCATTCTTCTACACTGGGGCATCAAGCCTTCACAGGACCAAGGGTCTCCCCTCCCATTAACGCTAATAAGGCCCCTTCAGCTCCTTCAGTCCTTTCCCTAACTCCTCCATTGGAGTCCCTGTGCTCAGTCCAATGGTTGGCTGTGAGCATCCGCATCTGTATTGATCAGAATCTGGCAGACCTCTCAGGAGACAGCTGTATTAGGCTCCTGTCAGCAAGCACTTTTTGGCATCCACAATAGTGTCTGGGTTTGGTGTCTGCATTGGGGATGAATCCCCAGGTGGGGAAGTCTCTGGATGGTCTTTCTTTCAGTTTCTACTCCACTCTTTGTCCCTGTATATCCTTTAGACAGGAGCAATTCTGGGTTAAAATTTTGGAGATGAGTGGGTGGTTCTACTCCTCAACTGGAAAGACATGCCTAACCACTGGATATAGTCTCATCAGGTTTTCCCTCCTCTTTGTGAGTTACTTCAGCTAATGTCATCCCTGTGGGGTCCTGGGAAGCTCTTGCTTTTCTGGCATCTGGGACATTCTGGTTACTAACCTCAGCTTCCCGTCCCCCATTGCTACACACCTCTGTTGAATTTCCTGATCCTCTGACAATCTCCATTTCCTCCTATAACTGATTCTGCCCTCTTTTCCCCCTCTTCATCTTTTCTTCCTCCCAAGTCACTCCCACCCTCTACTTTCCTTGATTATTTTCTTTCCCCTTCTATGTAGGACTGAAGCATCCACTCTTCTGTCTTCCTTCCTCTTGACCTTCATGTGGTTCTTGAGTTGTATCGAGGGTATTTCAAGCTCTTTGCCTAATATCCACTTTATCATTTAGTTGATTGAGTACTTACTATGTGTGTTCTTTTGTGACTGAGTTACCTCACTCAGGATGATATTTTCTAGATTCATGCATTTGTCTGTGAATTTCATGAAGTCATTGCTTTTAATAGCTGACTAATATTCCACTGTGTAAAATGTACCACATTTTCTGTATCCATGCCTCTGTTCGGGGACATGTGTGTTGTTTCCAATTTCTGGATATTATAAATATGGCTACTATGAACATTGTCGAGCAAGTGTCCTTATTTCATGTTGGAGCATCTTCTGGGTATATTCCCAGGAGTAGTATAGCTGAGTCCTCAAGTAGTACTATGTCCAATTTAGCGAGGAACTGCCAGACTGATTTCCAGAGTAGCTGTACCAGCTTGCAATTCCATCAGCAACGGAGGACTGTTCCTCTTCTCCACATACTCACCAGCATCTGCTATCACCTGAGTTTTTTACTTTAGCCATTCTGACTGGTATGAGGTAGAATCTCAGGGTTATTTTGATTTGCATTTCCCTGATGGATAAAGATGCTGAAAATTTCTTTAGATGCTTCTCAGTCATTCAAGTTTCTTCAGTTGAGAATTCTCTGTTTAGCTCTCTTCCAAATTTTTAAATAGGGTTATATGTTTTGCTGGCATCGAACTTCTTGAATTCTTTGTGTGTATTGGATGTTAGTCATCTATCAAATATAGGAGTGTTAAAGATCTTTCCCCAATCTGTTGGTTGCCATTTTGTCCTATTGACAATGTCCTTTGCCGTACAGAAGCTTTGCAATTTTACGAGGTCTCATTTGTTGATTCTTGATCTTAGAGCATATGCCAAGTAGGCTTCACCCCAGGGATGCAGGGATGGTTCAATATACAGAATTTCACCAATGTAATCCACTACATAAACAAAGGAAAAAAACCACATAATCATTTTACTAGATGATGAAAAAGCATTTGACAAAATTCAACGTCATTTCATGTTAAAAGTCTTAGAAATATCAGGAATTCAAGGCCCATACCTAAGCACAGTAAAATCAATATACAGCAAACCAGTAGCCAACATCACACTAAATGGAGAGAAACTTGAAGCAATCCTAGTAAGATCAGGGACTAGACAAGGCTGCTCACTGTCTCCTACCTATTCAATATAGTACTGGAAGTCTTAGCCAGAGCAATTAGACAACAAAAGGAGGTCAAAAAAATACAAATTGGAAAGGAAGAAATCAAAATTTCACTACTTGCAGATGATTTGATAGTATACTTAAGTGACCCCAAAACTTACACCACAGAACTCCTAAACCTGATAAACAACTTCAGCAAACTGGCTGGATATAAAATCAACTCAAATCAGTAACCTTCCTCTACTCAAAGGATAAATAGGCTGAGAAAGAAATTAGGGAAATGACACCCTTCATAATAGTGACAAATAATATAAAATATCTTGGTGTGACTCTAACCAAGCAAGTGAAAGATCTGTATGACAAGAACTTCAAGTCTCTGAAGAAAGAAATTGAAGAAGACCTCAGAAGATGGAAAGATCTCCCATGCTCATGGATCAACAGGATTAACATAGTAAAAATGGCCACCTTACCAAAAGCAATATACAGATTTAATACAACCCCCCCACTCAAAATTCCAACCCACTTCTTCACAGAAATTGAAAGAGCAATTCTCAAATTCATTTGGACCAACAAAAAACCCAGGATAGCAAGAACTATTCTCAACAATAAAAGAACATCCGGAAGAATCATTATCTCTGACCTCAAGCTATACTACAGAGCAATAGTGATTAAAAAAACTGCATGGTGTTGGTACAGAGACAAGCAGGTAGATCGATGAAATAGAATTGAAGACCCAGAAATGAAACCACACACCTATGGTCATTTGATCTTTGACAAAGGGTCTAAAACCATCCAGTAGAAAAAAGACAGCATTTTCAACAAATTGTGCTGCTTCAGCTGGCGATCAACATGTAGAAGAATGCAAACTGATCCATTCTTATCTCCCTGTACAAAGCTAAAGTCCAAGTGGATGAAGGACCTCCACATAAAACAAGATACACTGAATCTAATGGAAGAGAAAGTAAAAAAAAAGTCTCAAACTCATGAGCACAGAAGTTCCTTAACAGAACACCAAGATTTTATTTTCTAACATATTTTTACTATGACATATTATTTTTATGTAAATTTTGCTTACTTTAAAATTGTAATAGTGATGTGGCAAATAAAAAGAGAACAAGTACCTGTCAGGCTCAAACTCTATATAACTCAATGAACTAAATAATTAGAGTCGGTATTCAATTAGGGTACATAACCTCACTATTTATATTATATTTTAAAAATATTTTAAAATTAATTTGTTCTATAAATTACTTTATTTTTAATAATATAATTACATCATTTCCCCTTTCCTTTTCTTCCTTCCAATACTCCCATATATTATTATTCCTGATTGCTCTCTATCAAATTCATGGCCCATGTTTTAATTAATTGTTTGTGTGTTTGCATGTGTCTTTAATCCTAAGTGATAAATACAACCAGCTCAATCTGTATAGTGCTAATTGTATGTATGCCTATAAGGTTGACTGTTTGGCATTGAATGATTGATTGGCATGTTCTTCCTTGGGGAAGAGTCTTTCCCCCACTCTCAGCATTTCTTTGTTGCCCATATACCTTTGTATAGGACTAAGGCATCCTAGATTTCTCTCATTCACATTAGAATGACTATTATTCCTCTCTTTGTTTAGCTAATGTTTAGGAAGTCATATTGATGGGAATTTATTTGGTATAGATTTGGACATTCCTAGGAGACTCAATCTCACAGAAAACTCCCTTGTCCTCTAGTTTACACTGCTTCACTCCCTCCTTTTTAATGATCTCTGAGCACAGGTAGAAGATTCGTTTTATAAATGTATTCACTGGAACTAGATGCCACAAATCTTCATTTTGATGGGTTATGATTTTCTATAATTGTATATAGCTGTTTCAAAGAAAAGTTTCCTTGATATGTGATAAGGATTACTCTTATATGTGGGTAAAAGTACAAATATTTAGAATGTAGTTAAGGCTTGTATTAGTTTAGTAAAGTGGTGGTTGCAGGTTCTTCAGGATCTATGACTTCACTAGCCCTGAATTATTGGCTAGTTTTCTAGCATGAGGCATAATTTTTCTCTTATTGTCTGGGTCTTAGTTCCAAATAGAGAATATTTTATCCAAGTTAGAATGGCAAAGATCAACTAAACAATTGAGAATAAATGCTAGAGGGAATGTGGAGGAGAAGGAACCCATTCATTATTGATAGGGTGACAAAGTGGCCCAGCCACTCTGGAAATCAGTGTGGAGAATTCTCAAAAAGCTAAAAATAATTCTAACCATATGACCCAGCTATTCCATTCCTTAGTATAAGTCCAAAGAACTCAACATTCTACTCCACAGATATTTACTCAGCTAAGTTCATTGATGCTCTATTCACAAGAGCTAGGAAATGAAAACAACAATTCATCTGATGAATGGATAGTGCCAATATAACACATATACACTGTGGAATACTAATTGTGCTATAAGTAAAAATAAAACCATGAACTGTCTTAGTTACTGTTATATTCCAGTAAAGAGACACCGTGACAAACGCAATGCTTGTACAAGAAAGCATTTCATTGGGAACTTACATATAGTTTCAGAATATTAGTCCATTATTATCATAGTAAGAAGTAGACAGTCAAAGCACTGGAGCAGTAACTGAAAGCTTTACATCCTGGTACACAGTCAGCAAGAACAGAAAGGTACACTGGGCTTAGTGTGGGCTTTTGAAACTGCAAAGCCCATCCCCAGTGACCCCAACAATTACATACCTACTCTAGCAAGGTCAGTCCTCCAAAACAGCCCATCTATTGGAGATTAAGCATGGAAATATATGAGCCAATGCAGGGAATTTCCATTCAAACTACCACATAAACTTTTCAGGTAAATGCATGGAACTGAAAGAAAAAAAAAAAAACATATCAAGTGAAGTAACCCAACCAAAGAGATACAGAAGTTGCATGTTCTCTCTCATTAGAGGTGCCTAGCTTCAAATGATGTTCTTGGAGTACCTGCAGAAACACAGACGGTAAAAAAGGACCATTGCTGGGATAGAGTGGTAGGGGGGCAATAGATATTGGAATAATAAAGTACAAGCGAACTTACTGTGCAAAGTGGGAAAGAAAGGCTCTAAGTAGGGAAAGTAGAGGAAGATAAATACAGAAGAAGGGTAAAATAACAATAAAGAGATATATATTTGATGAAATTTTTTTCCTCTGAGATAACAATGTTTCATCCAAAAGCCAAAGGCCATCTAATATCAGATATGAGAAATACTCTTCCATGTTGTTGGTGACAGTAGTCCAAGAGACTCTCAAAACATACAGGTGATTATTATTGCCCTTGACTGTCCCCCAGAGGTGGATGTTAAGTTTCTATTGCTGAAGGCACCACGTATTTTAGACACAGGGCCCAGAGACTCCTGACTACAATGAACCTGGATCCCCTCTCCCTGAGTACTACCTACAACAAGGCACCATGAAGTTTTTGAAGGATCAAATCCATCAATAGTCCTACCCAGCTATGATGTATAGAAACCACAAAAACTAGTATGACAAGGCAATTCTAAAAGCAAAATAGTGGCATACATATCTCGGTAGTAACCAACCACAATGAGGTTCCTCTTTCCCCCACATATACATACCAGCCTTCGTTGTTGGCTAGGAATTGTTTGTTTGGTTTTTAGTCTTAACCATTCTGACTGAGGTATAATCACATTTCAAAGTTGTTTTACTTTTCACTTCCCTGATTACCAAGCATAATGAATTCCTTTTGAGATAGTTCTTGACCATTTTTATCTTTAGTTTGAGAATTCTATTTTCAAATGCATAATTTTAATTGGGCAGTTAATGTTTTCTAAAAGATGTATGTATGTATGTATGTATGTATGTATGTATGTATGTATGTATATTTTATGGGTGTTTTGTCTCCATGTACATATGAACCCCAGAAGAGGGCATTGGATGTCATGCAACTACAGTCATAGATAGTTGTGAACTGCCATATGGGTACTGGGAATTGAATTCAGGACCTCTAGAAGAGCAGCAGTGCTCTTAACTGCTGATTCCTATCTCTAACCTCACTAAATGTCCTTAACTCTTTACTTTTGAGCTGTTTATATGTTATAGATATCAGCCTTCTGTTGAATAATTGCTGGCAAAGAGTCATTCCAACTCCATGGCCTTCACAGTCATTTCGTCGTTTACTTATCTATGCAGAAGCTTTTTAGTTTCATGAGGTTCCACTTATCAATTGTTGGTCTTAATTTCTAGGCAAATGAAATCTTATTCAGAAAATCCTTCCTTTAGGTCTGTGTCTTATAGGGTAATGCCTAAACTTTATTCTAGCAGTTTCAGGTTTCACATTGGGATATTTCATGCATTTGGAGTTGATTTGGGGGCAGAATATATACACAGGTTTATCTTTTTTCTTCTACATGTTGGTATTCATTTTTCACAGATCATTTTTTAAAGACACTGCTGTCTTTAGTGTGTGTTTTCAGCATCTTTACCAAATATCAGATGGGTGTCATGCAAGCTCAACTTTGGGTCTTCTGTCTTTTCATCTAATTTTCTGATCTGTGCCCATGCTAATTTATTTTTATTGCCTGTAGTTCTTTAATATATCTTTGAATCTGCTGTGTGTTCTTTTTCACTAGGATTACTTTAGAGATCTAGGGTTCTTTTGTTCTGTATGATTTTTTTCTATTTCTGTTAAGAATGTTGTGGAAAATTTGACTGTGATTACATTGAGCCCATAAGATGCTTTTGTTAAAATAATAATCTTCTGCCAACTCATGAGGAAGGCAATATTTCCATTTTCAAGTTTCTTCCTCAATCTCTTAAAATATTTTCATTGTAGACGTCTTTCAATTTCTTGATTATGTTTCTTCCTAGATAAATTTATTTTCTTTGAAGCTATTGTGAATTGAAGTGTTACCATGAACTTTCTCACCATGTGTTGTTGGTATATGGAAAGGATACTGATTTTTCTAAGTCAATTTTGCACCCTGCCATTTTGCTAAAAATGTTCATTACTTCTAGAAAATTTGTAATGTAGTTGTTGGAATATCTTGCACATAATATTATATCATGTAAAAACAAGGATATTTAGAATTATTTTTCTATTTGCATACCTTTAAGTTTTCATTTCTTGCCTCAAAATTCCAACTAGTGCCTTTAGTGCTGTACTGAAAAGCAGAAAGAGGAGTAGACAGCCATACTTCATTCTTGCTATTCATGGGATTGCTTCACATTCTTTCATTTGACAATATGTGGGTTATGGGTTTGTCATGCATAGCCTTTATTATGTTGGGGTATATTCTGACCAATCCTACTCTCTAGGACTTTCATCATGAAGGAGTGCTTATTTGTTAAAGGATTTTGTGAATGTGTTGAGACAATCATGTGATTTTCCTCTTTAAGATCATTTATACTATTTATCACATGTAGAGACATTTCAAGTTGAATCATCTCTGGTATAAGGTCAATTTGATCATAATGTATAACTTTTTTTATATATACATGTATTTGGTTTACAAGTATTTTAGCAAGGGTTTTCACATATGTCTTCATCAGAATTTTGGCCTGTAGTATTCTTTTTTCATTGTATCTTTACCTGGTTTTGTCCTTACAGTATTACTGCCATTGTAGAAGGAGTTTGGAAGTGTTTCTTCTCTTTATTTTTTCCTTAATATAAGAAGAAATAGCTGTTGATACTTTTTGCACAGTTGGCAAAATTTGTCTGTGATTCTATTCTATATGTGCTTGTTTTGTTTTTGCCGAAAGGAAGAGGGTCTTTATTACTGTTTCATTTCCTTAATTTGTTGTCAGTCTACTTAGTTTGTGGATCTCTTCTTGGATTGACTTTGTAGTTTGGATGACTCATAAAAGTTATCTGTTTCTTTTAGATTTTTTTCCAACTTAATGGAGTACAGGACTCAAAATATATTCTTATAATATTCTGTGTTTCTTCTATGTATTATGTAATGTTTCTTGGTTCATTTTGGAAACTATTAATTTATCATCTCATTCTCTTAGTTAGTTAGCCCAAAAAGTCTGTACATATTCATTTCTCCCAGCTCTTTGATTGTATGTTTTTATTCTTGTTATTGTTGCTTCTATCTTATGTGTGATACAGATCCCTTTATAGAAAAAGGTTTGTGTAGCTATTAGCCACATACATGACCTAAATTTAAATTAATTGAATACTAATTAATATTGAAAGTATAACTTTGTGGTATCATTTCTGTTTCACTGGATTGTTGGGTACTTGTGGCACTAGTGACCATACTGGGAAGAGTAGACACAATAATTCCCAACACTGAAGAAGCTGTTTGTGTTTAGTGTTCATACTTTATATATATATATATATATATATATATATATATATATATATATTACTTGGATACAATGTCTTCCTTGTGAGAATAAATGTAGAGCTTTATTTATTCAGTGACAAGTTCTTCTTGCTACTCTAGGCTTCAGCAAGAAAAAGAAGAGCATTAAAAGTTGAAAACTATTTTATGAACACACCATCAAATGTTAGAGCTAAAGGAAAGTAGAGACTATACCAGAATTCTTCATGGGTTTTCTGAATATTTCTTTGGTGAGTTATTTCAACATAGTGGTGATAGTTGGGAAATTGATAAGGCTATTATAAATTTTAGGGAAATTAAAGTTGAGATAAAATAAGCCAAAAGTGTAAGTAAATTTATGGATACTTAGCTGGCAGAATAAGAAGGATACTGTGTAATGAGAAAAGGAAATAAGTTTTCCTTTTAAATAAGAAGGTGCAGGACCAGAATTTGGAAAACCTGTGTAGGATGTAGACAGTACCCAGGTCACTAAAGCAAAGTCTTATCAAAACTCATGAAACACATGTAAGATTGTATTAAAAAAATTTATAACAATTTTAATTCAGTATTTCTCTTTTAACTCAGGTTCAATAGATTGCAATTCTGTGTAACAGACAGCCAAAGTATATAATTATTTGGAGAAAAATTTATGCAAATGAAAAATTACAACAGATCCTCTATATAGGAATGAATTTTCTATGAATTAAAAACCACAAGAATATTTTTTAATTTTAATAAGATAATACTTTCTAAATTTAATAATTTAAAGATAATAGAAGCAATAGAAATAATAAATATTACAGGTTTAGTAAAACTGAAATATACAATATTAAAATTAAAAACACACTGAAGATATTAAATATATTAGGCAGCTGAAAAATACTTTTAATCTGAAAGATGGATTTGAAAATACAGGAAAAATGGACACATGGATTGAGAAGAGTATGGTAAATATGAAATAATTTAAAGATCATGGAAATGACTTCTGCTTTTAGGCAAAAAGAATAATGGGGATCATATTTCTCTTTTCTTTCTCACCTGAGACCATTTTAAAATACAAAATTTAAGAAGAATGAGACATATGAAATAGTAGGAATTAAAGACAGTGATTCCTGAAATTAAAGCAAATGTCACAATTTCCAAGTCATGGCATGGAGAAGAATGTGTAGTCAGAGCCTAGTGGTATCCCTTAGCTGATGAGATAGTGAGAGCACAATAATGGATAGCATGAGAGAGGGGGGCAGAGATACACAAAGGGAACCCTTCAAGTATTCAGCTGAGTGCCCATCAATCCATGTATGGAAATGAGATACTCAATAAAGAGGAGAAGCAACATGAGAAGACGTAGCAGTATCTGGCAAGGATAATATCTGTTCTCACATGTATGTCTCACTAATGGCATGGCTACTTAACAAATCTTAACAACAATATCCCCTAAAGCCAACACTTTTCTAGTAAATTATGTTTCCTACAAAAAAATTAATAATAAAAACACAAAAAAATAACTACATTCTAGAAGGCAAAATTTACAATGTCTCTAATTCAATTTCAAAACCTTTAATTTAATTTTAAGGAGATAGTCAATTGAGGTCGATCCAGAAGTCAAGGACAATAAAATGACTATAATCTATTTCTTCAATACATTAAGTGGAGCAAATGCAATGTAAAAAAAAAAAAACCCTCTACTTCCAAAAGTAAATTTTTTTCCTGTAGGTAAAGTAGAGAGAAGCATGAGCAAAGAAAACTATTTAGCTAATTTCTTGTTAATGCTGTATAGTGTGTACAACAGATCCCAGAATCATCATAAAACCAGAGTTCATGAGAATGAGTAAGAGTACATGAGGATATACCAGACATAAGCTAGTCAACAGAAACCTTGAAGAGAAAAACCCTTGAAAGCAACAAAGGAGAGGAGGCAAAGAAAAGTCAGGCAGCATACAAGGAACAAAGGATGAACACACAGAGATATAGCTTCTTTAATGACTGAAATAAAAAATGTAGCCTTGAAAATAAAGGCCAAATAAATGGATGTTACAATAATCACCAGACACCAAACAAATAATCACTAAATGTCAACAAAGTCAAACCTGGATCTAAATAAAAAATTAAAATGGTAATGAACTATGTAGGGAGAAAGTTACAAATAAAATAATATGTAATGAAGAAGTCATGGAACATAAAAACATACTAAGATGATGGTTGTAACCCAAACCTTACAAGTAAGCACATTAAACATAAACGGTCCACATACACCAAAGCCAAAATCCTTATTATGTTACAAACATTAAAACACATACTTTAGGTAGGAAATAATATTATATTTGACCAATCAAAAATTGGTAAAAACTTTCTATATTGGTTTCAGAGTAAGTTTTGAGCAAATAACATTGCAACGAAGAAAAGAAGCCAATTTCATGAAGAAATGCCACACTAACCAGCAAAAAGATATGCAATATCTTTATAAATAAACCGTTGTGTTTATTCAACCATAACAGAATTTAAAAACAAGTACAGCAAAAGCTGATAGATCTTGAAGGAAGAATCAAATCAAAACAGTAGAGCATAATAACTTTGCCTCAGCAACAGAAAGCAAGTAGACAGAATCTGAATGGGAACGTAGACACGCAAAACTACAGTCCACTTTCATGCAAAAAAGAGCACATTCTGTTCAAGAACACACGGGTTGACAGTATTTTGTGCTATAACACAAATTTCCCTAAGCTTAAAAGAATTGAAATCCTGCATTATGCTCTGTTACCGCTGTGAATGAGGACTCAGAACTGCAGTTTCGTAAAGATGCTGGGATGTTACAGGTATACAGGCAAATGACCTTATCTTGAGCTAGCTTCAGCCCCCAGGCTAGCCATTTCTTGTCCTCTTCTGTGTCAAAGCTAGCATCCTGTGACTAACAGATTAAGTGTCTTTTGAATCTGTGAATTTAGCAGACCACTAGCTCCCATCAACATTGGAAAAACACATTCTTCATCAGTTTGTCCAGTTGCTGGAACATTCCAGTGATGAGGTTACAGATAATGGAGGTTTGCAAATAAGTGAGCTCTTCAGGGAAATGGTAACCCAGCACACCACAGCGATGACTCATCATTACAAAGGCTCTCTCCAAAATACAGAAGCACTACAAAGATGTTCTCATTAGAGCACTTACCCTTAAACTTGCACAACAAAAATGTTCACCTGGGCAGTGTCTTAGTTTGGATTTTATTGCTGTGAAGAGACACCATGACCACAGCAATTCTTACAAAGGAGAACATTTAATTAGGGCTAGCTTACCATTTCAGAGGTCTAGTCCATTATTTTCCTGCCATGACTATGGCAGCCTGCAGGCAAATGTGATGCTAGAGAAGGAGCTGAGAGTTCTCCATCTTGATCTAGAGGCAGCAGAAGGCCTCCAACAAGGACACATCTACTCCAACAAAGCCAAACCTTCTAATAGGGCCTCTCCCTCTGGGCCAATCATTCAGACACATGAGAATGTGGAGACCATACCTATTTAAACTACCACAGCAAGTGAGCCTAAATGACCTTGGCCTTGAGATCAGTAGCCAGCACCTATTAAAATTTATTCACCTCCTCCTCTGAAAATCAGGAACGTAAAATAGGAGCATCAGCCTTTCTTTCTCTTTTTGCTCAGCCTGCATCTTCTGTTTCTCTAAACACCAAACATTTTTATTTTACATGCGGTATCCCTTTTAAGCTGGCCCTCAGAAAACCTCTCAACATCTAAACAAACCATGTTCTCATACAACTTCACTTCTGACCTGGGGCTGGTTAGTGCAGTTGAGGAATCAGTAGTTGATATTAGGGAAAATTCTGGCGAAAAAGGCTCCAAGACAAGTTTACAGAGCCACAACAGGGGTACAAAACAGTGATATCAGCCGGTGCCACTCATTCGCTCCCAGAAAAGTCCTTACTTTTAAGTGAGCATTCAGCAGTCCTCTCTTCTTCCTCTGCATCAGTGACCTGCATGTTGTGATATGTGATTCCTAGGGTGGACACATTCTGGCTAGAGGAGTTTTATCATTATCGGCAAAGTTCTCCCACTGCACCATCTGAGCTGCTGCCTCTGGAGTGCTGCAGTGCAGTTTCTCATTGCTCATACAGTAGGCAATCATATTGTTCCCATACACAGATCTCATCATCACTCTCAAACGCACCCTTCCCACAAGGAAATTTGGAGTAAAATTTAGGGGTACATTTGGCTTATTCAAAGTAGAAGGAGATGATGATGTCAGAGCCCAGCTGTACTTAGCCTACGTGAGGGCCTTGAAGGCCCTATGGTTTCTTCTTTCTTTCTTTCTTTCTTTCTTTCTTTCTTTTTTTCTTTCTTTTTAAATATCTGGTATTTTTAATTGGATATTTTCTTTATATACATTTCAAATGTTATCCCCTTTCCCCACCCTGAAACCTCCCTATCCCATCCCCCCTTCCCCTGCTTCTATGAGGGTGTTCCTCCACTCACTCTCTTCTGCCTCTCCACTCTGGCATTCCCCTACACTGGGGCATTTAGCCTTCACAGGACCCAGGGCTTTTCCTCCCATTGATGCCCGACAAGGCATCATATCCTCTGCCACATATGCGACTGGAGCCATGGGTTCCTCAATGTGTACTCTCTGGTTCATGGTTTAGTCCCTGGGAGCTTTGGGGGGTCTGGTTGTTAATATTGTTGTTCTTTCTAGGGGGTTGCAAACCCCTTCAGCTCCTTCAGTCCTTTCTCTAACTCTTCCATTGAGGACCTTGCACTCAGTCTGATGATTGATTGCGAGCATATGCCTCTGAATTTGTCAGGCCCCGCAAAGCCTCTCAGGAGACTGCTATATCAGTCTCTTGTCAACCAGCACTTCTTGGCATCCACAATAGTGTCTGGGTTTGGTGACTGTGTATGAAATGGATTCCCAAGTGGGCAGTCTCTGGATTTCTTTTCCTTAAGCCTCTGCTCCACACTTTGTCTCCGAATTTCCTCCCGTGACTATTTTGTTCCCCCTTCTAAGAAGGACCAAAGCATCCACAGTTTCATTTTTCTTCTTCTTGAGGTTCATGCATGTGGTCTGCAAATTGTATCCTGGGTATTCTGAGATTTGGGGCTAATATCCACTTATCAGTGAGTGCATACCACATGTGTTCTTTTATGATTGGGTTACCTCACTCAGGATGCTATTTTCTAGTTTCATCCATTTGTGTAAGAATTTCATGAAGTCATTAGTCCCAGCCATCAGTAGGGATGTTGGTAATCCAAAAAATCTTTTAAATTCATGGTCTTTTAAAAAATTAATTGTTGTTCCTTATATAGGTATATATTTGTATGTGTACATATTCATAAATATAGAAATCCAACCTTCAGTCTATGTAATATTACTTGTATGTATGTTTTCAGGGATGATTATTCTGATACATTCTGATACCTAAGGCTCAGGCATTGCAAGAGGAAGCGAAAGATCTCAAGATCCAGAGGATCATGGAGTTTGCTAAAATAGTGTTCTCTTAGAAATCTTAGAAATATCAGATGCTATAGTCATGAAGTCTCAAGAATAACTCAGGAAACATGAGCTGAACAAGGACAACAGTCATTGCAAACAAGAGCAGGAAAAGCCTAGAAGCCTTCAGTCCTACACTGAGAATGACAGGCAACCAAGGAGTGCTAGAAGAAGAAGAGATAGTCTTCCCCAAGGAAGAGCACACCAATTGCTTACACAGCACCAAATGGCTAGCCCTGAAATTTTCAATACCAAAAAACTCTTTGATTTTTTCCTAAATATTTAGAAATGAAACAATTCACTTCTAAATAATCTTTGAATCAAAGTAAGAATTGTAAAGCATTTAGGAGAGAATGAAAATAAAAGTACAATATTTAGTACTTTATAGGTCATTGCTAAGGCAGTATTTAAGAAGAAATTGTGCATATATATATATATATGAAAGGAAAGTCTTAAGTCAATTAGCTCTGCTTCATATACATGCACAGTAGGATATACATATATATATATATATATATATATATATATATATATATGTATGTATATATGTATATGTGTGTGTGTGTGTGTGTGTAACTTTGTGTATGTGTATGTAACAACGATAATAAAAGAAAAGGATGTCAACAATTTAATAGGGATCAAGGGCATGCAAAATGTAGGAGTAAGCAGACATAGGAAGGAGGGGTTTAAAGGGTCCAAAGGTGAATAAGAGTGAAGGGAGTGATGTAACTACTTCAGTTAGAATCTAAAAGAAAAAACTATAAAATGAATATGGATAATTCAAAGTAGAAAAGGGAAATGACCACTATCAAGGCAAAAATCAAAAAGCAGAGTTGTACTAGAGAAGAGTAATGGCTATTTTATATTATAGTGCACAATTATGAACATCTAGCTAGTATCATTAGGGGAAAAAGGAAGAAAAAACAAATTACCAAGATTAGGTATATGAGAAGTGATTTCACAGATATTTACTATAAACACAAACAATTTTGCTTCAAAAATTTTAACCAACTTACATGAAAGAGTCAATGTTCTTAAAAAATACACATAATCCAAGAGAGTGAGGAATGTTTGAGTTGTGGGTCTAAGCTTTAATAGAAACAGTAGATCAAATATCATGACCAAAAGATAAAGCAGTAGAACTAGGGAGCATAATCAACGATTATCAAAATTATAGCAAACATAGGAAATGAACATGTACAAATTATGGGACTCTAGAAAAAGACTAAATATTTGAATTATAGGCATAGGTGAGGGAGAAGAATCCCAGGTCCACAGCATAGTCCATACTTTCAACAAGATCACAGAAGAAAACTTTCCTAAACTAAGGAGAAACATGCCTGTGCAGATACAAGAAGCATACAGAATACTCAATAGACAAGGCCAGAAAAAAAAACTATGGCATACTTAAAAGATGAGGAATGATCAAAAAAGCCACATGAAGGCATTTGTTTTTATTAAAATATATAATGCATGTAAATTTAAGTATATAAATATATGAATAACTTAAAAGAAATAATACCACTTGGTGTGATAAATGGTTTTTACAAAAAACCAGACTGACTATGTAGCAAAACTCAAGTGCCTCTGTGTTGTTTGTTAAAAGACTCCAAGAGACTCCTAAAACAAAAGAGACTACTATCATTGCTTTTGATTGCCTCCCAGAATCTGAAGTCTAGGCCCCATTGCTGGAGATTTCACATAGTTTTCTTGCACACAGACCTTAAAGAATTGAACTGGAATTCACATGGAAACCTCTTCCCTGAGGACTAGCTCTTACTCTCTCTGAAGGTAATATATAAGCAACCGAAGGAAGAAGGTAATTAAAAGTTCTATCCACCTAGATAACTCATGAACTACAACAATGACCAATACAGCAAACAATTACCAGCACAGCAAAATTGACAGGAAACAAGGGCATCAATGACATTTATACCTTGGGAAGGGGGTAAACAACAGCTATACAGTTGGACTTATGACCTATTCAGTTCTTACTCCTGTAACCGTAAGCCTAGTCAACTTCCTCTTGCTAATGAGGCTACGTATCCTAGAGAAGATACTGTTACCATTTTCCTAAACCAGTTAATTCTGAACTGCATTTTATATCTTTGGTGGTAAGCCTAGCCTTTAATGGCTGAGCCATCTCTCCAGCCCCTAAACTGCATTTTAAACACATGAATCCACAGATAAGTGAAGCTTTTTCCCCCTCATACAAGAAGCTTCTCTTTGCAGCAGAAGTATACTAGCACAGAAAGTCACAACTGTTATCATCTGAGAATAATGTGATACACAGCTTTATTTGATACACCTATAATATACCCCTTACACCTAAAACTTAGGGAATATTATAGAAGAGGATGTAGAAGGATTGCAAGAGCTAGAGGACCAGGAAATCTGCAAAATTCTGCCTTCTATATATGACAGGAGTTGGCATTCATAAATTCTTAACAATATGGTCACTTAAACAAGACATGCACAATGGCATCAGTTGACACATCACAACGTTTCACCCTCAAATGAAGATCTATAAGCAGTTAATGGTTGTTAAGAGAGGGAGAATTAGTTTGTACCAGTGACGAGCCTTCAGATGGGTTATCCAATTCCAAACAGTCAGCCAAACACATGTACAAATGAGCAACATTAAACAGACATAGCACGTTTTATTTATATATATATGGACATATATGTATGTATGCATGTATGTATGTATGTATGTATGTATGTATGTGTTATGTGATTTTAGAATAATTAAAGGAGCTATGAATTTTAGAGGGAGTAGGGAGAACATAAGAGAAATTGGAGTGGGCAAAGATGGGATGAAAAGATGTAATACAGTATTCGTTCATTAAATTCTCAAAGGCCAATAAATTAGTTGTAAACTAAAAGAAAAATAAAAACAAGAAAAACAAACAAAACCCAAAACTCCAAGGAAACAAACAACCAACCTAATTAAAAGGTAGGTTTTGGAACTGATCAGAGAGATTCAAAGAAAAGAAGTACAAATGACTACATTTAAAAAAAAAAAAGTAGGATTTCTGATGTGGAAAGATAGTTTAGGAGCTAAAAGTACTTCTTTTTTCCTTCTATCCCTTTATTTTTATTGGATATTTTAGTTGTTTACATTTCAAGTGTTATCCCCTTTCCCAGTTCCCCATCTGGAAGCCCCCATCCCATCTTCCCTCCCCCTATCTCACCCACCCACTCCTATCTCACCACCCTGGCATTCCCCTACAGTGGGGCATCGAGCCTTCACAGGACTAGGCACTTCTTGATCTTTGAGAAGACAGGTCTAGTTTTATCTGTTCTAGCTCCAGGAGTCCAGTGTCTCTTTTGACATCCTTGTGTTCCTGCACACACATGGTGCACTGACATTTCTGTGACTTTCTGTGCTAATCTACATCTACTATAAAGAGAAGCTTCTTAGATGAGGGGGGAAAAGCTTCACTGATATGTGGATTCATGTGTTTAACATGCAGTTAGGAATTAACTGGTTTAGGAAAGTGGCAACAGTATCTTTTATGTACTCAGACACACACATAAAATTAGTTATTTTTTTTAAATAGAGACTTTTTGCTTTAATATTTTCATTTAGTAAGTATTTCTTAATTTCAAATAAAATGTAAATTTATTGTATATATATCCAATAAATTATATATTGTATCATTCATACAAGGCTTTGGAATGTTAGGCTAGATAAATATTGGGTTTTTATAGTTTAATGCGCTATTGCGGAAACTTAGAAGACAATGTTGAGAGCAGTTCAGGTGCTAGAGGCCTGAACTGTGACATTTAAAAGGGAAGCAAAAGACTCTACCAGTGTCATTTATGTAATATTTTTAATCAAAACTTCTAAAGTGAAATTTTTAGGAGGATTAATATTGATCACCTAGGTCTGTGATTAAAAACAAAGGCCAGCATCATCAAGGGGACATTTTCTGGAAGTGTTTCTCAGGGCCACAACATGGAAGATGTGGTCTAGATGGGGACCAAAGAAGTACCTTGTGCTGGCAGCCAAGCTTGATACTGTGTAAGAGTGTCCGATACTAGTTTTGAAGACATGAAAGGGTCAGTAAGAGCAATTTGAGAGACCAAAAAAAGGCCACTGGTGAAGCTGTAAGAGACAAGGAGAGATCTTTGATGACACTGCAGCCACAATCAAAATGGAAGCCCCAGGTTTAAAAAGGTCAGGGAGAAAAATTGAAACTTGGTACCATATGGAAAAAATCAGAATCTCTGAAGAAAACCCAGTTGGAGTTATTGGTGATTGAACAGTGGAGACCACAGCATTTTGGAAATGTCGGTGCTATGGGAAAAGCATCAAGGATAGCAGCAGCATTGAAGAGAAGCCAGTCTGGCCTTAGAAGATAAGTTATGTGTGCCAGAGAGGGAAGAACCTAAAGGCAGAGCTGAACAGTCACTGTGGAACCTGGATTATAAGTAAATCCCAGATGATTGACACAAAGCAACAGAAATGGCTGGACTCTTGTTTTGTTTTGATTTGAATGTATCAGTGCCTTGATTCTTCCATTTTGGGAAAAAAAAAAAGTATTACTCTTTTTAAAAATAGACACCTACAGTTAAAAAACTTCAGATATTTTAGAGAAATTTTGAACTTTGAGAGAGATTTTGGATATTTTAAAGAGACTGAACTTTTAGAGTTTGAAAATTTGAAAACTACAGGACTTTAAAAAGTTGGAGTATGTTTTATATTGAGATATTGGCATTAATATGAGACATAGAAGATAAGGAAAACAAAGGAGGGGTTATAGTTAATAGTGATGTATTGTGTATCGGTCTAAAAGGGGATTAATTGTCTGTTTTGGCTTTTGTCGGCTTGATACAAACGTAAGCATATCTAGGAAAAGGCAGTCTTAATTGAGAAAACAAAACATGTTCATCGGATTGCCTCTAAGTAAGTCATTTGGGCATTTTCTTGATTAATGGTTATGTCAGAAAACATTCCAAGCAAGTCATAGGAGGTGGGAGTCTGTCAGCATCAGTCACCCAGAGCTCTGCTTCAGTTTCTGCACTCAGAGATCTGCCTTGAGTTTCTGTCCTGGCTTTCCTCAGTAATGGAGTGTGACCTGACAGCTGTAAAAAGAAATACACACCTTTTTCTTCAGGTGACTTCTGGTAATGGAATTTTATTATAACAGTATAAACCTAACTAAGACACTTACTTTAGATATCAGGATTAATTTCACACACACACACACACACACACACACACACACACACACACACACGGCTCTTAAGTCTGCCACACTAACATGTACTTATCATTTTCAAAAGCAGGCCTTTAAATGCCCCCAATATTACACTATCTCAGTGAATTTTCTGATGTTACTTCTACCTAAAACATTAGCAATAATAGTGCGTTGTCAAGAAGAAATGTTCCTCACAGGTTTATGTATTTGAACACTTGATCTCCAGCTGAAGGAGTTGTTTGGGGATGTATGGAACTCTTAGGTTGCCTTGCTGAAGGAAGTATGCCATGTAGGCTTTGGGAATTTATAGTCTCATTCCACTTCTAATTCACTTTTTTTTAGTTTCTACTGATGTGCTGGCAAAAGATGATCAGTTAGATTCATTTTCTGGCTACATGTTGCCATGCCATCCTCATTATTAGTACTCTGACCTCTGGAACTGTAATTCAAAATACACTTTCTTTGTTGTTTATGGTTACAACATTTTATCATACCAACAGAAAAATAATTAATAAAATGATTCATGAAAATCAGTTTCTAGAATGCCAAGTGGAATGTTACCCTAAAAGTCACACTGACCGCTTAACTTTTGCTATAAACACTGAAGCAAGTTGGTCTGCACAAAAGCTTCCATGATGACAGGACTAAGGTCTGGGCAAGAGAAGAAATTTCGAGTCTATCTTCATTGGGGTTTCTATTACTGTAGTGAAACTCCAATGGCAAAAAAAAAAGAAAAAGAAAAAAAAAGAAAAAGAAAGAAAGGAGTTTATTTGGCTTATACTTCCATATTGCTCTTTATTATTGAAGGAAATCTAGACAGGAACTCAAGCAGGGCAGAATCCTAGAGGCAGGAGATGATGCTTCCTCTGCATGCACAGCCTGCTTTTTTATAGAACACAGGACCACCAGCCAAGGGATGACAAAAAGCTAACCCAGTATGAGAACTAAGATGCAAATGTGAAACTCTCATAGTGTTACTTCTACCGTTACAATGTGACTGTGAACAGGGAAGTGTATATCAGAGTTCAATATTCACTAAATGCTACCCATCCCCATTGATTTACCAGTTTCTAATTACTCACTACAATATAAATTAACTTGTATTTGGCTATATAGAATATGACTTAATTATAAACACAAAAGCATGGCTGAAGTTTTAAGTTAGCGCTATAGGATGTAAACATTATTCTGGCTCTAAATCTGATGCTTTACATATTCTGTCAAGATAGTTTTTCTCAGTCTCCTTGGACATCAAAACAAAACAAAAAAAAAAGTAAAATGAAAAAAGATTGTAAGAAATGGTATCTGAGTCCCTTTTATGCTTCTGTGCTAGCTATGGCACTGTTGTGATCTACTGAAGATATTCACTATGATTTTTCCCAAACTTTATTTGTGGACCTTATATTGTTTTCCAAAGGAACGTGAAGAATAGCAATGTCGTCCAAAGTTGGAATACAGCCAATAGTCACATATTGGTGGATTTTATTTGTAAGACCTGTTCTTGGTGCTGACTGATGTTGAAGGAAGATTGGATGCTCTGTGCTGAAGAAAAACACAAGGGGAAGATGCTCGAGCCAGATGCATTAGTTTTCCACTGCATCATAACATAGGACCACAAGCTCAAGAGCTTAGAGTACCAGGAATTTATTGTCTCAAAGTTTTGATGGGTCAAGAATCTAAACACAGCTTAGCAAAGTTGTTTACTTATGACCATAGGATTTTATAATTAAGGGATTGCCTGATTTCCATCTTGAAGCCCTACTGAAGAAGAATATATACCAAAATAAACTCATGTTTTTGCTGTAGTCATTCCAGAGTGATTAGACTAAAGGCTGTGACTTCTTCATGTCTATGAGTTGGGCATACCTTTATACTCTATCAGGCCAACATCAGAAGTCTCTAAAACTTCATTAACTTAAATAAGAAATTGTTTTTGCTTAGTACCAGATGTATGACGATGTGCTCCTTCCCTGCAAGAATTTTTATAGAAGTTTTCTTATATTAAAAAAGGCTAAGATAAGTACTCATTTTAATACATTTTAATAAATGAAAATGTTCTGGAACTAGAGAATTGCAATTACACAATTTTGTGACTATAACATAGCAAATATAGAAAATTGAATGATATAAATTAAAAGGATAAATTTTTTGCTATGCAAATTATATTCAACAATAACAAAAATAGTGCCCGGGATAATAAAATTTTCAGATATGCTAGGATTTATGTAATGTACTTTTATGTATCCCTTCTTAAGAAGCTATCAAAAAGTATGCCTTGGGAAAACAAAGG
>JANHMN010000027.1:30676-58050 GCA_030674055.1 Rhabdomys pumilio
GGTCTTACATGACTTAGAAAATCCCACTGAAACTAGTCTTTTCCTTTTTTTTTTCTTTTAGAACCCTCCAAAAAGTAGTTGTAGAAGAGGAAATATAGAAACTTTGCTTTCTGCATATGACCTTAATCACTTGAGGACTGTGAAAAATGCTAACTTTATCTATAGACTAATATGGTAAATTAATTTTTTTTACATTTCTTTTTTAACATTATAAAATGAAGCATGTTTGATTTCCAAAAAGATCAAGGAATATTCTGCCCATGATTTTCAGTAAAAAAAAAAAAATAGTAGTCTAAATGTTATTGACAGAAACATTTATATAGCTAAGTGGGCTGAAAGAGTAGATAAATGCACATCGTAGAAGAAAATAAAAAGATAATACCTACAGGAGTGAACAAAATCCAACATTTGAAACTATATATCAAGTATGTGAAAGAATTCCAAATAAAATTATAAAACACATCAGTTTTGCTACAAAGTTAATATATTTAGTTTCACTAAACCATGTACTGAAAATGGTCCAAAGATAACATTTATGCGATGAAACCACACTTAAAAACTTTTAAGGTAATTGGTTAACTTTGGTCTGGAAATAAGTAATATTTATGGTTATTTTGTTTTAAAAAGCCTCTCTGTTCCATTTAGGCTTATTAGAAATGTACATATGGTATTCTGATAAACATAAAATAATTAAGTTTTACATCAGATAAAATTAAACTATGCTTCGTGGAACGAGAACAATACATTTTGAAACAAGCTTCATTGTATTGTCATTCTGTGAACACTGGGATGTATGTTTTCTACAAATATTGCCTTATACATAGGTGATACTGATCAAGTGCTTGACATAGGTTTTTGTGCAATAAAGAGATGAGGTAATCACTAGGTATGAGGCCACTGTGGACCTGCACAGTAACATATAATATAGATGTAATATACTGGTGCATATGGGAATGTATAATATGGATGCTGAATAGAAACACAATGTGCAATACTTATTAACCCTTATTCTTGGCCTGGACCTTTGACAAAAATGTTATTTTACAGAAAATTCAAGTTATATCTCATCACATATGATACACATTTATTCTTGCACAGTAGCCAGCTCATTTTGAAAATGTTTATGCCGTTGTAGAAATGTATACTGTTTAACAAAATATAAGTAAGACTCAGAAAAATATTCATCAGGTACTAACAAAACCATGGCTGCTACTTGTGAGTAATTTTGAACAGTAAGTGACACAGCAGAAATCCCTGTTTTAGGAAGATTGCGAATGAAAGCAGGGAGGGTGCAGAAAATCTGGAGACAGAACATATTAGCATCTACTAGAGGAACCTAGTCATACATCACCATGATGAGTCACATGTCAGAAGACTGTGTGGGATTATATGTTATATATTGGGGATTAAATACTAGAAACATTTCCAGGGAATAGAAGGCTTCTCTTTTTCTGCTGAAACGTTGTCATGTGTTTTTAAAAGCTATACTCCAAGACTTTTTCCCTTCCAATGCCAAGTCTCCAATTTTATGCCTTTGCAATTCCCTCCAAAGTGGCACTCCATAGGAACTGTCCGCCTTAGATCTTCTTCCAGGGAGTTAGATGAGAGCTGCCCAAATCAGCTTCTTTGATGACTACTTTTTTAAGGAGTGGGAGGAGGGAATACATGAATCAGCTCTAACTGAGCATCCGCTCCCAACCATGTCCTAAAGGTTTCTCAGTAGGTACTGAGAAGCATGGGTTTCCACAGTAAATCGTCTCTTAAGTCTTCAGGTCAGAACAAATATAAATACCTTGTCATTACTTTGGTAAAATATGTTTGTTCCCTGCTCAGCTCTGATCCATGGTAGACCATAGTCCTCCTCAAGCAGTGCACTCAGCTGACATATTTCTGGAAGTCCAGTCCGTCTTTCCAACTGCCCTTCATCATGCTGCACAGAGTTCTTTGTGGTTCTCAGTTTGACTGCTTTTGACTAATACCAGACAAGTCCTTGGAAGGTTTTGTGCTATGCACTACAGCTGTGGAGACGGCTCTTTGGGGTAAATCCAAATGACTGAATGACTCATTTCCTGTTCTTGATCTCAGAAACTTCTATGTGATGTTTCCTTTTCCAAAAAAAAAAGCCATAATTTTTTTATGGCTTTTTTAAGAAGCAACATTTTACATAATGCAGTTTTATGGACCAGGGCATCACCACCAGATAATTCGGATGATGACTGAACATTATAAACATTTCCATTGGAAAAGTTCTGATAATGAGAATCATTCTGTGATGGTTCTTACATGTCACAAGGATGCTGAATATTACAGGAAGTATCCTCATTTCTTTTCGTATCATGAAGTAGAAGACATTGGTCAGCTTGTCCATAAGTCAAGAGAAGCCACTATTTGTAAAAATGTCAGAAGAATTTGCAGATACAACCCAGGACTCAGGAGTGCGGGTGTTTCTAATTCTTTGAGCACATTGCTATTTGATGCTGAAAGGCAAATGAGTTTATTTCCACTCCGTCTTTAGATGACTCCCTGCCTTTCTCAGGAATCTTGGGAACTTTTATTTTCTTATTCCCTTTCCTAAGGTTGTTCTTGTCTGTAGATCTTTCCCTTTGAGTTCCTACCTGGTGTATCTGCTGCCTCTCTCCACTTTTCAGTAAACCGAATGTGGAAAGATAGGAGCTGCTCGTAATTTTTTGAAAGTATCATTCACAAAAGGTGGCACCTACAAAGAGAAGAAGTAAGGAATACATGGCTGAAACCTGCCCAAGACTCCACTCCTAAAAGTATTTGTTTCTTTCCCTCAGGAAATGACTCCTGGTTGACCTATAGCTACTCTCTCCTCTCATGCAGTTACATTAGCTTTTTGTTCATGAAGAAGCCCTTGTTTACCTCTTTGGTTACTTCAGGAATCTTAAATTCTTGTTTTGTTGGGAGGCCAATTTCATTTTGTTTTCTGACCTATTCTTCCTCAGTCTACATACATGCTTATGTTTATTTACTGCTAAAAATTCAGCCACTGTCAGTTAGCTCTCAACTTGTGCCAGGGTTCAGCCTCGACAAGAGTCGTGGGTCATCAAGGACTAGGGATACCTGGTAGGTTAATAAGAAAACATACAGTTGAGGTACAATACTTCCAGGCATTCTTTTTGTCATGTGAGCCTTTGAACTTAAGAGTCAGGGTGTTCCTTATAGACTTGCTCAGCCCCAGTCTTTTATTGAAATCATACAAGGAAGACTGCAGGGTTTTCAGTATGACCTCATGTTTGCCCTTTTGTGAAACCATACTTTCTCGCACATGCCTGAAAGATATTGACTTTGTAACTGTAATACTGCTGCCCTTGATCTTACTGGACAGTGGTGGTGGGAGATATAAGAAAATTGTGCTTTCTATAAAACGTTTATGTTTGAGATTTTATAGTTTCTTTTTTTCTGTTCTAAATCTGTACTACTCTGAATCACGAAACAATGTTGGCATAGGAAAATAGAGAAGCATTTACCCACCCCCTATGAACTTTGTTACTTGACTTTCTTGTATGATTCCAATAAAGTACTTAGGTTGAGTCAAGTCTGAAGAGTACTCTGACTCTTGTGTTTAGGAGATCTCACTGCAAGAGCAGCTTGTCTGCCAGAGCCTGACATATACAGGGGCGGATGCTCACAGCTAACCATTGAACTGATCAAGGGGTTCTCAATGGAGGAGTTAGAGAGAAGACTGAAGGAGCTGAAAGGGTTTGTGGCCCCATGGGGAAAGCAAAAATACCAACCAGTCAGAGCTCCTAGGGTCTAAACCACCAACCTGGGAGCACATAGGGAGGAAGCCATGGCTCCAGCTGTGTAAGTAGGGGAGGATGACAGTGTCAGGTATAGGTGGGTGAGGAAGTCCTTGGTCCAGTGAAGGCTGGATGCCTCAGTGTGGGGGAAATCGTGGGTGGGGAGGTGGGAGGGTGGGTGGAGTCATATCCTCATAGAAGCAGGAGGAGGTGGATGAGATAGGGGTTTTCTGGGTGGGGGGAAATGATTAAAGGGGATTACATCTAAAATGTAAATAAAATATCCAATAGAAAAATAGTTACACTTATATCTAGAAGGTAATCAACAGCTATCTTACTAGACTTAACATCTTCTCAATAGAAGGGAATCAATGTCTGATACAATAAATCTATACAACTACCTGTGGCTACTGAGGCCATAGAACCTGGAGGAGAACCTACTACTGACATTTCCCTAAACCAGTTGCATTTTATCTGTATTGTAAACATTCATTCTTATACACAAAGGTAAGAACAGGTTTCACTTCTCATCAAAGAAGCTTCTTTTGACAGCAGAAACTTTTATAGAAAGTCACAAGTGGTTAAAATGCAGAGAATAATAGGCCATAGGGTGCCCCACCTCAATTTTTACATCTCCAACAGAACTAGCACACCTAAGTCATAAGGAATATCATGGAAGAATTGTCATGAGGATTGTAAAAGTCAGAGGTCCAAGAAGTCTCCTGTGAAATTGGATCATCTATATAGGACAGGAAGCTGCAACTATGAAGCCTCAGTAGTATTCTTGTTCAACAAGACCAACCTGAACAATAATAACACCAATTGAAATGCCAGCGATAACTGTAGAAGGTCCTCAAGTCCCTGCCTCTAGATGAAGAGCTACAGGCAATAAACGACTGCTGAGACAAGATAGTCAGTCTTCCCTAGGATGAAACCCTTGACAGGTTTACCAAACAATCAGCCTGAAAAACATATACATAGTAGCACTCTAAATTGACTCAATAAGTTGCATTTATATGTGTGTATGTATATATGTATGTGTATATGTTTATGTATGCATGCATGTATGTTTGTAGACATGCATACATGTAATAATAATTAAAGAAAAAGAAAGCAATGGAGACAATACATAAAAATAAAAAAAGTTTTAGAGGTAGAGGGAAGGAAATAGTGGGAGAGGTCAGGATATTATAATAAGGGATTGAAGATATTCAAATTGTGTGTCTGTGCTAAAAGATTTAAAGAAAAAACAATCTGATAGCAAAGGAATCCTAGTCTCTGTGTCAGGACTATTTTAGTGAAATATAGCATTTGAGAAACAAGAAATGATTTTGGAGGAGCAATTTCTCCCAAGTTGTAATTCTGAGACCTTCCAATCATTCCTTCCAAGAGAGCCTTGTACCTTCTACCTCCAAAAGAGTATTAGCAATTAGAATAGGTCCCAGGTTTCACACCAGCCAACTCTGAATTTGAGAATCATGTGTATTTCTTTAACACATTCAAGCTGATCCATTGCCTGTCTGCACAGATCTCAGAGGAATGTTCAGTTTTTATATGTGTGTAGTGCTGTCCACTTAGCTTTGAGCTCAGAATTGGATTAAACACAGTTCTTAGAAACATTGCTTGAATTTATCTACATATGCTTCAGAAAGTCATATCACTAGACGAGCTGTGGTCTTTCTCCGTGCCTATGTGCTGCACACGGCAAGCAGTGTGATTTATATCCTGGTTAACAGACTGCCATGAGTAGGCATTTCGATGCTAGGCAAATTATTTAGATATATTCAGAATCTCGCCCTTTCTTGCCAATGGATATTTAGCTTTCTCCAGGAGCTCTATGCACATGTCAAGATATTCTTTTCCTTCGAGAGATGCCAAACCAGATTTGTCCTATCCACTCAAGGTTAAAGAAACCGAGAGATGTCCTTTGCTTTTCTCCACTTCTTACTCTCAGAAAATAATTCATTTGCATCCACACAGTGACAGCTCCTGGCATAAACAAAGGTGTCCCAAGACAAGCAGTAAGCATCTGCATAACCGCTCATTATTGATCAGTCTACTTAACATACTTATAGGTATTTAGGTTTGAGCACGTGTCTTGCCCAAAATAAGACAAAGAAAATTATTATTTTTAAATAGTTAAAAGAAACATATTTCATAGTAGTATAGCTTGTAAAGTAGCAATGTTGCCCAGAAGATGAAAAAAAAATCCAGTATCTAAAACTTGCAAGGAAAGATACAGATCAGCTTCTCCAATGAGCTGTCTTTGATTTTCTTTCCCGACATGGCAATTTGCATAGGAAAGGTGTTTTGTTTCATTATAACTTTTCTTTTCCATTTGTCATGGTTACAGCAATCAATCCATATACTAATATCAATTTCAAACTATATCCAGGCTATAGATATAAGTAAAAAGAAGGTCAGGGTGAACAATTCATGGAAGCTATTCTAGTGCAAATAACAGTCTTAAAACTTTTCTCTCTCTTTTTCTTATCTTGGCTTAATTCTTTATGTTTTCCTTTAGAAGATAGTTTTTGAGATTAGGAATGATTTCACCGTGTAAAAGTTGCTCTTGAGTAAGTTGTCCCACTCGGTCTATTATTTTTTGAGTAAGTCCTCACATGTTTTAGGTAAGAGTGCTAACCCTGAACAACACATAAAGGTCTTATAAAATATTTTTGACGAAGGTTTTCACTGAATTTCTGAGTCCAGTTTTAAATTTACAATATAGTCCAGACTACCCTTGAATTTGCAATCTTCCTGCCTCAGACTCCCAAGGAGTGAGATTACAGGCCTGTTACACTAGGTCTAAGCAGAATCTGTAATTGCACCAAACATTATTTACATTTTACAGACAGAGAAAGAGTATATATAAGCACTAGCTCTTACGTAGAGTCAACTTAAAATATAATCAGATCACTCTATGGTTTGCCATAAGTAATAAACATATGGAAATAAAACAAATATTTATAAAACAGCACAAAACAAAACATTCCTAAATAATCCAAAACCGGTGCAAAACGTATGAAAGAAGTTTAAAAACACTCAAAGTTTAAACCCACTATCTTAGAAGATTCTGCATTGTTAAGACATCAATTCTTCAAAAAAAAAATTCTTTATAACGTAACAATAATCTGAATTTAAGTGCATTATGTGCATCAATTAGTTGTCATATGGGAAAGTTGGGAGGTATCTTTGAAAGTGACAGAGCCCCTCTGGTCTCTTGGGTGGCTTTTCAAACAAGCACTTAAAATGCCAGATGCTCACAGTTACATAAAACTTGCACTGAGTCAGCAACCTTTGGTCTCTTGTCTCATGAGTTTGAAGAATAAAATTCATGGACAATAGATGTTGACTTTTAGGGAAAAATGTATTATATATTTGTATGTGGGACTGTAAGGAAAAGAGGGCAGAGCTCCTGTGAATCAGAAGCAGATCCCAGGAAATAGGGCACAATGCTAACCTGGGAGATTTACATACTGGTCACAGCCCCTCTCTCTTCTCTTCCAAGGCCCACCCATATAAATCCCTTCCCCCATTACCCCCTCTCCTTTTCCTTAGAAAAGCTCTCTATGGGACATCTAGTCCCAACAGGACTAGGCACATCCTTTCCCACTGAGGCCCAATGAGGTAGTTAGTCCAAGTAAGGAGAAGGGGATCCAGTGGTAGGGAATAGAGACCAAGAAAGTCCCTGCTCTATTTGTTAGGTGACCTACATGAAAACCAAGCTGCACATTTGCTACAAATGAGTAGGGGTCCAGGTCCAGTTCCTGCATGCTTCTTGGTTGGTGGCCCAGGCTCTGTGAGCCCCCATGGTTGCAGTTAACTCTGTGGGTCTTTTTGTAGTGTACTTGACCATTCCGACTTGCTCATTTCTATGCCCTACTCTTCCACAAAACTCCCAGACTCTACGTTATGTTTGACTGTACTCACTTATAAGTGAACATTAGCCATAAAGTGCAGGACAATCATGCTACCATCCACAAACCCAGAGAAACTGGGTAATAAGGAGGTTCCAAGGGAAGATGCACAAATCTCACTCAGAAGGTGAACTAAATTGTCATAAGAGGTCGATGGAGGGGAATCTGGAAGTCTTTTAAAGGATACAACAGAAACTGGTATGTGGCATGGTGAGGGTATGAGCACTTCAGTCCAATTGATCTACAAGGATGGTCTTAGAAAGCTCCTTTGGGGTCACCATCCCTGACCAATTGCTTTCAACTGTTTTAACCAACAGTAAACATTCTAAGAAATGCAAAAGTTCTGCACTAGCCAAGGAAATTTAGTATAAGAGATCTAACGTTGAAGAATCTATTCTATCTGAAGACAAGACTTGCTGTAAAATTAGTCAAAGGAAACATATTCCAGATTACAGATGTTTACAGTCTGAATGTTTGTGTTCTCTTCGCCATACATATATTGAGACCTGATCCTAAATATGATGGACTTTATACATGGGACTTTTGGAGGTGGCTAGGTCATGTAAGCAGAACCTTTATGAATAGCATTAGTGTCTACATCACAAAGAAGATATTCAAATGACAAATTAACATCTGAGAAGTTCTATAACATTAGGTAGGCATGGTGATATGCCATACTATCCTCCCTAGGATGGAAAAAAAAGAAAAAGAAAAAGAAAAAGAAAAAGAAAAAGAAAAAGAAAAAGAAAAAATCTACTCCAGCCAAGGTGGTGTTAGGGAAGTTACTACAGACATTGAGAAGGAGGAGAATCACCAGTTCACAGACAGTTTAGAATATAGGCTAAATTTACATCTACCCTGGGCAACTTAAGGAGACTCTGCTGTCAAACGAAATGTGGAAAGAGAGCTGGGAATATGGTGCCTACAATCTGCAAGACCCTAAATTTAATCACTCATACTAGAACACAAAGTAGAAAGACCTAATAGTAAATAGTAATTGTTGGTGGATGCGCAGAATAATCACAACACTTAAATAATGTAGATCAGCAAATAGTATAGTACAGTGAACTGCAAAAGAATTTGACAGTTTCAGGATAAGTTAAACATACAGTTTCCAGATAACCAGCAGGTCTACTTTAGCAGTTTATTCAAAATAAAAACATTAATGCATGCAAAGATTTGTACAAAATTTTGCCGAAAGTGTTGTAGTCGTTTATGATCTCGATGCAGTGTAAGGCTGTGTACACAGACATTGTGACCCATCTATACAACAGAATTCAGATGCTTTCTACCATGCATTACTCCTGGTTACAATCCCTCAACTTCCCTGTGATAGAAAAGTGATTTGTGGCCAATAGACATTGCTCTCAGAGTTTGAATTTGGATCTTGTCCTGGGTTGCTGACAATGGTGTTATATGGAATTCTCCAATGAATTGCATCATTATCTTCAAGATGGAACATTTCCACCAATCAAGAGTAAGAGTTAAACAAAATTTCACAATTGAACATATGTGCAGAATAAAAACTTGCAGAATTCTTGGGACTACCACCCAATGTCTTTAAAGATAATGCTCTCACAAAGGAGTAAAATGTATGGCTTGTTTTGAAACAAAATATGAGTGACCAGGCTCAGGAGCATATACTTAAGACTCCCCAAATGTAAAGTTCCAATGAGAAGGAAGTTGCATGGAGATTTTGCAGTAGCAGAATAAAGAAATTTATAAATGAATGCATTTTTAAAAACACATAGGAGAAAACATTAGAGGTGAAGTAACAGGAAAGGGGGAGTCTCTCCTGTAGGCACCAGGAGAGACTAGCCTTATCTGCTAGCCTTGGCATTTCTGGAAACTAGGGTTTTGTTAATACATTCCAAGGGTTTTGTTTATTTGATTATTCGGGATGTTAGGACTGATACAGAAGTGTACAAGATATGGCTCTTTAGGAATATACCAATAACCCAAAAGAAGCTGTATTTAGTCTAGGACCAGCAACATTCCAACCTCTCCACAGTCATTGAAGCTTTCATCAATAAGCCTATAAAGAGAGCTGCATTTCAGGAATTGTTTCTCATAGTTCCCCATGTTAGACTAGTATCATATGATATATATGTATAGAGAATATATTATTTATTCAATATTATAAGGTCCCTTGTAGCTAGAAAGACTCATTCCTAGGATCTGATAAAGATGAGGTCGAGTCATAGCCAAGAAAAACAGCAGTCTGCAGGATCCAGAAATATCTTGTAAAAATTGTTAAGAAAATTCTGACCATATTAAACCTATTAGCCATCATTATCCAGATCTTACGTTTTCTCTTTTTTCTTGCCTCCACCTCTGACATAGCATGTATATGCAACACAGAGTGTAGTTACTTTATCTAAAATAAAAATAATCAAGAATACAGTTTGGTCTGATGATGTGAAAGCAGCAGCTGAGAAAAATGGGTGTCCTAACCCACGAAAAAATTCTCCCTATATGTTCTCATAGTCCTTAACCAGACCAATGGTACGTTTTCCTCTCTAGATCGACAGTCATTTGTACTTTATGGAACATTTTGTGTGATATTTGGAGTATTTGAAACTGTTTATTGTACTTTAATTCTAGTTTTTCTTCTGGCCAGTTCGATTCCATAGCTATCACCTTCTATGAAGTGACTAGGTTTAACTCTAAGAAAGACTGATTTTTAATATCTAAATTTTGTGAGTTTTATTTGTGAATAATAATTTGACCTTCTCTATTATCTTTAAATTTTACTAGATCACTGCTTAGAAAAGTAAATAAACAGTTACATGACAGAAGAAATCAGATAACACACAATATTATTTTGAATTCCTTCTCATCAGGGTCAACATTTTTACTGTGCCAAATAGTATTTATAAAAGGGTACAAACAAGAGTCCAGACTAAGAGAAGTCAGAATTTCATAAGTTTTGTGAACATAGCAAATGATTATTCCCCATTCCTCATAGTAAACGATCAAAGAGTAAAATGGAAGCCCAATGGCAGTCATTTTTAATACTAAACACCTGCTTCTCATTGGTAGGATACCAGAATTATTTAGTATTTTTCTACTCCTAGTTAACAGTACTATAGAATACTTTGAAGATTCATTGAATCAGTGAACATGGATCCTTAAAGTATAGTATGTTGTGTTACAAACTCAATCTAACACTTTCCATAGTTCAGGTTTTGTATAAGACTTACATAGATCATTATCTCTGGCCTCTGCACTAGGCAGCATTGCCCATTGCCCCTCATCTCCCACAGAATCTATCTGTATTAACATTGTCTACAATTCCTATCAAATTAAATACAAGGTCTTTCCTGGTACCTAGTTTAGGAATATTACTTAGTTTATATATTTGTTCAATGTTTTTAATCCTTTTCAGTAACACGTCACTTTTCCTTTAAAAGACTTCCCATCCTTTCCCTCTTCTTGAAATAACATCTCTATATGCCTTGTGTTTGAAAGTAAGCCTTTTTCTAATCAATGTCTTTCTTCATTGTCAGGGAACTTAGCTTGTTCTAGGTCTTCTAGCTCAGAACTTGTACTTTCAGAAAGGTTTCCTTGGGCTTTAGAATTTGGACAATTTTAATTAATCTATAATGAATGCTGTTGCCATTAGAGAATGGTAGTGTTTGTGAAATTTGTATAGAAAAAGAGTCAATACAGAATCTCTGGGGATCCCATACAAGAGCTGATAAAGTAGAAGTTACTCCTAGGTAAGGAGAAACATAACTACCAAACAGAGCCTTCTCAGAGCCCTTCAGACCCGATAGTAGTATTTCCCTCATTTGGAACTAAACTATACCTATGAATTGGAGTTCATGTTGTTGGTAAATGTGGTTACAATACATGGTGTGGAGTATCCAGACACATTCACAAGGTAAATAATTAATGACATAGGTAACAGTAGACAAGGATTGACCATTATATCCAAAAATTTGTTGTATCTTATCATTTTCAACATCAATGTTTACACAGCTATCTATTTGCTTGGACCCAATTAGGATTCCTTGTGTGTGTGTGTGTGTGTGTGTGTGTGTGTGTGTGTGTGTGTGTAAAAATTGCTATCATTTTGGTTATATGGCTTGTGGCTTTAAAATACAGATAATCACCAAATAGAAGTCATTTGAGTAGATTTAATTTTGTACTCTGCAAATCCAAAAATTTAAATTTTTCCTTTTAATCCGAGTTCTATTATGTTGGGGATTGGTTCTAATGTTTTGTTTTATTTCAGCTCCCAAAAAGCCACACTTCCAGACCTAAAGGTCCCTGGATCCAAGATGTCTTTGACTGATAATAAAAAAACTGCCATACAGCTACTGGCTGAGCAGAAAGATGGAGTCAGAACTTTTAGATTGCACAGACAAGAGAGACAGAGGATTGCTATGAAATTAAAGGCTTGCCGGCATGTAAAAGTGGCTCTAGAGGCCACTTCCCCAGTTGGTCTGGAGTAGCAGAGATGAAATGTATATTTTAAAAGATATTAACTCAAGAATACCAGAGGGAGAAGTTTCTTATCTGTGGGAAAATTTAGAAATGCCCACCCACTGAGGTAGTCAAGGCATATCAAAATTAGCTGGCATATGTGTCTCTCATTCGAGAATCCAGAGAACTCTTGGGCAGGGATGCTCCTGCAACTCACTGGGAGACAAAGTGATTTAACTAACTCCCCCCTACACTCTTATATATACATACACATACATACATAATATTTGAAGCTATTGAAAAATTCTTATATATCCAAGCACAAAGACTCAGTTAAAATAAGCTACAAGATTTGGGTAAGTAAACAGGCATAACAAAACACGGTTAAGAAAAGAGGGCATAATTTTAAAACTCTTAAGAACAGCATTGTATTTGGCATCTAATGGAAATATTCTACACTGAATTCTAGGCTTCTCAGAAACTTTCTGGAAGCTATACACAGACATCAGTGTGGGTTAGGGTTTGGAGTTCAGCTACTTATGGCTCTTGGTTGACAACACAGTTGAAGATGAGTGTCATCCAACCTTTCTGAAATCCATATGGATGTGTCCTCAGGAACAGCTGATGTGTGTGTGATGTGGGAAATATGAACTCTAACAAAGAAAGTAACCTATGTACCTGATGAGGTCCTTTCCACTGAAGCTGAAGGGAATGCTTCTTGTAATTTCTTTTCCAAACACAAAATCACCTGGTTTAACTTTGTTTAGTTTGTCATCTCCCAGGAGCTCACTGTGGAAACATTCTACAACTATATTGAATTTCTACCTATAATTTACCTAAGTCCCTTGAAATAACGTGTAATACCTCCCTTTAGCAGAAATGGCCCATTTAATCCTTCATTCAATTTTACAGGGCATCGAGGGGGTATGTCAAAAGGAGACTCTTGATATTTTGAAAAGAGGGTTTCAAAAGATCTAAGGGTTATGAGAGCTAATTGGAGTCTTTTGGCCAAGGAAGCCTGGAAGCTTTGGTTAACAACAATTTTTTCATAGTGCCAATTGTTCACTCAACAATTCCAGAGGATTGAAGATGGTAGGCACAGTGAAAATGTTCCAGAATAAACCACATTTTGTAGATATATTTACAAACTTGTCCAGTAAAATGAATTTCATAATCGTCATGCAATTCAACAGCAATGCCCCAAGTAGGAGGAATTGTTTCTGATACAATTACAGCTAAGACAGTGGCTTCCTCACCAGGGAAGGCTCCAATTCAACTGTAAAAAATGCAAATTAGCATCAAGACAAATTTATATTCTTGTGTTGGAGGCATTTGGATAGAATCAAATTGTCAGATTTCAAATGGCAAGTTCAATAAAGGGAAATGACATTACATCCTACAAAGTGACTTACCAGGGTTGTGTTTGGGATAAATAGAACATATTGAGTATAACTTGTGAACCATTGTTGAAGAGGACTTCCAAAAAATATAATTTACACTAAGAGATTTTGGGGGGTATTCAATTAATTAAATTATATATGTATTCCAATTTCAATTGGGAACTTATGGGTATTATTTAGTTGGGCCTTCCATTTGGGCCCAGCTAAGTATTATTTTGTAAATTGAGATTCCAATCTTATTATTCTGTGTCTTTTTCTTGTGATGCCATTTGTTGAGCCTGAAGGAGAAGGGCAGAGATAGAGTGGCCATAATTAGCAGGACAAATTCTCGTGGTGTATGCGGTTCTGCGTAGCACAGCTCTTTTTGTTGCATTATCTGCCAAAATATTAGTCTTTACACCTTCAGTGTTTGTTTTAGAATGTCCTGGAATTATAATGATGGCTACTTTTGGGGCAAATGGATATCATCCAGTAATTCTGCAATCTGATGACTATTTTAAAATAGCTGGCCAGAGGAAGTCATAAATTATCCTTTGTCTCCACAGCATGCCACTGTGGTGCAGCACTCCAGGTGCATTAGTGACTGGTTGTATAAATCTTATCTGGTTTGCTTTTGACTCAGTGGCTAGTTGTGGTTAAAACTATGAGTTCAGCCACAGCCACAGAACCCTGTTAACAAAACCGATTTTTTATTTTGAAAACTTTCTCCAACAGATCCCTCCTATGGGAAAGAAGTCTATCTGTCATTTAGAGTGAAGTCGTGTTTATCATCTTCCGATTCATCTGGTAAAGGAAGTAAGGCAGCAGGAACAAGAGTACCAGGGAAACATTGGGATATGATAGCAGAAGAGAAGTGTCTCATAAGAACTTAGGATACTCGCTGAGTAATGCTGGGTGTGACAGAATTTTAGTAGAGGTTCTGTCGAATGAGGCACATAAATGGTTAGAGGAGAGCACACGGTGGCATCTTCCGCTCTTTGCAGTAAAACAGTAGTGGCAAGGATGGCCCTCATACAGAGAAGATCGCCTCTGGCTAGTGCACTTACTGCTGCCTGAAATATTCCCCATGTTTCTGAGTCAGCATGCTCAAATGCTTGCCTTTTTTTTTTTTCTTTCTTGAATGAAAAGGAAAAAAGGAAGATTATAGTGTAGATGCCCTAGGACGGTGGCCTGATTTAAAACAATGATTTTAACTGCTGCCTCTTTGTTTCATGTGATTTTGAAAAACACGCTACTGCCTTTCCGAGGACTATGGCTCTTACTCCTGGCTTCACTCAACTGCTGCTGTTCCCACTCTGGATTGGCTGCTTCCTCCTGGTTTAGCTCCACCAACTGCCCTCTACAATTTGCCTGGAGCTGCGTTTGTGTTCCCAGCCCCTACTGGTTAGCTTCACCAAGCTTCCAGCTACCACCACGGCTTCTCTCTTTCTCTGCCCACTTTTGCTTGTGGATGGAAAACACTAAACAACTTTATTATTTGAAAACTTGTCAAAAAGAACAAATGCTGAGCACAGAATCTCCTGCTCTAACCTTATCAGCTAGCCTATGTCAGCCATTCACGGGTGGACTCACCGGTTCTAGCTATCCCAAGATCTTACACGTTTGTTGCGTGCTTCTGGTTCCAAAGCCTGGCAGGAAGGGCCCATTCTCTTTCCTTGAATCCCTTTTTCCTTTTGGGACCTGGAAGATCCACCTTTGTCCTACACCCAGCAATTGACTCCTGACTTCTTTATTGACACAATCATGAACCAATTAGGGAATCAGCACCTCTTCCCGCAGGCCTAGTTGTATGGTGTTGAGCTGTCCCTTTTAATTTTCCTATATAGTGGATGGACAATGAGTGAATGGTTTGGAATCCAGCTCCTACAATAACCATTTAGTCCTAAGAACACTTGCAATTCTTTTTTAAATTATTTTGTATTGTGCTAGTAATAAGAAAATCTCTAACAGTAGAGGTATAATCAGGATTTATGAGCAATCTGGGAAAAATTATTGTATGACCTAAGAATCTAATTTCTGTCTGGCAAACCTATATTTTCCTTTTGATAATCAATGGCCCTTTATGCCTAGTTGCTGTAATACAAATTTTTCTTCTTTTGAAATGTCTGTATGTTTGTTTGGATGCAAAGAGAAATTAGACTCCTACAGGTGATGACACTCTGGTAAAGGAGGACAAAAAAAAAAAAAGAAGACAGCAACACATAAGGAAATAGTTCTGTGTTCTTAATTCCAGTTCCCAGGGTAGAGTATGACATTCTGTAGCCATGTTGTTCTTCAAGCCTCTGTCTAGATGTAATTTTTAAACTAAAAGTCTGATTAATTTATTGATTCAAAGTTTGATACCTCCACAATGCAAGGAGCTTAGAACCAGCAATCTCCAAGACTTTCTCTAACCCACAGAAAGTTTTGAAGTGATTTCGGGAGAGGACAAGGATTCTTTTTGATTCTGAGAGAGCAGCTACTTCTGATAGCAACAGTCTTTCTTAAAGATTTATTGACTACAGCTAGGTAGACCCTGACCAGTGGGGGAAAAAAAACATAAAATACCTTAAGGAAACTTGGATTAAAAGCTAGAAAATAGTTTGGAGGGATGACTCAGTGGTTAAGAGTATATAATATATGTGCACATATGTGTATTTGTGTGGTGCATGTGCAAATTTTTATGTATGTGAATGTTTCCATGTTAATTTATGTTAGACATGTACATATTTAATGTATGTATGTGTATATATTTCTGGAGTTGTGCATATATATATATATACATGTATAAATATGAATGTGTGTATTACTTATATTGTGTATATGTTGGCCATTCAAATAGTTTTTTGCTCTTGAATTGGAGAAAAAGTAAAATAATTCTGACTTTTGAAGAAAATGATCTCAAAACCTGTCACATGTTAAAAACACAATATGGTTGACCTAAAACTGCAACCCAAGATGAAAAATATTTCTAAAGAATGAGTTCTAACAACTGCTTTTAAAGTATTATTCATTGTTTATAATAACAAAACATTGTTATTATTTTTCACACAATTTTCACAAGGGCATCAGAACTTTTCCCTAAATACTTAACAACTAATTACCCTTTCAAAAATTCCCAGTAATTATTTTATTCTCAATTCATTCAGTATCTGCATTCTCAGTATAATTATTGATCTTCCCAGTTTAGAGAATGTTTAAGTTAAGAATTAGTTAAATTAAATGTAGTCTGTGATCTCCCTCCTAATTCACTAGGTATTTTTTCCCCCAATTTGGTCAGTGATCTTTCAACTAAATAGGTCGTTTCCTTCCTAATTCACTGATTACCTTACTTGGCGATCTTCATATTTCAGTGATGTCTTCCTCAGTTCAGTGACTAATCTTTTTTCTAACTTAGCAAATGATCTCTTTCTAGTTTGGTGAGTGATATCTCTCTGAATTCAGTACATGATTTGATTGAGTGATTGCCTGCCCAAGTCAGTGTGATGTACTTCCCAAGTCGGTGTAACGTTCTTCTCAAGTCAGTGTGGTCTACTTCCCAGTTTCAGTGTGATCTACTTCAAGCACATGTGATCTAATTCTCAAGTCCCTGTAACCTGCTTCCCAATTCCCTCAGTGATCCCCGATTCCCAATTCTTAGCTCAATGATCACTTTCTAAGTGATATCTTCCTGAAATGAGTGAACTTCCTCCAGATTCAATCACTGATCTCCGCAATTCAATCATGATATCCTGTTCAAGTTAGTCAGTGAACTCTTGCCCAATCTAGTCATTAATCTGCTTGCCAGTTCACTGACCTCCTTTCCAATAAAGTCAGTGATCTTCTTCCCAAATCAAGTAATGCTCTAAACTGTCAGTGATCTCCTTTCCCTGCAATTCAAGTGATTGCTTGTCACTACAGATATTTGTCTGAATTGAGTTTCTAACTTAATTAATTTCTGTCCCAATTTAATATGTGAAATATTTCCCAATATAGTTAATGTTCTTCCTAACTCACTCAGAAATCACATTCCTAATTCAGTGTCCTGTCCAATACAGTGAATGATATCCTTCTGAATCGAGTAATGTACTTCCCAATTCATTCACTATGTCCTTCTAAATCCAACCTGTGAACTTCTTTCCAATTCCTTTAGCAATCTTCCCATTTAGCTGATCTCCTATTCAGTAGAGTCCATTAGTTTTTCCACTGAAACTCAGTCTGATATGTATTTCCGGAGTAAATCAGTAATTGCCTTCTGAATACTTTCAGTGATTAATTTCCCAATCTAGTAATCCTTTGAAATCCAGTCGGTGATCTCTTTCCCAGTTTAGTCTGTGGTTTCTTTCCAATTCATCCCTGTTCTCCTTCTGTGGTGAGATTCAGTAAATGTCCCCTATAATCCTAGGCATTTGAATACTAGATCCCCGGTTGTTGGTATTGTTTAAATGGGTTCAGAAGGTATGGCCATTCTGCAGGAAATATGTCACAGGGACCGGATTTGAGAGCTTAAAGACTCACTAGATTTACGGTCATGCTTGTGACTCAGCACGTGCGTGAGTTTTTAGCCTGCTGCTTCACTCCTTGTGAGTGCTTCCTGATGCTTCTGCTCCACCGTCATTGACTCTAACCCTTTGAACCATAAGCTCAAACAAAATATTTCTTCTACAAATTGACTTGGCCATGGTTTTTTATCATAGAACTAGAAGAGTAACTAACTCAGGAGTTGGTACAAGAGAATGGGATATTGCTGTGAAGGCCAGACCTTGTTGTACTTTGGAAGAATATAGAAGATCTTAGAACTTTGATAGAGAAAAACAGTTAAATACTGTAATCATGGCCTAAGGGATTTTCCTAGTAGAAGACTGCAAGATACTATAGAAAGCAAGTGATTCAGTAGGCTTAGCTTAGGAGGTTTCAAAGGGATACAGGAGTATAATTCACCTGGGATAAAGACCATTCATATGCTAGCAAAGGATTCAGTTGTTTTCTGCCCTTGTCCTAAGAAATTGCCTGAGGCTAAATTTAAAAGTAATGTGTTAATTATTTCGACAGAGAATTTTTAAAAAGTTAATAGAGTCTAGTAGTTATTAGTAACCACTCTTATGTGGGTCTACAATAAAAAAGCAAATGGGAAGAAAGAACCAAAATTGTATTTGGAAAGTACCAGCCCATTGGCAAACAATACTGCAGCTAAGACTTGTGCTGAGAGAAATAAGACTAACACCATTAACATGGTTCTCTGCACTGGAATAAAAGGAAGGCTGTACTCAGAGCAGGACCCTACACAGATATCCTCTAAACTTGTGAAAGAGAGCATAAGGCATTTTCTACTCCTTACAAACAATTGCAATCAGAAGCCATTTCTAACGTGCCTCAAGGGATCAGGTCTCATCCCAAAGCAAAAGTCACATTTCACACTATCACCCATATTATGCCAGCTTTACAGTCATAAAGGATGCATGTGTAAAAATGCCATAAAATCTTTCTCTGCATTTTCAGAGAGTCACTGAGGCCATGCAATGTGTGACGAGGCAGGGGGCAGTATTTGCATAAAGTTCCTGGAGGGTAAGAGGCCCTCACAAGCTACTTCATGAAAATAAATAAATAAAGCCTGAGTTGTATTTGAGACCCCAAGATATCCCCAGTGTCTGAGAGATCATTGTCAGGAAGAGCCGTGGGCAAAGATTAGGAAAGAATGTTGCAAGCAGAAAAGTGGAAGGACAGAACCAGCTAAACTCTTTCACATCAAACATGAAGGTACAGAATTTAGCATTTTCTTTGTTGGTTTTTGGTCTTGCTTTTGCCTAATCTTCCTCATTATGTCCTCATTCCTCCTTTATGTAATAGTAGTGTATATTCTTTGTCCTTGTATGCTGAAAGTATGTAATTTGCTTTTTGATTTTACAAGAGTTTACATTTAAAAGATTGTCTTAAGTCTTGGAAAAGATTTTGAGCTTTTTAAACAGCGTGAGACTGTAAAATCTATGGGGACTCTTAAAGCTGTACTAAATGCGTTTTGCATTATAATAGCATTATAATATGGCCATGAGACTATGGGGACCAGGAAGATAAATATTTACGTATTTTTGGCAGTTAAATACTTGGTTTCCAGTGGATGCTGCCATTTGGGAAGGTTTAATAGGTGTGGATTCTCACTCCATTTCTCGTTCTCTACTTTTTCCTTGCAGTTCAATATGTGAACTTCCAGCTTGTTGCTCAAGCTGCATTTCTGTCACCTGCTACCTCCACTCCGCCATCATGGACTCTAACCTACTGAAACACTAAACCCAAAAACCTCTTTCCTCTATAAGCTTCCTTGGTCAGGGTATTTTATCATAGCAGCTGAAAAGTAACTAATACACCTTCCTAATCCAGTCAGTGATCTACTCAATTCAATCCATAATCTTCCCTATTCAGTCACGGATGTTTTTTCTAAGTCAGTCAGAGAACTCCCTGTCAATTCAAACAGTGATTTTCTTATCAATGAAATTATTTTCTTCCCATTTCAATGAGTCACTGTCTCATTCACAGTCCAACAATAAGCCTTTGAAATTCAGTCAATAATCTCTCTCCCAGCTCTGTCAGTGAACATACTCCTATTCCACTCAGGCATACCCATCCCGACACAGTCAGTGGTAATCTTCTCAATTAAATATTTTCCTTCTGAATTCAACCAGTGATCTGCAACCCAATTTAAACAGTGATCCCCTTAATAATCCTGTGAGTAATCTTACCTATTAGGTCACTTCACAGCTAGTAAATGATTTGTCCAGTTCCTTGATTATTGTCTGTCCCAGCTCAGATAGTCAGTGATCTCCTTTACAATTCAGAGATCTCTGTTACAGTTCACTGAGTGATTTCATTCCCACTATGGTCATAGATTTCTTCCCCTATCAGTGAGCAATCTCCACAAATCAGTGCATGATCTCCTTAAATTAAGTCATTTTCTCCTGTCCCAACTCATATATTGATATACTTTTCAATTCCACCAGTGTTCTCCTTCCCAATTCAGTCATTTTGGACTGTCTCAACTGAGTCCATGATCATTTTCAGGATTCAGTAAGGGATCTCTTCCCCTTCAGTGTGTGCTCTTCTCAGTCTTTTCATTGTTGCATATACAATTCAGTGTCCTCATCTCATTCAGTCAGTCATCTTCCCAATTAAATCAGAAATCATAAATTTGTTTCCTAGTTCATCATCTTGTTCCTCATTCACTGTTCTTAGCGTTTTTGTAGAATTTCATGTGTGAGTACTGTATTTGTATTGTTTTCCTACCCCTCTCTTTTCTCACCCCCCTTTTGTGCACCACTCTAATCCCCTGACCTCTCTAAAAGTCATAGCCTCTTTTGAATAACAATTAGGGGGCTCATCCCTGGGGAAGACTGACTCTTCCTCTCTTAGCAATCATTATTAACCTCTAACTTTTAATTTAAGGTGAGTCCCCCTGAGATTTCCTCCTTCCATGTTGTCATGTCAACTGATGTTATCATTGTTCTGGTCTTAGGTAAGCAACCATATTGTTGGAAATTCATTGGTACACTCTCCCTGTCATTCATATATGACAAGTCTCAAAGCAAATGCCCTCTTGCTCTTATAAACTTCCTCCTCTGCATTATACTCCCTGATTGAGTCTTATATATAATGGCTGTACTATACATGTATCTACTCAGGCTAGGAAGCCCATCATTAGTTCTATCATTTTGACCAGTTGTGGCTTTCTGTAGTGCTTCTAACTGCTACAGCTGCAAAAACGCTTTTTTGATAGGAGATTAAAAACTACTCTTATCTGTGGATATAAGGTATTAAGAAGAAGTTACAGTTCTCCTTTAAGTTCCATGGCTTCATCAGACATGAGTGATTGACTTGGTTTACAGTATCAGGCAAAAAATTCAACTGAGCAGTCCTTAATGTGATTAGACAGCTATTAATTACTACCAAGATATAGTATCACTATTATACCTTTGGATATATCCTGCTTTTCTGGTCATGTTCGTAGTTTGTAAAAATCACAGCTGAATGGGACTATTAATTGCTTTTCTCTTTTCATAATTTGGAGAACATCTTCTTCCTGGTGGCTTCCTGGTTGGATCCAATTCAATTCCTCCAAATCTTTTGTCAAACAGTTATGGTGTCTTTAGCATTTGGGACTCAACATTGAATTCGAGGGGGCAACTAAGGACATAACAATAGCCTGTATTATTTTGGGAGTTGTTTGTAGTTCTTAGACCAATGATTCAAATGGCTTTTCTGTATAGTACTGGAGGGTTTGTTAGATAGTATCTGGATCTTGGCAGAAGCATTGTTACCTCAAATACAGTAACTCTTTTTAAATCATGTGTATGTATATAAATATTCTTATGCATGTTATGTGTAATTTTAGGTAAACATAAAATAATCCAATTCCCTATAGACCTTCCAAACATATTCAGTGTTATTTATTCATTGTCTTTCTCTCTTTCTCTATATTGCATGCCCTTCACTTCCCTCTCCCCAGTTAAAGTCTCCTGCTGCTTTTCACATTTTCCCATTCATAGCACCTGCACTTTGTTGTCACCTTCTACAGAGTGTGTTCTCACTGCATGGTCCCTTCTCACTTTACTGAGCTCTAAAGTTACTCCAGTTTACATACTATATTTGTTAGTTTTTTTTTTTCTATTGTTATTATAGAACATTGAGACCAAGGCAGCATATAGAAAGAAGGGTTTACTCAAGGCTTATAGTTCCAGAAGAATACGACTCCATCACCATTATGGCAGGAGGAAAGGCAGCAGTCAGGCAGGCATGGCACAAGAGCAGGAGATAAGATCCATGTACAGGAATCGAGGCATACACTAGGATTTTGAGATTTTCAACTCGAATGCCTACTTCAGTAACATATCTCCTTCAACTGAGCCATATTTTCTAATGTGTTCCAAACAGTTCTACCAACTATGAATCTGCTGGGCTCCATTTCAGCCCTGTTTTGGGCCTTGTGGGCAAACCTAAGGCTGGCTCAAGTTTCTATAGCCTTGTGGGAGAGTCTAAGCCTGGCTCGAGTTTTGAGTCCTGTTTCAGTCACTTCCATATTGGGGTGACTCAGCAAGACCTGTTTGGCCCTGCCTCTGCCCCACTGTTGTTAATATAGAGTTTTGCCATTGGCCCTGTCAATCACCCCACCCTGATCACCTTTTCCAGCCTCCTATGTCATCTCATCCCACCAAAAATCCCCCTCCCTATGCTCCAAATTTATATAAGCTAGAGGCTGATGCAATAAAGTTGAGTTCCTGCTTTGACAAGACTCCCACGCGGTATGTTTCTTTTGGGTAGTTGACATTCATTATCCCACTTGGCCCTGGAGAGACCCGGCAGGACTTGGACCGCTCTCACCTGGACCTGCCCATCAAGAATTGACATGGATCAAGTAGTAAAAAATACTTGAGTCTAAAGGGGCCAATAACATTGAAATCACCACATATAATCACATCTAAAGATTTGAAGCTAGTAAGACTAACAAGAAAAAAATACATAGACTTTGACTTTCTGAGCCTGGGTTACCTAGATAAGTATATTTTCTAGTTTCATGCACTTACATGAAAAATTCATGATTTTGATTTTCTTCACAGCTGAATAAATTTCTACTGTGTATATGTAGCATATCTTCATTATTAAATCATTAGCTGAAAAAAAATTAAGTTTTTTCCATATTCTTAGCTATTATGAATAGAGCAGCAATGAACATGGTTTAGCAAGTATCTATGGAGTGGGATGTTGAGTCCTTTGGGTGTATATCAGCAGGTGTATTACTGGATCATATGGAAGATCAACTTTTAGCTTTTTGAAAATTCTACAGTTATTTCTGGAGTTTCTGTGTAAGTATTGAAATTAACTACTATCATTTGGTTGATGTTAATCTGTCTCTAATTCTAGTAGTAGGTTTCCTATCAAATTGGTTAAACCGAAGTTTGGTTCATATATATTTAGGATTGCAATCTTCTTGGTTAATTATTTTCTATCTTTTCTGATGAGTTTTAGTCTGAAGTCTATTTTGTCAGGTATTAGAATAACAAGAGCATCTTCTTTCCTAGATCCATTTGCTTGGGATATTGGTGTCCATCTTTAAAGATGAGTTCCTTACAGACAATGGGAAGATAAATTTTGTTTCTCAGTGTATTCAGCTAAATCTTTTAATCAGGGAGCTGAGCTCACTAATCTTTAAAATTATTATTAAAAGTTGTGTGTTGGTTGCAGTCATTTTATTGTTTTTTGTTGTCATTTTTGCTAGTTGTTTATAGTTGTACTATGTGTTTCTGTAATTATAGCATCATTTTTCCTATAGTCTCTTGATTAAGCTTACTCCTCTTTTCAATCTAAAATAATGTTTTCAGTATCCTCTGAAAGGTTGATTTGGTGGACTTGAATTCAATAAGCTTGTGTGTATCATGAAAATATTTTTTTCATCAACTATAGCAGATAGTTTTTCCGGGTTTGATGGCCAGCATACTATGTTAGGATCAGTGGTCCTTGGACTTTTGGAATAGGACCAGAAGGGATTGTGATATTGGGCTGGTAAATAGGATGAACTAAGATTTGTTTGGGGATTTCAAGGATGAGGTTTGACTAGAATTAGGCAGACTAAATAGACTGGATTAGACCAAAGAGTGTTTAATCAAGACTATGCCTAGAAGTTGTATGTGGTGCAGGTTGGGTAAGATTGTGTAAATTACACCCTTCTTAGTGTAACCTTCATCCCAATTCAGTCTGTGATCTTCTTTTAAATTTAGTTAGTGACTTACCTAAATTTAGTTTATAATTTCAATCCCAATTCAGTCAGTGATCTTCTCGAGTAATCTCCTTAGATAAATCAGTGATCTCCTCAATAAAATCAATAACTACATCTGAATTCATCCAGGAATCTTTCCAACTAAGTGATTGACGCCCTTCACACTTCAATTATTTCCATTTCAATTATAGATCTCCTTCCCAATTTATTGAATAATCCCCTTCTCAACTCAATGAGAAATCTCCTTCCTAATTCAGGGAGTGATTATATTCTCATATCAGTTACTTATCTCCTTCCACTTTAAGAAGTGATTTTTTCCCAATTCCATCATTGTTATCTCTCTCAATTCAGTTATTAACCTCTTTATCAGTTCAGCCAGAATTATTGCCAATTCACTGAATGACTATCTTTCCAACTCTGTGAGTGGTCTTCCTAGTTTATGGAATAGTCACTGTCCCACTTCATTGATCTCTTTCTTACTTCAGCAACTAATTCCCTCTGAAATTCAGTGAATGATCTCCTGCCCAAATAGGCTACCCCCATCCCCCACCCCTCACATTGTATTTCTGTCTATGATCTCTTCAATTCAAGGAGGGATATTTCTTCTCCCTAATTCTGTGAGTGATCTTTCCAATTCAGAAATCTGCTTACCTGTTTACTCTGTATTATTCTTCAGTGAGATACTTACTTCCTGGTTCAGCCAGTAATCCTCCCCATTCATTCAGTGATCATTTTCCCAGTTCGCTGAGTGACATCCTTCCAAATTCAGTCATTAATTTCCTTCCAAGTTCGTCAGAGATCTTCTAAATTCAATGACCTTTTTCTCATTTCCATCAGTGATTTCTGTGTCATTTCATTCATTATCTCCTTCCCAATCCATTCAGTTATTTCATTTCCCGTCCAATATGTGTTGGGTTTTTTTTTTTTAATTCAGGAAATAATAACGGTCCCATTTCAGTCATCAGTGCTCTTACTCTGTCTGTGAATGATTCCTTTGAAATCCAGTGAGAGATCTCCTTCCCAATTAAGCATTGTTTTTCCTATGACCTCAGCCAGTGATTTCCTTCCCTAATTCAGCAAGTGATCTCCTGGCTAATTCAGTCCTTGTTTCAGTTCCTTCAATTTTCTCCTTCATAATACAGGCAGTGTACTCCTCCTGGTTCATTCAGCAATATTCTCCACATTTCAGTCAATGATCTCTTTCCCAACTCAGTCAGTGATCTCCCCATTTCACTCAGCGATTTCCTTTCCAATGCTGTGAATGGTGTTCTTCCCAGTTCAGACATTGTTGTCCCAAACAACCAACAATTTTCTTCAAAATTCAGTCTATTATTACTTCCCAGTTCACTCACTGATCTCCTTTCTTATGTAATTAATGGTTTCATTCTCGATTCAACCAGTGATCTTACAACTTTCATGACGTACCTGCTCTTCAGAATTCTGGATACATTTCTGACTTGCTCAACTGTCCTCTTCATGGTGCCTAGAAGGCTCCTTAGTTTTGTTTCTTGCACTCAGGAAGCAACCAAGTGGTCTATCAGGAAGACAATTATCTTTTCTATGCAAACTAGAATTGATGAACTACCTGCAGATACTTTCTACTCTTCCCTTCAACACCATACATAAGAAGCATGAAGACATACTATTTGGTTGGGAAATTTGCCTCAACTCACCATGCTCATTCCAGATGGCCACATGCTACCTGAATATAAAGCAAACTGTAACAGGAAACCTGGATTTAATTACAAGAAAAGAGTTTGCATGTAGCAAAAAGAATCTGGCCAGAAAACAATCAGTCAGCAATTTTCCAGTTTCAAGAACAGAATGATCCTATATCTGACATGAAGCATGAAGAATATAGTGAATGAAACCCTGGCAGTAATGTGTTAGAGCACTTCTATGGTGCTGAAAATTCAGAGCACTTATTCTTTTAAATGTCAGCACTTCTCTTTCAATGCCCATACTTTTAACTTAACATTTGTTCATTGTTTACATCTGGAAAACAGGTGTACCTTGTCCTTGGCCCATTCTTGACTCTGTTCCTAGTCTCTTCCCATTCCTATCCTCATCCTTTAACTCCCCAGTAATGTAAAACAATGTAACATTTTTCCAGTGCCTTATACTGCATCTGGGATATACTTCAGGGTATATATTCTGGGTATTTGAAGAAGCTGGAAGGAATAGATATCCATTCTTTCCTGACTCAAATAAATAAATAAATAAATAAATAAATAAATAAATAAATAAATAGTACTTTTATCCATTTATCTCAGTTCTGAATGTAGCTCTGAAAAGGACCATGATAAAAAATTCTTGAACTTGGACCCAAGAACCTCAAAACAGGAAGAGACATGATCCTTCCAGTTTCTATCTGTACCCAGAGCTGACCCTATACCACAACTATGCACACCCCAATCCAGCCCAGACAGAGCAGGTCTCCAAGGAGTGCTGAAACACCTAAGATGACAGACTCACAGGCTCACAGGAGAGACAAACTTTCATCAGAGACAGCAAATCCAGCTAACACCAGACATAACCAGATGGCCAGAGGCAAGCACAAGAACATAAGCAACAGAAACCAAGGCCACTTGGCATCATCAGAACCCAGTTCTCCCACTACAGCAGAACAGCAAGATTCTGATTTGAAAACACATCTCATAATGATGACAGAGGATTTTAAGAAGCATATAAATAGCTCCCTTAACGAAATATGAGATAACACAGACTAACAAGTAAAAGCCCTTAAAGAGGAAACATACAAGTCTCTTAAAGAAATACAATAAAACACAATCAAATAGGTTGAGGCATTAAACAGAACCATTCAGAATCTAAAACTGGAAATAGAAACAATAAGGAAATCACAAAGGAAGACAACTCTGGAAATAGAAAACCTAGGACAGAGATCAAGAGTCATAGGTACAAACATTACAAAACAAAAATAAAAACAAAAACAAAAAAAAAAAAACAAAAACAAAAAACCCCACAAGAGATAAAAGAATGAATCTCAGGAATAAAATATACCATGAAAACACTGACACAACCGTCAAAGAAAATGCAAAATGCAAAAAAGCTCCTAACCCAAAATCCAGGAAATTCAGCACATGATTAAAAAAGGACGAACACAGAGTGGGGGGGGGGGGGG
>JANHMN010000027.1:59455-70769 GCA_030674055.1 Rhabdomys pumilio
AAAAGACAACAAAAATTCCTAATTCAAAGGGTCAGTAAACATCTTCAACAAAATTATAGAAGAAAATATCCCCAACCTAAAGGAAGAGATGACCATAAACATTTAAGAAGCCTACAGAACCACAAATAGATTGGACCAGAAAAGAAGTTCATCCCATAACATAATAATCAAAACACCAAATGTTCACGTGCACACACAAAATGAATATTAAAAGCACTGAGAGAAAAAAGTCAAGTAACATATGAAGGCAGACCTATAAGAATGACATGAGAATTCTCAACAGAGACTCTAAAAGCCTGAAGATCCTGGGCAGATGTCATAAAAACCCCAAGAAAATAAAAATGCCAACCAAGAGTATTATATCCAGCAAAACTCACAATTACCATAGATGATGAAACCAACATATTCTATGACAGAAACAAATTTAAACAATATCTTTCCACATATCCAGCCCTACAAAGAATAACTGATGAAAAACTACGACACAAAGAAGGAAACTACAACCTAGAAAAAGCAAGAAATTACTGTTCTTTCAACAAACTCAAAAGAAGACAGCCACACAAATTTAGTTCCAGTTCTAACAACAAAAATAACAGGAAGCAACAATTGCTGGTCCTTAATATCTCTTAACATCAGTGGACTCAATTCCTCAATAAACAGACATAGACTACAAGACTGAATAGGAAACAGGACCCAGCATTTTTCTGCATACAGGAAACTCAAATCAGTGACAAAGACAGACACTACATTGGAGTAAAAGTCTGAAAAAAAAATTCCAAACAAATGGTCCCAAGAAACAAACTGGAGTAGCCATTTTAATACTGAATGAAATCAAAATTCAACCAAAAGTTATCAAAAAAGATGAGGAAGCATATTTTATACTCATCAAAGGCAAAATCTACCAAGATGAACTCTCAGTTCTGATCATCTATGCCCAAAATGCAAGGGCACCCACATTCATAAAAGAAACATTGCTAAAGCTCAAAGTGCCCACTGAGCCTCATACAATAGTAGTGGGAGACTTTAACAGCCCACCCTCACCAATGGACTAATAATGGAAACAGAAACTATGCAGAAACAGAGTGAATCCAACAAAAGTTATAAAATAAATGGATTTAACAGATATCTAGAGAACATTTTATCCTAAAACAAAAGCATATACATTCTTCTCAACACTTCACTGTACCTTCTCCAAAACTGACCATATAATCAGACATAAAACAAGAATCAACAGATACGAGAAGATTGAAAATAATCCCCTGCATCTTATCAGATCACTGGGGACTAAGACTGTCTTTAATAAAAACAAAGACAACAAAAGGCTGACATACATAGAAACTGAACAACTCTCTACTCACTAATAATATGGTCAAGAGAATAAAAAAAAAGAAATTAAAGACTGTAGAATTTAATGAAAATGAAGGCACAACATACACAAACATTTAAAACAATGAAATTAATGCTAAAAGGAAAACTCATAGCTCTGAGTGCCTCCATAAAGAAATTGAAGAGAGCATACACTGGTAGCTTAACAGCACATCTGAAAGCTCTAGAAAAAAAAAAAGAAGCAAATATGGCCAAGAGTAATAGACAGCAGGAAATTATCAAACTCAGGGCCAAAATCAACCAAGTAGACACAAAGAGAACTATACAAAGAACTAACAAAACTAGTAGCTGGTTCTTTACAAAAATCAACAAAATGGATAAACCCTTAGCCAGACTAACCAGAGTACACAAAGGTAATATCCAAATTAACAAAATCAGAAATGAAATGAGAAATATCACAACAAAAACAAAAGAAAAATTTAAAACTTGTCAGATCCTACTACAGAAGCCTATACTCAACAAAACAGGAAAATCTTGATGAAATGGAAATTTTTCTAGACAGATACTAGGTACCAAAATTAAATCAGGATCAGAAAAACAAAACAAAACAAAACAAAACAAAACAAAACAAAACAAAAACCATCTAAACAGTCCCATAGCCCCTATAGAAATAGAAGAAGTCATTAAAATTCTCCCAAATTAAAAAAGCCCAGGAACCGATGGTTTAGTGCAGAATTCTATCAGACCTTCAAAAAAGGCCTAATACCAATACTCTTCAAACTATTGCACAAAAGAGAAATAGAAGGAACAATACCTAATTTGTTCTATGAAGCCACAGTTACGCTGATACCAAACCCACACAAAGACCCAACAAAGAAAGAGAACTTCAGAACAATTTCCCTTATGACTATTGATGCAAAAATAATAAAATTCTTGTAAGCTGAACCAAGAACACATCAAAATAATCATTCACCATAATCAAGTAGGCTTCATACCAGAGATGCGGGGATAGTTTAATGTAGAGCAATTCATCAACATAGTCCACTACATAAACAAGCTCAAAGAAAAAAAAAAAAACACATGATCATCCCATTAGATGCCAAAAGAGCATTTGACAAAGTCAACACCCCTTTACGTTAAAAGTCTTGGAAAGATCAGGAATTCAAGGCCCATACACAAACATAGAAAAGGCAATATACAGAGAACTACTACCCAACGTCAATCTAAATGGATAGAAACTTGAAACAATCCCACTAAAATCAGGGATTAGACAAGGCTGCCCATTCTTTCCCTATCTATTTAATATAGTGCTCGAAGTTCTAGCCAGAGCAATTAGACAACAAAAGGTCAAAGAGATACAAATTGGAAAAGAAGTCAAAATATCACTATTTGCAGATGATTTGATAGTATACTTAAGTGACCCCAAAAATTCCACCAAAGAACTCCTACAGTTGATAAACAACTTCAGCAAAATAGATAGAAATAAATAGATAGTCTGGATAGAAAATTAACTCAAACAAATCAATAGCTTTCCTCTACCCAAAGGATAAGGAGGCTGAGAAAGAAATTAGGCAAATGACACTCTTCACAATAGTCACAAATAATACAAAAAAATCTGGGTGTGACTCTACTCAAGCAAGTGAAACAACTGTACAAGAACCTCAAGTCTCTGAAGAAAGAAATGAAAGAAAACTTCAGAAGATAGAAAGATCTCCCATGCTCATGGATCAACAGTAAAAATGGCCATCTTACCAAAAGCAATATACAGATTTAATGCAATCCCCTCAAAATTCCAAACCACTTCTTCACAGATATAGAAAGAGCTATTCTCAAATTCATTTGGAACAACAACAACAAAAAAAAAAAAAACAGAATAATGAAAACTATTCTCAACAATAAGAGAACTTCTGGGCTAATCATGATCCCTGACCTCAAGCTGTACTACGGAGCAATAGTGATAAAAACTGCATGGTATTAGTACAGAGACAGGCATGTAGATCAATGAAAAAGAACTGAAGAGCCAGAAATGAAGCCACACACCTACAGTTATTTGATCTTTGACAAAACAAAAAACAAAAAAAAAAACAAAAAACAAAAAACAAAAAACCATCCAGTAGAAAAAAGACAGCATATTCAACAAATGGTGCTGGCTTAAGTGAAGTAAAAGAATGAAAATTGACCCATTCTTATCTCCTTGTACAAAGCTAATGTCCAAGTGGATCAAGGGCCTCCATATAAAATCAGATACACTGAATCTAACAGAAGAGAAAGTGGGGAAGAGCCTCGAACATATAGGCATGGGGAAATTTTCCTGAACAGAACATCAGCAGCTTATGCTCTAAGATCAACAATCAACAAATGAAACCTCATAAAATTGAAAAGTTTCTGTAAGGCAATGGACACTGTCAATAGGATAAAATGGCAACCCACAGTTTGGGAAAAAATCTTTATCAACCCTACAGCTGATAGAGGGCTAATATCCAAAATATACAAAGAACTCAAGCAATTAGACTCCATAAAACCAAATCACCCTATTGAAAAACAGGGTACAAAGATATACAGAGAATTCTCAACTAAGGAATCCTGCATGGCCCAGAAGGACCTAAAGAAATGTTCAACATCCTTAGTCATCAGAGAAATTTGAATCCAAACAACCCTGAGATTCCACTTTACTCCAGTCAGAATGGATAAGATAAAAAACCCAGGTGACAGCAGATGCTGGCAAGAAGATGGAGAAAGAGGAACACTCCTCCATTGCTGGTGGGATTGCAAGCTCATAGGACCACTCTGGAAATCAGTCTGTCAGTTCCTCAGAAAATTAGACATAGTACTACCTGAGGACCCAGCTGTACCACTCCTGTGCATACATCCAAAATATGCTACAATATATAACATGCTCCACTATGTTCATAGCAGCCTTATTTATAATAGCCAGAAGCTCAAAACAACCCAGATGTTTCTCAAGAGAGGAATGGATAAAAAAAAAAAAGTGGTACATTTACACAATGAGTACTACTCAGCTATTAAAAATAACGACTTTATGAAATTCTCAGGCAAATGGGTGAAACTAGAAATTATCACCCTGAGTGAGGTAACTCAATCACAAAGAACATACATGGTATTTACTCACTAATAAGTGAATATTAGGGAAAATGCTCGGAATACCCATAATACAACTTACAGACCATATGAAGGTCAAGAAGAAAGGAGTCCAAAGTGTGGATGCCTCAGTCCTACTTAGAAGAGGAACAAAACAATCACATGGTGGGCAGATGGTGGGCAGGACTTGGGAGAAGGAGAGGAGGAGGGAGGAGAGAGGGGCAGGATCAGGTGTGGGAAGAAGAGATGGGGGAGATGTAAACAGGATCAGGAATTTGAACAGGGGTCTGTAGCAATGGGGGACGGGGACTGGGGATAGCCACCAGGAAGTCCCAGATACCAGGAAAGCAAGAGGTTCCCAGGACCCAACGGGGATGATATTAGCTCAAATACCCAACAAAGGGGAGGGAGAACCTGTAGAGACTATATCTAGAGTTTAGGCAAGGTTCCTAGTTGAGAGTTGGGGTCACCCATCTTTCTCAAAATTTTAATCCAATATTGCTCCGGTCTGAAGGAAATATAGGGACAAAGAGTGGAGCAAAGACTGAAAGAAAGGTCATCCAGAGACTGCCACCCCTGGAGATATGTCCCATATGCCAAATACCAAGATCCAACCTATATACCAAGATGCCAAAAAGTGCTTGCTGACAGGAGCCTGATATTGATGTCTCCTAAGAAGCTCCGCCAGAGCCTTACTGATACAGATGGGGAAGCTTGCAGTCAACCATCAGAATGAGCATGGGGACTCCAATGGAGGAGTTAGGGGAAGGACTGAAGGAGTTGAAGGGCTTTGCAACTCCAAAGGAAGAACAACAATATTAACAAATCAAACCCTCCAGAGCTCCCAGGGACTAAACCACCATCCAAAAAATACACATGGAGGGACCCTTGACTCCAGTTGCATATGTAACAGAGGATAATTTTGTCTGGCATCAGAGGGAGGGAAGGCCTTTGGTCCTGTGAAGACTTGATACCCCAGCGTAGGTGAATGCAAGGGCAGTGGGGCAGGATGGGCTGGTGGGTGTGGGAGCACCCTTGTAGAGGCAGGGGGCGGGGGTGGGATGGGGGTTTTCAGAGAGGAAACTGGGAAGGGGGATAACATTTGAAATGTAAATAAACAAAATAATCAATAAAAAAATTTTTAAAATAGCTGTTTTTAAAAGAACTAGGAATAAGCATAATAATGGAAGTAAAAGATGAAAATTTTAAAACATAGAAAAAAAGATTTTTAAAAGACATCAAAATATGTAAACACCATGTCCCACAGTCTTGAATTATTAGTAATAAGTGTAAAAATGTCTATATTACTAAAAGCAAATAATGTGTCCAGTACAATTCTCATTAAAATTCCATTGGCATTCTTCACAGAGATGTAAGAAACACTTGAAAACACATATGGAAGCTCAAAATATCCTGAATAGCCAAAATGATTCTGGGTTGCTGAGGAACTGGGGGCATGGGGCAATGTTGGAGTTACCATCATACCTGATTTCAACTTATATGAAAGAGCCATAGTAACAAAAGCATCATGGTCCTGGTAAAAACTGACATGTAGGAGAATGTAATAGAAGAGAATACCTAGTAGAAATAACTCACACAGCTACACTGATACGATTCTTGACAAATATGATAAAAACACACAATGAAGAAAAATAGCCTCTTAAGTGAATGTTACTAAGAAAATGGACACCGATGAATGGAGAAACAGAACTAGATCTCCAGTTCCCTCCTTTTCCAAAAGGCTATTCCAAATGTGTGAATTACTCAAAGTAAGACTTAAAACCCTGAAGCTGTTACACATAAACATGACAAGATATAAACGTAGGGAAGGAGTCTCTGAAACAGAGTCCAGTTACTTGGGAAATGATACCAAGAATGGATAAATATGATTACGTGATTTTAAAACCTGCACAAGAAATCAAACAATCAGTTGAGTGAAGGGAAGATGCCAGAATGCCAGACATCCTCTGGTAACTATACCTTGGACGGAAGATTACTATCTAGAATATATAAAGAACTCACAAAACTAAATAACAAAATTCTAAACAACCCAGTTAATAAATAGGCTACTGAAAATGAGCAGAGAGTTCTCAAAAGATAAAATACAAATGACCAATAACTATGTAATGAAAGGTTAAACATTCTCAAATATTTCTATCACCCCAGTCAGAATGACTATCATTACGAAAAGAAGCAGTGCTAAATACTGTAGAAGGCATAGGGTAAAGAGAACTCTTACATACTTGTGGTAAGAAGATGATCCTGTACAGTCACCGTGGGAATCAACATGGAGGTTCCTCAAAAACTCTACTAGTATTCTTTCTACTCAACAGACTCCAGATCAATATACCATAGAGAGGAGCAGAACCATGCTAACTGCAGCATTATTAGCAATAAATGGATACAGACAAGCGTTGTTGTCTGTTTGAAAATATATATAACTAGAAGTAATCATTTTAAGAAAACTAAGACATAAACACAAATATCATATGCCTTTTCTTATTTATGGGTCCTAAAGTTCTTTACAGCCATACAAAACTATGACATAAAAGCAGAAAAGAGGCAGGAGGAAGAAAGGAGACTAGCTAGATTACAAGGAATTATGGGACTAGGAAGAAAAAGAAGAAAGTTGAGAAATATAACCAAAGTACATGATATACTTGAAAAAAATTACCTGTATGTGGTTCAACACTAAGTACAAAGAAAATACTCCAATAGAAAAGAGAGAACACTTTCATTATGACAGTAAAAACCTCATTACACAAGCACCACAATGTTCATAGCAATAAAATGTATCAGGGTCATTTCTATTTCTCCTTAGTTGAAGTTTTGGCCCATCCATAGCACATACCCTTTAAATTCCCTATTATTGCAAAACATATGCCTGAGAAAACAGAAATACAGAATCACAGTTCACTGGATACTTGGCCTCTTTTCCTAAACTATGAGCTGAATGGGATATCATTTTTTAAATTTTTATCTGTTATTGTTATTGTTGTTGTTGCTGCTGCTGCTGCTGCTGCTGAGATGACCATGTGGTTGCTGGCATGTGGAGCTCAGAGTAGACTTTTGAAGAGCTGATTCTCTCCTGCCAGTGTAAGCTTTCTTATCAAACTGTCATAATCTGAGCTACTTTGCTAGCTTTATTTTGTTTGTTTAGTTATGTGATCCTCCATCCTGAATTCTGTACTTATTCTGAGAAGTGGTGGTCATTTTGTCCCACTACTAGTCTCATAATACCCTGGAGTAAAAGAGACTCAGGATTATGCCTGCTCCTTTCTCACTATCCCATAGGCATGAAAAAGAGGGGGCACTTTGGCCAGGAGTAGCATTCAAAGTTTCTGAGCCATTTGGGTCGATGATCCCAGCTATAACCACACAGGATCCTTATATCTAAGGATATAACCTCTATATCCTTAGAGGCTAATTGTAGTTCTGTAATCTCAGGCAGGTGATTCAGATTAAAGCCATATTTGTGGGAAAGGAAATTGTCTGTGTTGATTACATTGGTTGGTCTGCTGACTTTGAACATGCCTCTTCCCATCTTTGAATGCTTTTCCCTAGCCTTGTATTGGGGATAACTCCTATCAGTCCCTTACTCTGCAGTCGTTCCTCTAGCTTGGAGCCTTCTCCATGAGTGAGTGCAGTATCAGGTGACTCTCTTCTTATGCATCAGTTTTGTTAGTGTCTGTTTACTCCACCAGATTATATGATTATGAGGATCTTACTCAACTACATAGCTCAATAAGATATTTGAAAAGTCCTGTTGAGCTAATGACAGTACTCATCTAACTAGAGTTGAAATGACTATGTACTGCTAGGCTTTGTCATTGCATTAACCTTACATTTAAAAAGAAAAAAAAAAGAAAAAGACTTAGAGAGATAACCAAAGGAAAGAAGAAAGACCATGTTATAACACATCCAAAATGAAGTATAAAATGTTTGTCCGCAGGTTCTAAAGTTATGCCATTACTTCTACCTCATAGTAAGCCATGTAACTCCAGGGGAAAAAATCAAAAAAAAAAAAAAAAAAAAAAAAATGTGACCTCCATGCCATCTTGTTTTTTTAATTTGTAAATATATGAGCATTATTAAATGAATTGGGCATGAGCCATGATATCATTTTGAAAACCATGGAAAGTTGCACACACAGAGAGAATGCAGCAAAGAATATGACATTGCCATTATCACTCACAATCCAAGCCACTCGCAATCTTAATCAAAGACATTTCTCTGAAAATGTGGTCAGACCCGAATGCATGCCACCACAGGAGGTCACTAACCTGATCTGTGCTTTCAACTATGCAAGCTAGGAGCAGTAACTGTCCTTGAGAAAGAGTGCTAGATTATCTACAAGACGCTTTGATTACACAATTCATATACTTTCCTCCAACTCAAGTCTGGTAAACTTCACCTAAACACTCATAGCAATGTGTAAGAAGAAAAAATTGTCACCAAACGTTAAATTTAAACCAGAACTAGATTCATTGATTGGCCTTGGAAAGTATGTTTATACTGTATGCATCTATTATTATGGCTGATTTTTAAAGGTAACTTGCCACACAAATTAGATCATCTGAGTAGAGAGCCTTACCAGAAGTGTCCTGATTGCTTGATTGATGTGGGAAAATCTACATTGTCTGTTGGGGCCAACTCTGGTAGCTGCCCAGATACAAAAGATTTGACAGAATTTTGCCTTTGGCTTGCTCCACTTTCCCTTTTTCCAGGAGTTGATTAGCACCGTCTGGGACTGGAAGTGATCCCTAGGCTGTTATCAGATGCAGAGTATCCAAGCTTACATCTTGGACTAGGAACCAGGAAACATTATGACTACCAGTGCCAGCTTAAGACTGCTGAGGCAACTAGCCTCAAGGGTCAAGTAACTGATGGGTTCTTAGCTACTGTTACTATTCAGAATGTAGAATATATATTGGTCCTGTTTTTCTAGAGAATCCTGAATAATACACCTGTAACAAATTACAAAGTCAGGACAGCAAAGTACTGGGCATGGACACTGAGGTTTGTTCCCTAAGCTCTGCTTATATCTTATATCTTAGGATATAATGACGAGCTGAGTCATCATATCCCTGGGATAATTAAGGACTCTAGAGATCTGCTTCTGTCAGCTGAATAGAAGGGAAAGTTCTAGGACAGAATGAGCTGTCTTGAACTGCAGCAGTCACTGGGTCTAGCTGGAAACAGAAGTTGGCTTTTTTTATAGTCAAAACTATAAAAGGATTGTGTTTGAAATAATCTAAGGTTAAGGAACCGTTGACAGTGCAGAGTCCTCACAGATCTCTAGGTTGGTTCAGACAGAGCAATCAGGAGATCTCTTTATGGAAGTCAAATCTTCTTTCTGAGTAGAAAGTGCCAGGTTAAAGCAGCCAAAGAATTCTTGTGTCCCTAATTTTCTATTTTTCCAAGTAGAGGAATGTGGACTGTTGGGAGCACTGCGGGTTAAGCGGTGAGTAGAGGTGTGTGGAGATGGGGAGCTTGCAAGACAGCTTGTTAGAAATGAATATTCCAGCTTGGAAAGGAAATGTCAGTGTGACTTCTGTGCTGGGAAGCTAATGGATTATTTGAATAAAGAGTTTGTTAGTTTAAACCAAACTAAGAGAGGCAGTAGTTTTCCAGCCATCCTATATTTGGTCGCTGTAAGGAGGTGGAATCTGTAATCAGCCTGAGCTATCTTCTATCAACAGTTCCAACCTCTCCTTTTGCACATCTCTAAGGCTGCTGTTTAGGAAGTAGACTTAAATTGAATCTGAGAGATTTGTTTATATCAACTGTTCTAACCGCGCATGCACGAGCGCACGCATACAAACACACACACACACACACACACACACACACACACACACACCCCTCACTAATGCTGCTGTGTTAATATTTCATCTTTCTACCTGGAGGAGTTTATAGAAAGAGTGACTAAAGGGTATGTAGCTGAGGGGAGGAGAATGGACTAGGAGCATAAACCAATCTTTAAATTGTATAATCAGGTCCAGAAGTTTGATTTCATCTGCCTTAAGGGTTTATTGAAACAAACAAACCTCATAAAGCATGTTAAAGCTGAGAAACCTGTGAAAAAAAAAGACCTTTAAAGCCATATCTACTTTAGATACAGGTAAGGCTTTATTTATCCTGAACTAGAGACTGATGATACCTGAGAAATTTTTTCAGTTGCATAATAATTCACACACCTGAACAGACACTTAACTGAACAGAGATAGAAAAGTATTGGGCTCAAGAAAGAAATAATTTTTTTAACTTTTAATTAAATTTAAAGTATCTATTATTTTAGATTATCAACAAACACCATTACATTAAATCCAAAGTGCAAAAAATAATGAACATAATACATCACTTGTTCTCATTTTCAGATATTTTTATATTATAAAATACAACAAAGAAAAATAAATTCTAAGCAAGTAAGCCTTATCAAGTCCTCTACTGTGAACATTAAGTTAAACACTCATTAAAATTAATACTTTTTTTCTTCCATGTTTTCTTAGTACAAAGAAATGTTTGTTAAACATTAGTTGGACTCTCTGTGTAGCAAAGATTTTCCAAAATATTTAAAAATTAGAAATCTAAAAAGCTGCCAGTAATAGCACCAATCAGCTGTGGTTTGTTTTCTGAAATAGTTCTGTTGATCACCAATAAAAATAATCTTCTTCTTCTTCTTCTTCTTCTTCTTCTTCTTCTTCTTCTTCTTCTTCTTCAAACATGACTACTTAACAGACTGACTAACAGCGACAACAGCAAACAACCAACAACCCTCAACCCACAATTTAAATTCCACACTCACAATAGAAGGAAGATGTGGACTCTTTAAATTCAAATAGCAGGGGCTGGACAGATGGCTCAGTGGTTAAGAGTGTTTGCTGTT
>JANHMN010000027.1:70869-87735 GCA_030674055.1 Rhabdomys pumilio
TCTTCTTCTTCTTCTTCTTCTTCTTCTTCTTCTTCTTCTTCTTCTTCTTCCTCTTCTTCTTCTTCTTCTTTGTCTTCTTCTTCTTCTTCCTCTTCCTCCTCTTCCTCTTCCTCTTCCTCTTCCTCCTCTTCCTCTTCCTCTTCCTCTTCCTCTTCCTCCTCCTCCTCCTCTTCCTCCTTTTTTCCTCTTCCCCCTCCTCCCTCCTCTTCCTTTTTCCTTTTGTTTTTTTTAATGAGTAGAAGATGATATCAAAGTATGAAAAGGATCTCGCCACAAAAGTTTGGACCTTGAAAAGCACTGTTCAAACTACTGATTTGAAATCCTCAAAATACATTCTCTAGGTTTATCATCTGCCAGTCAGTGGTCCACTCAATATTTAATATTATTTGCCGTACATTGTTCAAAAGGACTGACTCTAGCTTTCCTTACAAGTACAACATAAATCTGAAAGCTGGATTCTGACACCATATCATTTGGACATAAATAGGACATAAAGCCTCCCATGTGAGATTTGATAAAACTACTAAATCAAGGAACTGGAGTCACAGAGAAAAAGACCCTTCCATCTGAACCCACTCTGAGACAAAGGTAAAGCAGGCTCATCAGTGGGAAATGGAAACGAAAAAGGGTTCCCAGTAAGGACTGGTTAGAAGCAGGAACAATCCTGGAGTCCTTAGTCCACATTTTAATACTGCTACCAACAGATTCAAATCTGTTCACATGACAAAGAGGGAAAAATGTCTCAAAATATAACATTTTAGAAAAAGAACATATCGCCGGGCGGTGGTGGCACATGCCTTTAATCCCAGCACTTGGGAAACAGAGGCAGGCAGATTTCTGAGTTCGAGGCCAGCCTGGTCTACAGAGTGAGTTCCAGGACAGCCAGGGCTACACAGAGAAACCCTGTCTCGAAAAACCAAAAAAAAATATATATATATATATATATATATATATATCATCTGAAGATTACTCTTTTATACTTAACATGGATTTAAAAAAAAAAAAACAGGGATTTGGTGTCACACTTACAAAGGAAAGCATGCAGTGTTAATACGCTTTTGATGTCTCTCATCAAAAAAGGCCATGAAGATGGAAAACAAGGGAGACATTATACAAAACTCCCCAAGACTGAGACAAATAAGCAAGAATCAATGTGGTCAAGTTAGCAGCAGCAAAGCCATTGGTTTTGAATTTGGCAATTTGCATTTCTGGCTGAGGGCTGTACTGTGTGTGTGTTGGTATCCTAGCAGGCTTTATTCTATTACTTCCATGTTCATATACTAATCAGTATAAACAAGAATAACCTAACTATAAGCTTAAAGAAATGGGAGCTAGAATCTTACTGCTTAGCTCTCTAAAGTAACTGATGTTTAGAACACATCATGTTCTTTAAACATAATGATGACATAAATTTCATTCAGAAAAGCTGTATTTATGTAGTCCCAATAACCAGGAAGGATTTTAATTATGAAATATTACATTCTGACCACACCAAAAGTTCAAAATAAACAGCCAGAGGACTATTTTCAGGAAGATTTAGTCACAAAGTGTGCACAGTTAAGACTGTGTTCTCATAAAGGTTCTTCTGCAAGCCAAGGAGGATTTACTCTTCCCTTGGTAAGAAAAATATTTGATATTAATTACCAGTTATTTGTTTTAAAAGGATGGAGGAAAAAGTAGACAAATTTGTTAAGTTTTGAAAAGTAGGCAAACTTGTTAAGTTTTTAAATGAAGTCCCTCATTCTCAACATGCCCTAAACATTTTAGATTATGAAATCTAGGTGATGTCTTGATGATCAAATCATACTTTACAATTGTTTTAATTCAACATCCCGTGCCAGTTAAACATTCCCTAATGCAGAAGATTGTACTAAAGAGTGCTGAGACTCTACCCGGTGTTCCCATTCCCTGGCCCCATAATGCTTGTATCTCTCCCAAGAGAGAGAAGTTTTCTCTCAACACTGAACTTTGTAGTAACTTTCACTCAGGCCGTCCTGTCAATAAAGTTTACAATCCTTTAAACTAGTGGTCCTCAAGTTGTCCATGACAACCCCTTAGGAGGCCAATGAGTCTTTCACAGGAGTCCCCTAAGACTACACAGATATTTACATCACGATTCCTGAGGAATTGTATTAAAGGGTTGCAGCATTAGGAAGGGTGAGAAAACTGCTTTAACTTGGTTTTTAACCATGACATCTATAATATGGCATGAAAAACAAACTGCAGTTTTTGGTGTTTGTGATACCAATGAACCAACCAAGTGTACATCTCCTTGGTATTGTTTCTTCTGTTCAGATCTTCAAACTGGCCCTGAATGTAAGCAACTGCCTCTTCATATATATTGGGACCTGTGTTTCTGGGCTCTAGACTATGGATGGAATTCTCCGTATTTTTTTTCTCTCTTCAAAGGGGACTTTCTTATTAAGGCAGGATTGATTGACATGTCTGTAAGCAACTGACTTTTACAAATGCTTTAACACAGTTTGATGCATTTGGTTCATCTCCTCATCCTCTGCCAGAACCAGGTCATAATCACCGGGGGCCACACAGGAGATAATTGTGCTCACCCCCTCAAATCATTCTGGATTTTGTTCACCTACACTGCAGCTCTCTGAGGGTTAAATGTGTCTCCATAATGCCTGAAGTCTTCACCCTTGTCTGAAGAATGTCTTGCTGAATGGAAATGCAACTAGTTTAGGGTATTCTATCTGACATACTTAGGTCATATGAAGTTGATAGTCCATGAGTGAGCTGAACCATGACTGCACACCATCTCACCATAACCATGTATGTAGAGGGCACAAAGTCTTTGTGCTCAGGGATTAGCATTAGTGAAAACAGGAATGTTAAGCACACAGGCTTGTCTCTGTAGGGGGAGTTTCCCTAATTGATTCCTTAATTGTTTGTTTTGCTAAATAAAGATGACAGAAGCTAATCTCTAAGCAAAGATATAGGGGTGGATTTTCTGGGTCCCAGAGAGGAAAAGAGAGGGATGGAGATTAAGGTATGACCAGGTGGTGAATTGAATAAGAAGCTTCAGACATGTAGGTTTCTTGGGGCACCAATGGTTTGTAGCCTCTGAAGGCGGCTGCAGAGGCCAAGCAGGATGGGACCAGCTATTCTTTGCCCAGCCTTTGAGTTATCTGGTCGGTTTAAAAACATTAAAGTCTCTAGTGTTTTCCTTCTACAGGGTTAAAGGGAGCTGGGTAAGATGGCCATTGCTGGCACCAGCCACAGAAAAAAGACCAGAGGGGCTTGGTGAAGCTAGCCCTGGAAGCTGGCCATTGCAGCACTGGGCAAGGAGCAAGCAGAGACCAGGAGAGCTAGTGTGGGAGCTGAGTGAGACTGGGGTGGTTGTTGGCAGCTTGGTGGAACTAGCAGAGAGAGGTTGAAAGAGTTTGGGTGGAGCTCTCAACAAGGAGCAAGCATAGTTAATTAAAATTACTTGAAACATGTCTATTCAAGGGAAGAGATGTGTATACCTGTTTTTCACCCAGAAGTTTGGGAATGGTTGTAGTGACTAATCTGGTGGCTTTTGCTATCTAAAGGGCCAAGTCATACCCAAATCCCTCAGACTTTTATGTTTATTCAAGAGTCACCCTCCCTAGACTTTTATCTCGTGCACTGTTTCTCAGTCATTAGTACACATCTTTCAGGGAATGTCACATGTACTTTGTGGCTTGGTGACCACTACATTGTATGTATGACTGAGACCACACCCAATCCTCCCCTAGGGCCTTAAGCTGCTTAAGCTTTATTGTATAGATGGGCTTGTGATCATTTTACCAGGAAACTTTTTTCCAAGATTGTGTTGTAGTTAAATGGGGGAATAAAAAACCTATCTGATGTCAGACATGAGACGTTCAAACCAGCAGTAGCTAAGACATGCTGAGCTACATTTCCTTCTTGCTTCATACAGATAATTCCTCTGCCAGCTGTAGTGTTTGCATGGATTCCCACATATTCCTGCACGCTAGTTCTGGTTCTTTTCTCAACACTGCCCACTAAAACAATTCACATGTTGGGCATCATCTGTTCTGGAAGCTTCCCCAAATCAGTCTTTAACTACCCATGCCTGTTATGACTGCAGTGATGGACTATACAGTATTACTGTAGATAGATACTTTATATTACTTACAGACTTCTTCTGAACAGCCATCCTCATGAATGATTTTTATCTATGAAACAATAGTTTCACCAGGCCCTCCAGCAGTGCCCAGCAATAGCTTCACTCCCTTGACCACTTTCTCCCACCCTTCCTCAACTTGACATTAAACACATCACTCTGTTCTACGAGCCAGACACCTTGTTCTTAGCCAATGCGCAGTCCATAGTCACAGAAGGAGAGAACCTCTTCCCAGGTCATCTTCTGCCAGTAATCATTTTATTAAAGGAAACTCTGAAAGACAATTCAGGAACAAAATTAGAAAATATTCACAGTTTTTCATCACTAGAACACAGTTGATAATTATTGAAAACCTTCTGTGGGTCATGTGTCTCCCCATGGTCTACCTCCTTCCATTCCTATTATAAATTATACTGATCACACAAAAGGTACTGACTAACACAAAGAACTACAAGCAACTAAGGAATGCATAGAGTGAGAGAAATAGTCTACCCTAGGGAAAAGCACACTGATTGGTTATCTAACACTAAATGGTCAGCCCTAAAAATATATACACGTAAGTAGATTGTTCAGATTGAGTAGTTGCGTTTATGTACTTTACATATATAAATGTAAAAGAGGCCATAAACTTGAAAAATAGCAGAGGCCTTACATGAGAGGATTTGAGAAAAGAAACAGTGGACAGAAATAATGTAATTATATTATAATCTCATTTTTTCATTTACAAAATAAAAGTGCCTGACCAGAATGCAGAGATAAGAGGGAGTCCAAGATGATACTAGACTAACCAGGCAGGGCCTGTGTTTGTTCTTGAATAAAGAACAGTGGCAGAAAGATGTGCTTCTGAAGTCAAGAGAGCAGGCTGAGGAAGGATTCTGAAGCACAGGGAGCATTGGGTCATGAGAATCTTACAGAAGCTTCCAGACAGAAGACACCAGCAAGTCAAGAATAAGATAGAAACTAGACTGCAAGGGTCTGATAAGCCACATGTGGAAGAGTGGCCTGTGTCTCGAAGAACTCAGTGAAATAATGGAATAAATCAAGCAAGTGTGATGAGAGAATAAATTATCATTTCGGTCTCCAGACTGATTATTATTCCTTGAGTTCTAGAGACTGTTGTATTGAAGACAGAAAGATCAAAGAAGAGAGTTCAAGGAAGAAATGATGAAAGCAGAAAATAATCATTCCCTCATTTCAGTCTATCAAGAACATTTTTAAAGCATGTGATAAGTCCCGTGAGAGGAAAGAAGGCTATAGATAATGACTGTTAAATAAACAATGCAGAGCAAATCAGAGAATATTTGATGCCTGCAGACAAGAGAGAAGAAGAATTTCTGAAAGAAAATTTTGAGGTTATGTTGGGCCTAACAAGTCCATCTTCATAGCACAACTACTGCCCCTAAAAGGATCCAGAGGGCGACAAAGCACAAAGAACATCAACTCCAAGCCCTATGCTCTGAAACGCCGTGATTTTGTTGTTACAGTTATCGTATTGACCCTGGTCAATTTTTATCTAAAGGACCATTATGAAGATAATCATCTTACAAATAGGAGTCTTTCTTTAGCATTTGGAAAATTTACTTGAAACATAGATGTATGTCGGACAATTCAGCAGTATTAGATAAAATTAGATAGTGTGGTAGATGTCTGATCAGCAATCTGTCTCTTACAAAATAGGAAGCTATGCCTTTGTATAAGTGACCTATCAGAAGCCATATACATAAGCAGTTGATGGGGCTGGTGTTCACAGGTATACCAATCCCACTTCAAAGCCTATAGCTTTAATCACTATATTACTATATACCTGTTAAGTAAAGTCTCTTGGTAGTTTATACTCTTTAGACAATTGTTATAAAAATGTTTCTTGAGAGATTCCATAAAAAACTATTTTAAATGTTGAAACACCATGTCTGCTGTTAGATTAGATAGATGGTTCTAATGTGAATTTTCTAAATAATTCAAAACTGAAATCTAAACCACTGATGAGTGATAACAGCATTTTTCTGTGTGTATAGGTATACACTACACTATGTAAGAATTTAAGCTGTTTAATGAAATAGCACCTTCAGTTTGAATTGGAGTCTTCTCTTTGTACCTAAAAGAAACTTGCATAAGCAACAGATATTACAGGATACTAAGAAGTATCCTATGCTCCAGTACCATGATTCTAGGTAAGTTTGAAGTTTACATACTAAGAATTGGATTTTGGAGGGGAGTTGATGGTCTGTTTGATCACATGTAGGAAGACTGTCTTTAGAGCCCCTCCAGAGAAGTTTGGTTTGGTTCAAATTTAGGATGTGATCATAAATTTGTAGTATAGACTAATATGAAGTTATAGCAATCATCAAGAGACTTGATAACATATACATGTCTGTATATATATATATATATATATATATACATTAGAAGTTTTCTTTTTTATTGGATATTTTATTTACATTTCAGATGTGATCCCCTTTCCCCATTTGCCTCCCCAGGAAGCCCCTATACCATCCCCCTTCCTCCTGCTTCTATGAGGATGTGCCTCCACCCACCTTCCCACTTCCACCTACCCACCCACGATGCCACACTGGGGCATCCAGCCTTCACTGGACCAAGGACTTTCTCTCCCACCTATGCTTAACAATGCCATCCTCCCCTACATATACAGCTGGAGCCATGGCTCCCTCCCTATGTGCTCCCAGGTTGGTGGTTTAGACCCTGGGAGCTCTAGTTGGTTGGTATTGTTGCTTTCCTCATGGGGCCACAAACTCTTTCAGCTCCTTCAGTCTTCTCTTTAACTCCTCCATTGGAACCCCATGATCAGTTCAATGATTATCTGTGAGCATCCACCTCTGTATATGTCAGGCTCTGGCAGACCTCTAAGGAGACAGCTATATCAGGCTCCTTTTAGCATGCACTTCCTGGCATCCATGTCACAGCCTATCTTTGGTGACTGAACAAGGGATAGATACCCAGGTGGAGCAGTCTCCGGACAACACCTCCTTTAGTTTCTGTCCCATGCTTTGTCTCCATATTTGCTGCCATGAGTATTTTGTTATTCCTTATAAGAAGGACTGAAGCACCCATGCTTTGGTCTTCCTTCTTCATAAGCTTCATGTGGTCTGTGAGTTGTATCTTGGATATTACAAGCTTTTGGGCTAATATCCAATTATTAATGAGTACAGACCATGTGTGTTCTTTTGTGATTGGGTTACCTCACACAGGATGATATTTTCTAGATCAATCCATTTGCCTAAAAATTTTTCAAATTCCCTGTTTTTAATAGCTGAGTAGTATTCCATTGTGTAAATGTCACACACTTTCTGTATCCATTTCTCTGTTGAAGGACATCTGGGTTCTTTCCAGCTTCTGGTTATTATAAATATGGCTGCTATGAACACATCCGATAGAGGGCTAATATTCAATATATACAAAGAACTCAAGAAATTAAACTCCAGACAGTCAAATTACCTTATCAAAAAATATGGTACAGACCTAAACAAAGAATTCTCAACTGAGGAAACTCTAATGGCCAAGAAGCACCTAAAGAACTGTTCAGTATTCTTAGTTATCAGGGAAATGCAAATCAAAACAACCCTGAGATTCCACCTCACACCAATCAGAATGGCGAAGATCAAAAATTCAGGTGATAGCAGATGCTGGCGAGGATGTGGAGAAAGAGGAACACTCCTCCATTGTTGGTGGGATTGCAAGCTGGTACAACCACTCTGGAAATCAGTCTGGTGCTTCCTCAGAAAATTGGACATAGCATTACCTGAGGACCCTTCTACACTACTCCTGGGCATATACCCAGAAGAAGTTTTCAACATATCTATTTGTAATTCTTAAGTTTTTTATTGTTTTGTATTGCATTTGCTATTCTCTGATCAATCACATACATAATTTAGTTTTTATGTATAGATATTATAGAAGACTATTCTCCAAGCCAAATGGCCATTGTCTTTGGAAGTTTGGTGAGACAAAAGAACATAACATCTGGGCTTGTTAACTATTGACATGTTGTCATAGAAAAAGATTAGGAAGTCCATGGGACACTCACCTGAGTATCAAGCCAATCCCTCTCAACCTGTTGTGTACAATTCTACCTTAATTGCATGCAGCCCCCCGGATCTCTAGGAAGAGCTACAGTGTAGCATCCGAGAAGGACTAGTGAAGGGGGCTCTACCTACAGAGCAACTGGAAAGTCATCACATTTTCTGGGTGCAGCACTTCCAGGGTAGCTGCAGTAAGGCTATATCCATGTTCCTGTTCATGACTCCTCACTGATTGCTCTGTAAATACTCTTAATAAACTCATTGCTTTCCCAGGTGTACTTTGTTGGAATCAGACTTTGGTTTATTATTGTAACCTTCTGATGAGATCATGTAGATGTTGCCTAGTCCCCTCCATCACCACCATCACCAGAGAAAATTCTCACAACACTACACTAATAAATAGTTATACATTCTGGGACTCAAGAGATGGCGTAATGCAAACTACTCTTGTAGAATATTAAAGTTTGATTCACAGAACAAGTTTGATTTAAGTAGCTCACAGTTGCCTATAGAACTCCAGCTTTAGGGAGGATCCCAACGTCTCTGGCCTCCACTACTGCCTACACTCACAAGCATAAATGCACACATACACACTTGCTCAAAAATGATTATTAAAATTGTAAAAAGTAATTATCAGTATGACTTTTGACATCTTAGTATTAACTATCTATGCCGACTAGTTTTATGTCAACTTGACAAAAGTTACAGTTATCCAAACAGAGGGAACCTCAATTGAGAAAATGCCTCCAATAGAACCAGCTGTATAGCACTTTCTTAATTAGTGATATATAGGGAGAGCCCAGCCAACTGTGGGTGGTATCATCCTTGGGCTGGTTGTCATGGGTTCTACAAGAGAGCAGGCTGAACAAGTCATAGTTGTCTTGACAAGATATTCCTAGTGATGTAATAGTGCCATGAATGGCATGAGAGTAACCAGCCTGATATCTGCACCATAATGAGACATGTCATAGGCCCTAGGGGAGAACTTGTTGTTGTTGCTGTTGTTGTTGTTGTTGTTGTTGTTGTTATAAATAGATGAAGTATTTAAATTGACTACTAATGACTAGTGATTATCCCTGGACATTAATATATCTCTAAACTTTCATAAGAGAAGCTTCCATTTGCAGTAGATAGTGACCAAATAGAGCCCCCTTAACTGGTCAAAGTGCAGAGCACAAAAGACTGCAATGCTCAACTCAAAACAGAGCATCTAGATTATACCTCCTCTTCCCAATGTCCAGTGAGCCTAGGAATCACTGTGGAGATTGTAAGAATCAAAGTGGTGAGTGATTACAAGAAAGCAATGCTGTTCTAGACACAGCAGTGCAGTTCCACGTGTAAATTCATAGTGTTATGAGAGCATGCGCAAGACCCATGCAAACTCAAGCCTGGAAAAATCTCAGCATAGAGAAATGTAAAAACAAAGCCCCAGCCCTAGCTAAGAAATTATTTGCAACTGACTGCTGCTGGGAAAGGAAATATCTGTTTTCTATAAGGGTGCAGCTCCTAGTGGCCTGTCCATGCTCCACTGAAGACTCCAATAATATGAATATGACAAACTGTACTTGATGGGGGGGGAGGGAAGAACACAAACTTGGGTGTGTAGGGAATGGGTTATGTCTGGAAAGAGTGGACGGAAGAGACAAAACTAATCAAACTACAGTGTACAGAATTCTCAAGTAACTAATAAAAACTTATAGAACATTATTAGATAAAAATATGGCCTTTTGTTCATAAAACAACCAGCAACATTTTCCTGAGTGGCTCAAGCCAACTTAAAGGAGTAATTTAGAGAAATTGGGGGATTTTGTGGTCACTAGAATGTATGGATAAGTGTTCTAGATGATTTCTTTGACAGCCAACATTTGTCTGGATGTTTAATTTTAGTTCCAAAAACTGTCTCTTTGTTTGTGATACTGCAGGCGACACATTGCTTGAAATGCGTAGTGAAAAGGGAGGAAATTTTAATAACTTTAATTAAGCCTGAACGGCTCTTCATACTTACACCCAGTGTGCACATATGTTGAGTTTTACATTATTTTCTTTTCATGAAAGCCACTTATTAATTGGGGAACAGACTTGTTCTAAATAACTTTTGGCAACTTCACATCTCAATGAGTAATTTCTAAACACTAAAGCACTGTATTTTCAGTTGAGCTATTACAAAGCATGCCAAAGTGTGCATTCGTCCTCAGTAAAGTTTCACCTGTTTGCATCTTTCCTAAGGTAAAAAAAAAAAAAAATGGGATAATTGCCATGTGTCTTCGGAACTATGGGCCATATATAAAATAATTTTTAAATGCAGTAAAAGTTTGTAATTGAACATATAGGTTAGTAAAATGAGCACATGTTTTGCAAAAAGCCTGCCCATAAATGAAAAACTTATTTTTATACACCAATTCATTGTGGCGCCTATTTTTAGTTTTGGTTTCTATTGCAAAATAATTGATAGCTCCAGCAAGGGAGGCAAGAACTTTAAAAGTGATCTCTTGCTGCCAGTAGATACTTCAACCATCAGTGTGAATGAAGAAGTAAACTGACTGCAGACCTATGAAAGGGACAAAAATCAGAAGAGTTTTGAGAATAATGGTGATGTGTGTATACTCTAACCTTCTATGTGTTAAGGCACCACAGGGGTTATATCTCATGTAGAGGAGACTCCAGCTTTTCAGTATCCAGACCCAGCAGTCCTCTGCTGTATATGTGTTGGGGTCCTCATATCAGCTGGTGTATGCTGCCTAGTTGGTGGTCCAGTGTTTGAGAGATCTCAGGGGTCCAGGTTAGTTGAGACTGCTGGTCCTCCTACAGGGTCACCCTCCTCCTCAGCTTCTTCCAGCTTTTCCTTCATTCAACCACAGGGGTCAGCAGCTTCTGTCCATTGGTTGGGTACAAATATCCGCATCTGACTCTTTCAGCTGCTTGTTGTGTCTTTCAGAGGGCAGTCATGATAGGTCCCTTTTTTGAGCACTCCATAGCCTCAGTAATAGTATCAGGCCTTGGAATCTTCCCTGGAGCTGGATCCCACTTTGGGGCTGTCGTTAGACCTTCTTTTCCTCAGGTTCCTCTCCATTTCCATCCCTGCAGTTCTTTCAGACAGGAACAAATATGGGTCAGAGTTTTGACTGTGGGAGGGCAACCCGCTCCCTCACTTGTTGCCCTTTCTTTCTGCTGGAGGTGGGCTCTATAAGTTCCCTCTCCCCACTGTAGGGCATTTCATCTAAGGTCCCTCCTTTAAGTCCTGAGAGTCTCTCACCTCCCAGGTTTCTGGTGCATTCTGGAGAGTCCCCCCTAACCTCCTACCTCCTGAGGTTGCCTGTTTCCGTTCTTTCTGCTGGCCCTCAGGGTTTTGGTCCTTTTCCCTCACCCAATGCCAGATCATGTTCCCCTCTCCCTACCCCAACCCCACATCCCCTTTTGTCCACTTTCCCTCCCAGGTCCGTCCCTCCCTCCCCACTTGTGAATGCTATCATATGATCTGCAAATAGTGACACCTTTATTTCTCTTTGCCAATTTGTATCCCCTTGATCTCATTTTGCAGTCTTATTGTTCTAGCTAGCACTTTGAGTTATTGTATTGAGTAGATATGAACAGTGTGGGCATCCTTGTCTTGTCCACGATTATAGTGGGATTGTTTCAAGTATGTCTCCATTTAACTTGATATTGGCTGTTGGTTGGAAGTAAATTGCTTTTATTATGTTTAGGTATGGGCCTTGAGTTCCTGATCTCTCCAGTACTTTTAACATGAAGGGGTATTGTATTTTGCCAAATGCTTTTTCAGCATCTAAAATGATGATCATGATCATGTGATTTTGGATTTGATGATGAGGATGATGATGGTGGTGGTGGTGGTGATGCAGAAGATCACTATGATTTAGAGAACTCACAGAAATCAAACACTTCTCAAAGAAGCTGGATTTTTGAAGGAGAAAGTATGTAAGTTTCATGGCAGAATATTTAGCATTAAAGAGTTTATTGTGCACAAGCACCTTCAGATGTGGTGATGGATTCCCTAAAATCATGTGGACTTTGCAGAAATTTTTGCTTCTAATACTGAGTTTTGGAATAAGTTAAAAAAGAACACTCTAGCTTATGCCTTGGCTGAACAGCAATGTTAAATTAAGCACTTTTTGATAAGAATGAAGAACCCATCTCTGGCTTGGCTCATGTGATTGCTGAGTTTAGAAAGTTCATCTTTCTTCTCCCTTTCTGGGCCTGGAAAACACCACTTGCCCTAAGCCTGCCATGGGTAGTGCTATCCAGCACAGAGTAAGGGCTGAAGCATACACGCTGGAATTCAAAGGTGTTGGACTACAACTCAAGGATTCTTGGCTTTCAAACCTGCTGACTCAGACACTTGGCTTCATTCTGTCACCTTATATCTATATAGTCAAAAATAGTCAGAGATTTCCAGAAAAGCATCTATTTTTCTATTACCTACCTGTCTTTCTGTCTGTCTATCTGTCTGTCTATCTATCTATCTATCTATCTATCTATCTATCTATCTATCATCTATCTAGCTATCAATTATCTATCTATCTATCTAATTTATTAGTCTATATACCCATTCTAATTAGTTTTTATTGTCAATTTGAGACACCTTAGCATCACCTGGTAACCCCAATAAGTTGACATATTTTTATGGGACTTTGTATAAATTGCTTAATCTCAGAGGACCTCAAATCCTATCTTTGTGAAAGCAGGACTAATTCCTCAGTAAACTATTGGATTCTGATTGTAAACAACACCCTTGCCCCAGTAAGAGTTACCCAGTAAGAAGGCCTCCATCAGCAGTAGCTATCCCTATATCTGAGACAGTTGTGTACGGAGGTTCTTGTAGGTGTCAAGTTCCACAATGCCAGTATTTGTTTTGTCACCTGACCCTTACATCAACCCTATGAGGTTTCTTAGCCTCTGTTTTATGGTTGCATAAACTTGGGCTTAGTGAGTCATACCTTGCCCCATAGTTACCCAGACAGTAAACTGTTGTGTTAATATTTAAACCAGATGTTCTGACCCCAGGGTGAGCTCTTCATTCTCATATTGTGCTATATTTCCTCCAGCTATAAGCCACAGAAAATATATTAAAGTTAATTAGCCCCACCATTATTACTTGACTTCTAGCATTACAATATCATTACTCTTTACTGTTTTTATTATAAATGCAAAATATTTCAACTATGTTATTCATTAAGTACCTCATTTTCATGAGGTAGCCTGGAAACCTAACTGCCATTTATAATAGTGTTTTGAAATGTGGTCTGAATTTTGAACGACTAACCTTAAAGTAGTTTTGAATGGTAATTCCAACTTTGAAAATGTCTGCTTGTATTAGCAGTATTTGTTTTTAGCCATTTAACTGAAAATATTTGAAAGGTTTTAAGAAACTATTTACCCTTAACTTTATGTCCTGGGACTAACCTCTAATAACATGGACACAGAATCAAAGGTATTCACTCTTAGTATTCACTCAAGTAAACAGCTCTTCAAATTTACCCTGACTCTCTTGAGTTAGAAAAACCAAGCACAGATTTGTAAACTACGTTTTTTATAAATGCCGGGCACATTCAATCTACCCTTGTGTACAATGACAGGCACCCTGGGTTTCCTCTATTCTCATTTCTACAAGAAATCTGCAATGGTTTTGGATTTTTAATGTCCCACAAAAGCCTGTCTCTTAAAGCCTTGCTTCCCTGGTGGGTTCTACTGTGAGACATAACTGGGTTCTAGTAGAAGGTTGCATGAAGGTGTGTTCTTGAAGGAAATTGTGTAACCCCACCTTTTTCTTCATTATCTTTTGTTTTCCCTGATCAGGAGGTGAGCAGCTGGTTTCAACACATACTCCCATCTGCTCAAAGCAAGAAAGTCCATCAATCACAGGCTGTGAGACAAAATAGACCCTTTCCCCTGATAAACTGTTTGTGCTATAAGTAACACCAAGGTAATCCAGGCTCATTCTCACTGTATCTTTTGGAGCAACATCACATGTACTCTGATCCTGGGTACAAAAGGACCTCAGTTTGATGTCTAAACTGGTGAATTATGACCTGTGTAACTCAGGGAATTCCAAGGTTTTAACACTGCTAAACTATACACTTTGCTAGCAAAGTGTGGAATTTAAGTATAAGAGTACTTATACAACCAAATTAAAATTGAACAAGGACTGAAATTGGGAATTTCAAATATGCATTAACATCCCTGACTGCTTTCTTGACTTTGAATTATCATCGTGTTTCCACCATGTCTTGAAGATAGTGATGGGAAGTGATTTAGTATAAAAATTCTTTAGAGTAAGCCAGCAAAAGTGGCTCAATAAAGCTGAGTTGTGCTGTTTTGCCACACATTCCCTCTAGGCAACATCACTAGCTAAGAAGATGACAAGGATTAATCTTCAGTGACATTTGTTCTCTACACCAAATACCTCAAACTGTATCTGGTCTGTTTCTTTCTGTAAATAAATAACAAAAATGTTAAACAGGTTCTCTCCCTCCCTCCCTCCCTCCCTCCCTCCCTCCCTCCCTCCCTCCCTCCCTTTCTCTCTATCTCTTGTCTCTTACTATGGAGACCAACCTGGATATAAGTTCTCAGAACCCTGCTTTCCTCTGCCTCCCTAATATTAGGATTAAAGCTGGGCGTGACCATGCCCAGCTAAACAAGTCCTTTGATGTGAGTCTTATTCTTCTTATGCCATCATTACCTACTTTTTATCTGTTTTCCATGGAATTTCTGAGTTGGCTGAAGATAAAGGAAAGATAGTTGGTACCAAGGGCTTGAGTACAGATGGCTAAGAAACAAGTACTTGAAGCAAAAAGGCTGGTATATTCCTTTGCCTTTGCTGATAAAATATCAGAGATCCATCAAACAAACCTCTTACCATTTTGAAGTTGGAATACCATATTAAGTTTCTGCAGAGAAATGTACCGATGGGAAAGAGAACCACTGACTGAATCTATGAAGCCTGACAGAATTCATGATCACTAATCCTCTGGACATGCATATGAGGGATAATATATATAGGTTAACTGAGGTGAGAAGCCAGACGCTGCATGTGAGTAGCATGATTTCATAGGCTGGGATCTCTGGCTGCATAAAAAGTACAAGATGTGCTGAAGATTGCCATTCAGCATTCTCTGCTTCCTGGCTTGTGACTGTGATGTGACCAGATGCTTCAAGCTCCTGGTCACATGACTTTCTCATCATGACAGACTGTACCCTTGAACTGAAATAAGCTCCTCTCCCTTAAGCAGCTCTTTTTTGTCAGGTATTATGTCATAGCAATTAGAAAATAGTTCATATGTGTACCCTGAGTCCTCCTAGATTTCAGGTAGTATGTCCTCAGCTGTTGTGTGTGCATGCGGTTCCACAAAGAACAGAAATGTCAGGGTCAGAGCCAGGAACTCAGCAGTATCTCTCATGCTCATCCCACTCCATGCCAGTGGGAAAGAAAGCCTTAGCACTCAGTTTTATTCTAAACTTACCTTTGGCAAATTATCTCATTTCTATTAGGTAATGGCTTTACTTCAAGAAAAAAAAAATGTTTCTAAGTGATGCCACTATTTTAATTTTGAAATTTATTATCATTATTGTGTTATTGTGTGTTGTAGGTTGCTATTTGTATTTTGATGCTAATTATGTTCCCTCAAGAGGGGTTCCCCAATGAGGAGTATATGCCTCAGTTGATTTCGGGTGAAATCTTAATTGGTCAAATAAAGACTAGAGCCTGCAATTGGGCAGTGGAAGGGAAAGGCGGGGCTGGGAGTTTTTAGAGAGAGGGAGAAAGGAAGGAAGAGGGGAGTCAAGGAGATGGAGGAGAGAAAGGAGGATGAAAAAAGGAGGTAGAAGGAAGGTGGAGCAGTAGCACATGGCCTGCAGGAACTGCAAGTAGCCAGGGATTTCATAGCTGGGGAATAGAGTAGTGTAGTGGTATATCTGCCCACCCTAGGGGTGCAGTTAATCAATATTCTAATTGAGTTGTGTGTACTTTGCATGGGCTTATTGGGGTTGGAAATTTCCCTCAACAATTATGTATGTCTGTGTATCATGTTTATGTTTGAGTGAAGTCATACGAATGCCAAGGTACAAGTGTAGAAGTCAGAACGACCTTCGGAAGTCCATTCTATCATTCCACCATGTGTTTGGGAATTGAACTCAGATCATCAGCATGAGCTCCAAGCATTTGACTCACTGAGCAATCTTAACAGACCCATTTCTTTTATTATATTTAATTAAATATTTTTATTACAATATATTCTGATTATGCTTTTCCCTCCCTTACTTTTTTCACATCATCTCACTTTCCAACTCACTCAACTCCACACCCTTTTGCTTTCTTTTTATCTGCCTTTCTTTCTTTCTCTCTTCCTTTCTTTCTTTCTTTCTTTCTCTCTCTCTTTCTTTTTCTATTTAGAAAACAAACAGGCAGACAAAAAAAGAACACACACACACACACACACACAAACATATCCACACACACCAAAAATACTAAATCAGAAATCATAATACATAAGAAAAAAACAAAACAAAACAAAAAAACCAGTAAAACAACAAAAAATGCCCATCCAAAGCAATGTGAGACAAATTGTCTGCAAACTATACCCTTGTGTTTGTTTTGTGCTGGCCATCTACTTCTAGGCATGGGGACTGCCTTCTACTCCTGGGCATGGGGACTGCCATCTACTTCTGGGAATGGGGACTGCCATCTACTTC
>JANHMN010000027.1:87745-106349 GCA_030674055.1 Rhabdomys pumilio
TATGTGCATCAGTCCTATTGTGTCTGAAGACACTGTTCCTCTGGCTCTTACAATCATTTTACCTACACTTTTGCATAGCTCCCTGACCCCTAAGGGGAAGGATTTGAGAAGACATCCCATTTAAGAATGAATATTCTTAACGTCTTTTGCTGTTTACACATGTCCAGTTGTAGGTCTCTGTGTTAGTTTCCACCTACTGCAAAACAAAGCTTCTCTGATGGTGGCTGAGCATGACACTGATCCATAGATTTGCCTGAATGTTGTTAGGAATTTTATTGCTGTGTTTCTTTACCAAAACACTAATATTTGGCTTTATCCAAGGTCCATGCTTATCCAGTTTTAGGTTCTTAGCCATTTGAGCACTGTCAGTCATGGGTTTCATCTCCTATACTGGGCCTTGAATCCAATCAGAGAATGAGTAGTTACTCCTACAGTGTGACCCTCCTGTACCAACTATCTGGTAGGCAGGTTACTATTGTAGGTGACAGGGTTTCAACCCCTTTATTTTTGAATACAACAAACTCCATATGATAATAAAACTATAAAAAGAAAAGTCCATACATTTAAAAAGTTCAGACCCATAAGAAAATGATATTCTGTTATATCATACCACTTAATACAACCAAGAATCCTAATTGATCATAGTTTTCCATACCTTCAGTTTGCTTAACTATCAGAAGCGCTTTGCCTGCTTCTGTGACAGACTGACTGTCAGACAAAGTCAAGCCACGCTAGGGTCTGCTGTCGATTTCCTGACTTGCTGATGCACAGAACAATAAGAGAGGGTGCACTTGAAGCTCAAGGCAAGGGGCTGAATGTTCTGTTAATCTTGGAGAAGAAACAAGGAAGGATAGGGACACCTCCAGATGGGTACAGATATCGAATGTACATTAACCATAGTCTCTACTGGCTTGTGACTTTGTTTTCCATGATACTGTAAAGTATATAAAGACTAAGAGAATTAAACTCAAGGCTGCTGAAGTAGTGACTGGAAAGCCCTCCCGATTTCTAGCTTTTGTCTCTGAGTCTTTTCTTCCATTTTTTCTATAATCCTCACTCTCCTGAGAGGACTGCTGGACTTCATAGCAGCTGGACCAGTACACTTAACAATATAATTCAACAAAGCAGAAATAAAAGTATTAAGTATTAGCACTCTATTTCCAGGGTCATAACTCTGCCTGCATCCTTGGAGACCTGCTGCTGCCAGAAACAACCAGACATCAGTTACCAGGTAAGACCCCTACCCTAGTTCCCTGCCAGCTGCTGACTCTGAGCAAACCCAGTAGTGGCAGACTTGACCCTGCCCCCGCTGCATTCCATTTCCCAACCCACAACTCTGCGTAAGTTCCTGGAAGCCTGCTGTTACCTAGGACAAACAAGCCTGCAACCATCAGGGACTAGAAGCTCTAGCTAATCAATCCCTGGAGGCTTTGCCCCACGCAGGGCAACCAGTAGCCTGACTGCATCCCTGGAAGCCTGCTACCAGCATGGACAACCAGGCCTAACAATGCTAGCCACAACCTGATGACTGAAGTCAATGTAAGGACACAATTAACAGAAGCCAGGGCAATATGGAGCCACCAGACCCCAGCTATCCTACTACAACAAGCCCAGAAGATCCTGACACACCTGAATTATAGAAAATGACCTTAAATCTAATCTTATGAAGCCGATAGAGCCCTTTAAAAGGGAAATGAATAAATTCCTTAAAGAAATACTGGAAAATACAATAAAACAGGTGAAAGAAATGAACAAAACTGTTTAAGACCTGAAAATGGAAATAGAAGCAATAAAGAAAATACAAACTGAAGCAATCCTAGAAATGGAAAACCTAGAAAAGAGAACAGGAATGACAGACACAAACATCACCAACAGAATAAGAGAGAGAGAGAGAGAGAGAGAGAGAGAGAGAGAGAGAGAATCTTGAGTGTAGAGGATATGATAGAAGAAATTGACACATCTGACAAAGAAAACTCTAAAGCTAAAAAGTTTGTAACATAAAACATCCATGAAATTTGAGACACTATAAAAAAAACCAAACATAAGAATAATAAGAAAAAGAGGAGGAGGAAGAGGAAGAGGAGGAGGAGGAGGAAGAGGAAGAAGAGAAAGAGGAGGAGGAGAAGCAGCAGCTTACAGAACACCAATAGAGTGGGCCAAAAAAAAGAAAATGTTCCTGTCACATAATAATCAAAATACTAAATGTGCAGAAAAAAGAAAGAATATTAAAAGCTACAAGAAATAAAACAAAGTAACATATAAAGGCAGATCTATTAGAATTATGCCCAACTTCTCAACAGAGAGTCTAAAAGCCTGAAGGGACTGGACAGATTTCTTATGGTCTTTAAGAGATGCCAGCCCAGACTACTATGCCCAGAAAAACTTTCAAACACCATAGATGGAAAAAACAAGATATTCTATGACAAAACCAAATTTAAACAATGCATTTCTATTAGTCCAGACCTACAGAGGATACTAGAAGGAAAACGCCAACACAAGGAAGGAAACCACACCCACAAAACACAAGAAAATGATAATTACACCCCAGCAAAACCAAAAGAGAAGAAACACACACACACACACACACAAATACTCACATACATATACACATGCACACACACATGAACATGCACACACACTGACAGTACCACCAACATGAAAATAACAGGAACTAACAAGCATTGGTCATTAATATATCTTAACATCAGTAGACTTAATTCCTCAATAAAAAGATACAGATTAACACAGTGGATGTGAAACAGGATCCATCATTCTGCTGCACACAACAAATACACCTCAGTAACAAATATAGGTATTAACTCAGAGTAAAGGACTGGAACTAGGCTTTCAAAAAAAAAAAAAAAAAAGACTAAAGAAGCAAGCAGGAATACCCATTCTAATACCTAATAAAAAAAGATGTTCAACTAAAACTAATCAAAAGAGATGCAGAAGGACATTTTATACTCACTAAAGAAAATAATCCAGCAAGATGACATAGATTCTGAATATCTATGCCTCAAATGCAAGGGCACTGACATTCATAAAAGAAAAATTAGTAAAGTATAAATCATACATCTGACTCCACACATTAATAGTGGGAGACTTCAATGCCCCATTCTCACCACTGACAGGTCATTAAGACAGAAACTAAACAGAGAAATAATTAAATTAACAAAGGGTATGAATAAAATGGACCTAACAGATAATCTACAGAACATTCCACCCAAACACAAAAGAATATACCTTCTTCCCAGCAGCACACGGAACCTTTTCAAAAATTGACCATATATTTGGTCACAAAGCAAGTCTTAACAAATACAAACAAATTTAAATAACTCCAAGACTTTCTTGAATTCAATTAAAATTAAGGCAACCACATACCCAAATTTATGGGACACAATGAAAACAGCTCTAAAAGGAAATTTTATAGCAGTGCCTTCGTAAGAAAATTGGAGTGTTCTCATACTAATGATTTAAAAGTACACCTGAAAACTCTAGGAAATAAAGATGTCAACATACCCAAAAGGAGTAGATGACACAAAATAATCAAACTCTTGGCTAAAATTAATTACTTAGAAACAAAGACAACAGTAGAAATAATAAAACCAAGAGCTGTTATTTGAAAAAAATCAAGATAGCCAAACCCTTAGCCAAACTAACTAAAAGGCAGAGAGACAGTACTCAAGTTAACAAAATCAGAAATGAAAAGGGAGACATAACAACAAATACTGAGTAAATTCAGATAATCATCAGGTCAGGTCTTAATTCAAACACCCTTACTCCACAAAACTGGAAAACCTAAATGAAATGAATGATTTTCTAGACAGACATCACTTACTAAAGTTAAATCAAGATCAGGTAAACTATCTAAAAAGTCCTATAACCCTTAAGGAAATAGAAGCAGTCATTAAAAGTCTCCCATCCAAAAATGCCCATAACTAGATGGCTTTAGCACAGAATTCTACAAGATGTTCAAAGAAGAGCTACTACCAATATTCTTCAAACTATTCCATAAAATATAAATAGAAGAAACACTGCCAAGCACATTCTATGAAGCCAAAGATGCTCTGATATCTAAACCACACAAAGACTCAACAACATCAGAGCAATTTCTCTTATGAACATTGATGCAAAATTAATTAAACAATGCTCCCAAACCAAATCCAAGAACACATCAAAGACATCATCCATTCTGATCAAGTAGGCTTCATTCCAGGAATGGAGGTCTGGTTCAATATATGAAAATCCATCAACATATTCCACCATGTGAACAAGCTGAAAGAAAAAAAAAACCCCACATCAGTATCTCATTAGACACTAAAAATTCTTTGGTAATATCCAACATCCCTTCATGTTAAAAGTCTTGGAGAGATCACAGGTACAAGGCATATACCAAAACACAATAAAGGCAATTATACAGCAAACCAACATCCAACATCAAATTAAATGGAGAGAAAGTTAAAGTAATTCCACTAAAATCAGAGACAAGACAAGGCTGCCCACTGTCTCCCTATCTTTCCAATATAGTACTTGAAATCCTAGCTTGGGCAATAGAGCAAGCAAAAGAGAGCAAAAGGCTATAGATCAGAAGGAAAGAAGTCAAGGTATTGATATTCACAGATGATGTGATAGTATTCATAAGTGACTTCAGAAATTCTACCAGAGAAATCCTATAACTGATAAACAACCTCAGCAAAGTGGCTGGATACAAAATTAAACAAATTGTAACCCTTCTTTACACAAAGGATGAATGGGCTAAGAAAGAAGTTAGAGATAAACACCCTTCACAATAGCCACAGATAATACAAACATTTTGGTATAACTCTAACCAAGCAGTTGAAAGACCTATATGACAAAAACTTCAAGTCACCAAAGAAAGAAATTGAGAAAGAAATCAGAAGATGGCAATATCTCCCTTGCTCATGGATTAGTAAAATTAACATAGTGAACATAGACATCTTACCAAATGCAATATACAAATTCAACAAAATTCCCATCAAATTTTCAGAATAATTTTTTACAGACCTTGTTCTACTTCATATGGAAAAACAAAGAAACATGGGATAGCTAAAACAATCCTGAACAATAAAAGAACCTTTGGAGGAATCACCATTCCTGGCCTCAAGCTGTGCTACAGAGCAATAGTGGTAAAAGTCGCATGGTGTTGATATAGAAACAGACAAGTTGAGCAATTGAATCAAATCAAAGACCCCTAAATAAATCCACATACCTTCAAGCACTTGATTTTTGACAGAGAATCCAAATTCATACAATGGAAAAGGAAAAGTTCTTCAACAAATGGTGCTGCTTTAACTGGATGTCTGCTTGTAGAGAAACGCAAATAGATCTATAATTATTACCCTACTACGCAAGTACAAGTGGGTTGAAGACCTCAATGTAAAAGCATATGCACTAAATCTACTAGAACACCAAGTAGGGAATAGTCTTGAACTAATTGATACAGGAGATAACTTCCTGAACAAAGCACCAATGGCTCAGGCACCACAGCCAAACATTTGGTGGAGCTTGGGGAGTCTTTGGGAGATTTGGGGAAAGGGTTGAGAGACTCAAAGAGGACAGAGACTCCATAAGAAGACTAACAGATTCAACTAACCTGGACCTTTGGGGGCTCCCAAAGACTGAACTACCAACCATAGAGCTGGCATTGACTCCCAACACCATCACCCCCTGCATATATGTGGCAGATGTGCAGTTTGGTCTTCATGTGGGTCCCCTAAAAACTGGAGCAGGGTTTGTCCCTAAATCTGTTTCCTGGCTTTGGATCCTATTCCCCTAACAGGGCTTCCTTGGCTGGCCTCAATGGGAAAGGATGTGCCTAGTCCTGCAAAGACCTGAGCTGCTAGGATTGGGTGATACCAGGGGGGCCTTCCCCTTTCCAGGGGAGATGGGGATGGGAGAGTAAGGAAGAAGCTGTCGGAGAAGGGCTCTAGGAGGATAGGGGGACCAGATATCGAGATATAAAGTAAATACATACATACATACATACATACATACATACATACATACATACCGATGTAATAAATACCTCTTAATATCCAATTAGTCATTCTCAGTACTAAGAAGAAACATGGAGTTTATGTTAATTCAAAGTCAACAACAGACCCTTTTACTGAATGTTAATCATGGAAACTTTTAGGATAGAACACAATGAGCATTGACATATTGTATTATGACATGGTGAGCTCTACTTTAAAGACTTTATACCTGTAACGTTAGCCACTGTCCCATATGGAAAGTTGATAATGCCAGGCAGTCTCTCAGCTATGAGACAGGTGACTACAGAAAGCAATGAGAAGCTAGAAAGATATTCTCCTTCCTCTAGACACAGGGCTTTCAGGAAAACTCGTGATGTCTCTTCTCTGCATGTTGTGAGTTCATTTAAAGCCAGAATTTTACCTCTTTTAGTTTCATCATTATCATCTCATAATTTTATAGGACAGGTGATTTAAAATGGATTTTTATTTATTGTAGTACCAAATTGTGAAGAGATACAAATTCAGGCATCATTGTGTTAAGTATACTCAGAAAAAGTGCTTAAATGTAGATCCCCAGGCTTTTGATTTAAGGTTAACAGAGGTGGAAGGGTTTCTCCCAACCCCTTAAAGGAAAACTGGATGAGCTCTCATTATAATTTACCAACGGGACAAAATAAACATGTTATTATGCAATATGTTTTCCTGAATATTTTGGTTTTGTATAAAATTAACTGAATATAACTTGAGACTTCATCTAGTACTTAGCACTCCAATAAATATTAGAAGAAAGTTAATGGATAAAAATGTGAGTGGATGTGTATGTATAAAATGTGTAGTGCTTTAAAATCATGTGTACATGATGCTAAAAATTATATTAAGATAGAGGTTATCTATATACTGAAAAATAATAAATTAGCAAGAAAAACCAAAAGAAGCTCATGAATTGTTGCTCAAGTCCTATGGCTTCCTGGTTCTTTGGTCCAATAGAGTAAAAACTTCCCATGGTGTTTTTTTAAAATATTGCTTTGGGAGGGCTGGAGAGATGGCTCAGTGGTTAAGAGCACTGACTGCTTTTCCAGAGGTCCTGAGTTCAATTTCCAGCAACCACATGGTGGCTCACAACCATCTGTAATGAGATCCAATACTTTCTTTTGAAGGCGGCTACAGTGTACCCCTATACATAAAATAAAATTAATAATAATAGAAAACTTATTGCTTTGGACACCTGTACCCTTCATTGTTCTATGTACCTTTTCAATTTACATAAGATCATCTTTAACTTAAAAATGTAGTGAATTGCATAAAATTGATTTTATTAACATAACTTGATTTCTTATCTAGTCTTATTCTTTTAACCTCATTTCCTCCTTATACTTAATTAAAATATCCTGTAACCTTTCTTACCATTAATCACTACACATCCATTTTGGAATTAGGGAGACTATAAAACTTATGCTTCCCTAAGCTTTTATACATAAGCATTTTGGTAGATTTAGAATTTTGTACATCTGATTACTATTCCCATAGTGCAGTGAAATAAATGCAGGTATCAATTTTTAGAAGTTTGATAAAAGAAAGTAATGTAACTCTTCCTTAATCGTATAACATCCTTCTTTAGGTTAGAATCAGAAAGGAATTAAAACAAGTCAATAGCATTCATTTTTTCCTGAATACTAAATATTGAAAATGCAGAGCTATTATGGGTTCTCATGAAATAAACATTTATTATAAAAGTATCTTCATATTAAACATTGTTTTCAACCCACTAATCAAATTTCATTTCCTCCATCTTTATTGCTGTAATTCCAAGATGAATTGATATGTTATATACCTTGCATAAGCATTGTTCAAAATAGCATCACTTTATCTTACATTCAATATGCTTCAGCTCCTTTACAGTACTAATAATAGTTGTTACCCTAAAGGGTAACAATTGCACTCAGTATTAAGATGATGCCCCCATAGCATCATCTAAAGACTTTATAGTATCTCTTACCACAGTTCTTTACTCTGCCTCTCACAAACATTTCATGTAGATCCCATTTTGTAGCTTGGGGTTCAGGTACCAAAATAAGGAATCATTTCTCTTCCTTCTTTCAAACACTTTGAAAGATAATGCTCAAGAGTTGAAGCTGAAAGAAGGCAGATATTTGGTAGTCATGACGAAATGCTGTCTATGTGAGGAGCCCGAACATATAATGCATATTCGGTGGGTACTAATGATATAGGAGAGCTATTGGTGCATCAAACAATCTGTGTGACTAGCAAATGTTTCTTTCTCCATATGTCTTGGATCCAGCCAAGAAAGATTAGTGTGCAGCAGCTTGCAGTCCACTAAGTTTGTAGTCTTAGGCTCTGTCTCTAAGGTGCTCATTTCCCAGCCTCTCCCAAAGACCATGATAAATAACATAGGTTTTAAGGGGCATCAGTAGGTCATGTAAATAAATTTGCTGGGTCTAAAAGGCTTGAAAACATTAGAACATAACAAGTTTCTTCAACATAAAATCTGTAAACACCCTTATTATCTCATCATTCATTTCCAGAAAGATGCAGAAGACACTATATCTTCCAAGTACTTAACAATAAGACTTTCTATCACATGGGGGATTCCACAGCAAGTGCAATCAATGCAAAATTATCTGTGAAGATCCCACTCAGTGAATTATAGTTAATTTTTAAATCCTCCCTTTATCAATGACATGAAAAAATTTGCTGTCAATTGTTCCTCTGGAGAGTATAATGGTTGAGCAAACACATCTCACTCATCATGACTTTCCTGGGTAGCAAAGATCTTGTCTTTTCTACTCATTTGGGACTATTTGAACAGATCCAAACCTTCTCAACGATGTACTATTTGACTATAGAAAGCTAGGCTAGAATGTTGTCCATAAGACTGCAAGAAACTTCAGAACAGTAAACGGTGTTTTCTCCCCAGTTGGAACATTTCAGGCTGCCTCACAGTTTGCTTCAACAGCTTGTACCTATAGGCAAAGAGATAATGTCTGTGAGCCATTTCCTACTTCAGATCATTTCACAGCCATCCATTCAGACTGCTGAAGGTTGTTACTGCGTCATGTGTAGCCACAGCTGTCATTCTAAACATTCTGCATTCCATGTAAGTGCCCATCCTGCCCCATGACAACCAAACTTGCCATCCTCAAATATCTGCTAGAGTAGAGAGAACATTTGATCCCCAAACTTTCATTGAGTACATCACTGATTGTATCCCTACATGTTAGAACTATTCCAAGGAGTCTCTAAAAATTTACAACCCAACATTGTCATCTGGGGGTAATGAACAGACTCACAGCCCAATTACCAATTCAAGCCTGGTTCTATAAACCTATCTAATACCCACGGCTGGAGAAGTCATAGACCCTAAATAACATCTACACCTGCTATTCTCTTAACCAATATAGTGTCTAGCAACCATAAATAGATTTAGCTCTCAGGCCTCATCAAAGAATCTTCTCTTTGCAGCAGACAAAGACTATTTCAAAAATCCGCAACTAGATGAAATGCAAAATAAAGTGACTGTAGGATACCTGACTCCAACTGTTACATCTACAATAAAAATGGCTTACACTCAAGACTCGGGATATCTCAGGAGAGATGCTTTAAGAAATTGTGGGAGCCACAGGACTCTTTTTGAGATAGCATCTTCTAGACATGGAAAGGAAGCTGCACCTATGAAATTTCAATAACGTGGTCACCTAAATAACAGCTGCATAATTGCAATGCCAGCTGAACTGTCAACAGGGACGGGAGAAATTTTACATGACCCCACAACGGAGAGTTACAGACAAATAGCTGTAGAGAGAGGAAAAGATAGTTTTCTCCAGGAAATTGCTCCCTGATAGTTTATCCAATTCCATGTAGTCAGCCCTCAACATATGTATATGTGAGTGACACTAATTGAACTCAGTAGGTTATGTGTGTGTGTGTGTGTGTGTGTGTGTGTGTATACATACATACATCAATAAAAATCAATGAAGAAAGGATAATGAATTTGAAGGAATGACGGAGTAGAGGGGCTATCGGAAGAGTTTGAGGGGAAAGAAGAAGGGGTGAAATGATATAAATGAAGTACTCATATCATATGTTATATTCTCAAAAAGTAAAATTTTAAGTGAAAATAAGTTTGGTGCCTGTTTACTTCTTAACTAACAAGAAGTGATTTTTTTTTCATAAGGACTTGAAGTAAAAGAAATCATGGTCAGACAGAATAACAACAACAAAATCGTTAAAGCTAACAGCCTGGACCAATAGTGAAGGTGGGGTACTTTCTCACTAAAGGGTCAGGTGAACTTTTCAGTCTTATAGTTTCTGATTATGATATCACATGAGACTTGCTAATAAATAGCAAGTTTCACACAGATAAAGAACATCCCTGAAGTGCAGATACCCTCAGTATGGATGGAAAGAAATGAACAGGTTCTCTTAAAAAAAAATAGATTTTGTCAAACACAGATTTTTTGTTTGCAAGCCGCATATATCCTGTGATTGCTGTCAAGAAGTCCCATACAAGTTGGAGGTGGGCAGGACTATTGGAAATCTGGCTGATGTCAAAGGTTATCTGTTACAGAAGTAGCAGCCAGTTGGTTTCTCACTGTACTCCTACCCTATCAGTGATGCTTTTATTACACAGGCCAGAGAGAAGAATTCTTTTGTCGTGTTTTAAGAACTGGTGAGATGAATAGATGATTAAGATACTCAGAGGTATTTTATCTGTCCTTATCTGAGAACTGGGTTGTTTATACAGTCTGAGATGTGTTTAAGAGCTTCTCTGGTCAGAGTGGTCATTTGGGTCTAAGTCTTCTTTGAGTTTTCTGACTCATAATCATGAACTTTGTACTTAACAGTTTTGCATATTGGGGGTTTAAAACATCAAAAATCTAACCATGGGGTGTGGCCTACTTCACTGGCAATACCTGGATTTTGTGTATCAATAATTGGATCATTGGATCATTGTGCCACAAGATACTGGGCCATTTAAAGTAATGTCTAATCATCAAAGAAGTACATATACTCAAACACATACACACACACACACACACACACACACACACACACACACACACACACTTATCTATTGTCCTAAGAAAATCAAGTTCTGTCTTAAAAGGATCATGGATACTTTCCATAGATGAGAGTTGAATGTCTCTTATATTTGGTCATCCATAATCTATTCCACAGAGTTATCAAAGGCACCTTTTACTTCACTGTATATATGGAAAGTGTCACTCAAACATGTGCAGTGAAATTCTGAATGAAAGGACTCAAAAGCACACTTCCAAAATGATCCAAGACTGTAATTATTAGACATAGGAGACTCTTACAAACCCTTCCAGGGACTGGAATTAGATCTACACATGTTCTCCTGTGTGCTGAAGGATGTTCCAGATGTTCGCTAACAGCCAGGTAAAGCGTAGGGGTGGCACTCCCTTAGACGTAAGTGTTTTCTGGTAGTAGAGTACCTAAATTATCTTGGAAATATGAATAGAAATATCAAATTTCAACCTGGGTGGCTGTGACATGTACCTTTAATCCCAGTACCTGAGAGGCACAGGTGCCTCTGAGTTTGAGGCCAATCTTGTCCACAGTGCAAGTTCTAGGACAGCTGAAGGTACACACACCTGTCTCAAAAAAAAAAAATCTAATTTCTGGAAGTTGGGAGGCATCCCATGTTTGGAGACTAATCACAAGCTTATTAAATTGTAATAAGGCACAAAAGGCTAAGGTGGAGACTCAAATGATTCATAAAAGACCACAACCATGAGATCTTAAAGTTGGGGTGAAAAAGATGTGCAAAGACACTTTTGGCCAGTTTCTGACAGGAACAATGAAAGAAAATGTTAATCCTGAAAACTAGCTTTGCTGCCTAGATATGGAAACGGGGCTGGGAAGTTTAGCAGAGTCAGACAATGCCTCACATTCCTTAAGATGGAAGTGAGTGACTCCTTTCTCTTCTGTTCAGTAAACCATCAGAAGAATCCTACATTCCTTAGAAAAATGAGTCCACAGCCCTAAAAGCAGCATCTCTAGAGAGAGCACATCGTGCTTATCAGTCTTTCAACTCCACTAAACTTACTGTGTAGTCTTCTCACTCACTGGTGGGCAGACTAGCCAAGTCTCTGCTGAACATCTGATTAATCTAAAGATATTTTTACCTACATCCCACATAGTTTCCTCCTGAAGATTTTTATCATTCTCATGATAGCCTGTTAGTTTTCTAAGATTAAAACGTTTTTTTTTTTCACTTTCCCAACAGAGAGTAGGCAGTGAAGAACAATGTCCTAATTTACATTAACTGTCAACTTGGCACAGTCTAAAATCACCTAAAAGTGAGTGCTAATCTGTTAATTGCAGTCATTACCTGGTCTGAGGATACATCTGTGCTGAATGACCCAGAGGGAACCAACAAGCAGTGTCCCCCCATTTGCTACATCGGGTTCCTGCTTTGACTTCCCTCCATGGTAGACTGTGAACTGGAAGTGGGAGCCTAATAAACCCTTCACCCCACAATCTGCTTTTTGGTCAAAGCGTTTTATCACAACCACAGAAAGGAAACTGGAACAGACATTTCCCTGAAGACCTTTAGGCAGATGTATTTATCTGGATGGAGTCTATTGGGTCCACAAGCGGTAGATGAGGTAACTGATTATATCTGTGAAAGCTTAGCTGTCAATGTAGTCAGAAGTCTGGACAGCAATCTACCAGTTATATATTATTTTTAAAAATGACAGAGTCCACTAGCCAACAGTTCCCATGGTCTCCATGGTCTCTTGGGTGAAGTCAGTCTGGCTTTCAAGTGCAGAAGAAGCAGGGCTTTTTCTCCATGGAATGGATACACGTGACTTGAGAAATGACTTTCCTCTATTTAGCCAAGTCACTTGACTCAGGTATCTGGTTTTGTCTACTGCATTTTTCAGTGATCATATCACAATCCAGGAAGTATCTTGCAGATGTGTCCACATCTTCTGAAACCATCTTGGGTCAATTGTTAAAAGCTTTGGGAATTCTGTCTGTCATAAGTTTAATAATTAGCAAATTTCTGACAAGATTGAGAGCTATATGGATTGGTTATAACTGAATAGGATTTAATGGTAGTAGTAAAAAATCTATCAAGACAGGATAGGAAAGAGTCTTAAGTAACTTTGGCAGGTTGTGTAGGTAGAGAAAAACACATTTTTGTATTAGTGAAGAAACATTTGGCTAGGACCAGAATAAGATAGCCGGCAGCAGTGGCATGAGTATGGTGGCAGGTTCAGACCTGCGACACAAACTGAGCATGCAGTCCGTGGGAACAGACCAGGGGCGGGAGCCTGGACAGGTAAGCCCCTGGGAACCCTTTTTCCGTTTATCAGACCGCTGGCAGTAGGTGTGAAGATCTCTTAAAATAAAGACAATTTAGCGCCCATTTGGTGATGGGAATGTTACTGAACTATTCATACCGGAGTCCCAAGAACAGTTCAGTAACAGGTCAGTATACAACCAAGCTCGAAATTCAAGTCATGTGAATAGCTAGGGGCTACGGCAGCAATTTCCTGGAAATCACCAGAAGGCGGTTCAACCTGGTACCAGGAATTTAGACCAGCTGCAAGAGCTTGAGAGATATATGAACTGCTTTCGAAAAGGGAAGTCACCCAAGGGTCTGGATGGGGCATTGAAATGTGTGTGTTTGGGGTTTTTTTTTTTTTTTGCCATCTGATAGTAGAAAATGGCTCACGGGTCGCTCCCCCACAGCGCCTGCCTGCTGCAGGCCCTGCATTGTGGGTTTGGTGGCTGTAGCTGCACAGAGCAGACAGCACCGGAACCATGCTATGGGCCAGCAGCAGATGAGGCAGAGGTGCAGATGGGTCAGGTCTGTACTGCTGCAGGGCGGGACTTCCTACTAGTGGCCAGAAGTCATGGCCCAGTACCTCTGATGGCTTCATGCGGCTGGTCACACGCATGGGAAAGCAAGTCTCAGGGTCCCTGGCAGGAAGCAAGGAGTGTGGCCAGGCCCAGAGCAGAGCTAAGGAACAGAGAGGGAGGGGGGTGTGTGAGGAGCAAGCAGGATCCCAGACCTGATTTTCAGGCAAACCAACTGAACTAGTGGCTGCAGCCTGCAAATGTAAGAGGAGGAGGGGGAGAAGTCTATACTACACTGACCCAAGGGCGAGACACACGGAGACTGGGGACTAGCACTTGGAGCCCGTGCTCCTGAGAGAGCAGTTTGTCCAGGTCCGGCCTGGGGTTCTCAGCTGCGAGAAAGAAACTGTCTCAAAAGGAAAGAGGAACATCCTTCCCAAGGGAAGGAGTCCTAGAACAAGAGTCAGGGCAGCACAGGGTTAGCTTGAAGCTTAAGAAATATTCCCTGGGACCATGTGGACCGTTACTCCGACCAGTGGGGGATGGGGGCTTACCAGTTCTAGCGAACATGGATCTCTTGTGGTGTATCTGAGATGGGATACAAACCTGCAGATTTCTACATCCAAGCCACAGCACCAATGATGTGTTTATAAAAAGATATAGAATATGTTCTGTGGAGGTGTGGTGAGGTATGGGGGAAGGAGATGTCTCAGCCGGTCCATGCTGAGACATGAGAGATGGAGAGGAGAGGGGCAGGGTGTAGAGGCTGGCCATGAGCACATGGAGAGAGGGAGAAGGGGAAGGAAGGGGGAAGGGGTGAGAGGACAGAGGAATCAAGAGAGCAAGAGCACAAGAGAGTAAGAGAGAGAGGAGGGAGCAAGCAGCCCCTTTTATAATGGGCCAGACCTACCTGGCTGTTGTCAGGTAACTGTGGGAGTGGAGTTTAGACAGAATGCTAACAACCACTGCAAAGGATGAGGACATCAAGAAAAAAAATATTTTTATTTGCACAAATATTCCTCATGTGGATATTTGATGGGTGAGTTTACAAGTTTCTTGAGAACATCAGTTATTGCCAATGACTACAAGGGGGTAATTCTGACCAACTGTTTTTGTTTCCATGTCAGGATTCAACATCTTGGTCGAAACGAAACACTTGCCAAACTTACACGTCTCAATGAAACTCCATGCCCAGTTGTGATCCAAGAGTGGTCTTTGGTTACAGAGGAAGCATTGTTGTGGAGAATATAGTGACTTCCTACGTAAGCACTGCCACTGTCATGGCTGCCTATGGAAGTCCCAGTGACTCTCCACGTTTTACATGCTGCTAGTTCACCATGATCCTTGCACTCTATCTGCTAAAAATCCCATCTCTTTGGGAGACTTAAAATAAAATGTAAAAAATGTCTACACCTCCTCTATGACAAACCAAGGTGTAATACCACCGACATGTACTATGGGAGCCAATGTGTTTATTAGACTTTCTTACAGAGCAATGTGTAAGAAATTACAATAAAGAGTATGGGTAACCTGAAAGCAGCCACATTAAGTTTGTACCCAGCACAAATTATGACTCCTTCATGGCTTGTTAGACAGAGTTTCCTCTCCTAGTCCTTTTAGACTTTGTTCTCTAACTCTTCAGAGACCTGAAGAGCACAGACGCACTTGTACAATGCAACCCATACAATGAGCTGCGAAAAGTGATTGAGAACGATAGAGATCCCATGACCTTCCCCACATTTCCTCCCAAGAGGAAACACCAAATATCAATAAATCCAGCAGTTGTGAACTTTTGTGATCAAGTCCATCTAAACTTGTGAGGAAGATAGCAGTTTGGCCCAGAGGATAGTCCAGTATAATACCAACCTTGTCACTAAAATTATAATAACATCAGAGTATGACAGCCCTAGCAAGCTAGGCTTATACCCAAATAGTGAACAGTAAAAATGAGATTTATTCAACATAGTCATAGGAAGAGGAGTGGAAAAGGCCCAGTGACTATCTCCCGTGTCTGTTTTCTGGGCATTAGCATAATTGACTTTTCTTTTTGGTACTTTTGAGACCTTCATGTGCCTTGCAAACACTCTGCTGCCAAGCTCTATTCCCAGACTTAAGTTTAGGTTTAAATATAGAATTAGAGATATGCTTCAATAAGCAATTCTAGTCAAGATATGGCCCTGACCATCATGATTGCTCCAGCTCTAGTCTTTCCTACACGATGGTTATAAATATTTTCTACAGATAAGCTCTACCTCTGTCTGGAACCAGGGCCTCAGCATTTTTTAATTTTTTTCCTAGCATGGTTGGGGGATATTTTGATAACCTGGTAGCCAAGAGAATATGTGACATATGTCAAAAGAGTTATGGCCATAGTCATAAAAACAGAATGGTACTGGCATTAAAACAGATTCATTTATCAGTAAAATAAAATGGAGGACCCAAATGTAAGTGCACATAAATAATTACAGCCTCCTGATTTTTGATAAAAAAAGAAAAAAAAAAAGGCACAATGAAGAAAAGACAGTATCTTCACCAAATAATGCTGTTCAAACTTGATGAGTACATAAAAAGAATGAAACTCTAATCTCCCACCCTACACAAAAGTTAACTCCAGATAAATCAAGGACCTGGAAATAAGACCCGTTACCCTGAATTTGATAGAGGAGAAAGTAGAGAGAAAGTTTGAACTTTTTGTCACAGGAAAGAACTTTCTGAATTGAGCACCAGTAGCACAGGCATTAAGGTCAACAATAAATAAATAAGATTTCATGAAAATAAAACGTTTCTACACATCAAAGACAATATCATTCGAGTTGAGGCAGTCAACAGCATGTGGAAAGGGACATTTACCAGATGTACACCTGACACAGGGTTTGTATCTAGAATATACAAAGAAGTAAAAAAAAAAAAAAAACCCTAAACATGAAAAAGCCAAACAATTCAATGTAAAACCAAGTCTAGATCTAAGAAGAGATTTCTCAAAAGAAGAAATACAAATGAAAGACAGATATGTTTCAAATGTTCAACATCTTTAATCATCAATGAAATGCAAATTGAAACTACTTTGATATTTTATCTTACCCTAATTAGAATGTCTACCATCAAAAAAAAATGACAGCAGACACTGGAATATATGTGGGAGAAAGGGAACATTTATTCTGGTGAGGACACAAACTGGTACAACAACTATAGAAATGTGTGTGGAAGCTTCTGAAACCTAATGAAAATAAAAATACCATATGATCCATCTATACCACTCTTGGGCATATGCCCAGAAAATTGACATAGCCTAGATGCCCATCAACTGATCACAGATTTTAAAATAGATTGGAAAATGATGCATGTACACAAAGGGATGTTATTCAGCTATTTAAAAAATGAAATTTACAAATTAATTAATAGAGTTGGAAACAGTCACCATAAGAAAAGTACCCAGGTATAGAATGATAAATGGCCTATATTTTCTCTCATTTTTAGACGTTAGCTTTGAATCTTCAGATTCCATTTGGAATAGTCACACATATCAAAAATTTGGTAAAGGCCCAAAGAGGGGAGATGCCTTTAAAGAGAGAAAAGATAGGAAACGGGGATATAAAGAGTTAAAGGAAAATAATGAAACAAGACATTTAAATCTCTGTAAGGGGATGGGAAGACAGTGTAGAGGGGGGAACATCAGTAAGGATAACTAACATTAAAGCCATTTTGAAAAAGCCATATGGAAAGTTACTACTGTAGAAGTTCCATTATATATAATTTCATAGTATTGCCCTATAATGGGGGAACAAGACTCCAATTAGACATACCAATGGTAGCAAATAAAAATCCCAGTACCAGGAATAAACTATCTCTTTTTGTGTTGCTAGCCAATGGAGATTATATAGATCCCCAAACAGTATACATGGTTAGCTGAAGACAACACATACTCGCGTCACAAAACGTGGAGAAATCAAGCTGGTACTCATCAAGAAACTTCATTCTTACTGGCTAGTGTTCATGGTGCTGAAAAGTGCTATACACATTCCTACTGAAGAAATATAATCTTCAATCTCAACCAGCTGTGAGAGCTGCAAGCCACCACACCAGCTTAACATGATGTACCTACTGGTGCAGTAGTGATATGAATATGACAGACATAACTACTTTATGATTGGATCTAAGGCCAAATCCATGAGAGGGAATACATACCAGGCACTGTTAAAAGGGGCAAGGACCTGTGGCTTGATAGAACTTAGGGAAGAATCTAATATTATTATTCTGCTAAATGCACATAGTATTAAAATAACTCCTAAAGGTTTGCTCATATACTCACAGAGTAGAACAGCTCTCAACTCTTATCAGAGAAGCTCCCCTTTTAGCAGAAGATATTTAAGACAGAGGAGTCCAACTGGTCAACAAGCAAAGAATAAAATAGTGTGGCATGCTCACCCCAAATTTGACATTCATATCATACCCTTCTCCATAAGGCTTAGGATTCTAATGGAAGAGTAAGACAGAAAGATTATAAGAGCCAGAGGTAGTCAGTAATATATATAGAACAGTATTTTCTAGACATATCAGGATTGATGACCACACAAATTTGACAGCACGCACAAAAGCTTCATAAGCTACAGCTAGACAAAATTCTAATACAGACTCAAGATGATCCTGAAATTCCAACACTAACCAGGGAGATATTGGTATTTGATGGCTGCTGAGATAGGGAAAGTCTGTGTGTGTGTGTGTGTGTGTGTGTGTGTGTGTGTGTGTGTGTGTGT
>JANHMN010000027.1:106359-123123 GCA_030674055.1 Rhabdomys pumilio
TGTGTGTGTGTGTGTGTGTGTGTGTGTGTGTGTGTGTGTGTGTGTGTTGCTTCTATTTTTAATGATGTGACTCTTAGTAGTCGATCACACACCAAAGAAGACCTCACTTCCAAGATTAGCCAGGCAACACAAACTAAACTCAATAAGGAAGGAGGGAAAAAACAAATAACAAAAAAAGACTTCTCAAACTTTGGGTAGATGGCATGGCAGAGTGAAGAGGGAGTAATGGGAGGAGTTAAGTGGAGGAGGTTGAATGTATTAAAAACATATGAAATTTTTGAAAAATCAATGAAAATATTGCTAATAATGAAAGTGTCATGCATATAAATTTTCTAAAGGCACAAGACATGGAAAGGAAACAATAGAAAATCTCAATATACTGATATCTAGAAATGTATAAAATGGCCAAAGTTAACTAAAGAAATAAGAATTTTAATTTAAAAATTAGGTCATCAATGCCACATGGCAAGAGTAGTGGAGGACATCCAGAGACCTGCCTGCCACCATAAAAACACAATGCTGAGGAGGAAGACATCCAGAAACCCACGAGGCACCATGCCACACAGTGGTGTCGGTGAGCAGAAGGCACTTAGAGGCCTGCAGCAGGAGCCACTGCAATGTGCAATGGACAGACGGGAAAGAAATAGAGGCAGAACAGTTGGAGCATTATGAAGAGAGATGGAACTGGAGTGAGGGTGGAGAGAAACATCCTGTTGTGAGTAGTCAGCCTTGTCACTTGAGATCATGGTGAAGTCTCAGCCAGTACCGCTGTGAAGGACCATGTCTGGTTCCATGGCCATGCAGTAGAATGGGTCTGTATTAATGTCAGTGGTTCATATTACCACCAAAGACTATATGGTTATTCCTGGTTTGGGTTGCTGTCTAGAACCATGTAGATGTTCAAGGACCGTTCATAGCTGGTCCCACCTCTCACCAGCTTCATCACTTTGGAGAGCAGACCCTATACCTTGCCTGAGCATCACAGTAGTGGGAGAGCTGGCCCTGAAGGCATGAGCATGCACAAACTGTTCCCTCCCCTAGTCATTGATCAAGAGGTGACATGGGCATAGAAGTGAGAACCTCCATTCACTCCTCACCCCTCTCTATCTGCGGCAGTCAGGGGATCTTGTCCCTGGGTCACAAGAGCTGGAGAGTGGTCCATGCTCCTCACTGGCTGCAGCACTTCAGAGAGTGGATTCTGCATCTTGCCTGGGCAGCACAGGCCCTAGTGGCAAGGATTCAGGTAAGCTGGCCCCAAGGACATGAGCACAAGAGAGCTAGCTCCATCACTCATCCTCCATGAGGTGACCTGGGTTTGGGGGTGATACCTTACTCCCACTCCCATCCCTGCCTCTCATCACCTTTAATAGTCTGGAGAGCTGGCCCTAAGATCACAAGACCAGGAAAATTGTTCCTGCCCCTCACTGGTTGCAGCACTCTGCAGAGTATGCCCTACACCTTGACTGGGTAACACAGTAGAGCTGGCTCTAGTGGTGTGGGTGTGGGTAACCATCCCTGGTGGCAAAACAGTAAGAGAGCTGACCCTTGTCCCTGATGGCTGAAGCATTAAGTTACCTAGTAAAGCCAGTGTTTGAGAGCTCAACCTGATGGTATGGGTGTGGGAGAGCTGGTAGGCTAACCAACTCATTTAACTCACAGACCCAGATCCAAGGCTTTGAGTTGACCCACCACAAAATCTACATCATCTATGAACTGCTGGAGCATGAGAAAAGGCCAGTTCTGCTGTTCCAAAGCTGCAGATCGCCGTGACACAGGGCAACAACAGGATATCCAAGAGGAATTCCCATGAGGATTAGTATTGATAGTGTAGGGAAAGCCGAGGCCTCAAACCAGACCAACGACTCATTGCAATTAATATTTGCCTGAAAAGATGTGTGAACAGAAGAATACACTGTGGGGACACACTGTGACACACTATAGCTTCCACGATGACATGTTTTCTCTGCTTTGTTTTATTTACTTTTTTTAATTTTTGTTTTTTGTTTTCTTTTGTGGCGAGGTTACAATGGCAGAGGGCAGATATGAAGGGATGGGGAGATGAGTGGGATTGGGGTGCATGATACGAAACTCACGAAGAATCAATTAAAAGTTTTAAAATCTTAAATCATCAAAGTCCTTTACTTTGCACATAATTTCCTTTCTTTTTCTTTCCTGTCCCCATCTCTTTCAAATGTCAAGAAGTATTCCATTCTTGTGCTATTTGTGACAAATCTGTCCACTAGTTTAACAATGAGCTCCGTGTGACTACCGAAACATAAAATGTAGCTTTTCTGAATTGAGATGCTTTTAGGAAGCACATATTTATTTCCAAAACAGTATATAAAGAGAATATGATGTGGCACATGCCTTTAATCCCAGCACTTGGGAGGCAGAGGCAGGAGGATTTCTGAGTTCAAGGCCAGCCTGGTCTACAGCGTGAGTTCCAGGACAGCCAGGGCTACACAGAGAAACCCTGTCTCAAAAAAAAAAAAAAAAAATAGCCGGGCTGTGGTGGCGAATATGAAATATCTCAATAATTGCATGCTAAATTTCATATTGAAATGACTATTTTATTTTAGGGATTTAAAGATATGCTTAAAATTAATTTTACCTGTTTCTTCATACTTTTTTCTTCTTCTTCATACTTTTATCATGGTTAATAAAGAACTCAAAAGTAAATGTGTGACTTGTGTTATCTTGTATTGGACACCACTGTTGTAGCAGTGAAGGAGAAGAACAAATCCCTGTGTTCAGCTAGCTCATCTTCGGTCCTACTGCAATCCCATGTAATCCTGCGTTTTCCCATAGTGTTAATGTCCTACACCCTGGGCACAGCAGGGCTATCTGATACAGAAGCATAAATTCTTATTTACTTTGCAGCCTCCTCACACCTCCCTGACAGAAAAGTTTAGGAGGGAACATGCATCCTGTTGTTCATCCAAACACCAGTCATTTGTTATCTGCCTCTGTTGTTAAACTCTCAGTCTGCTTATGTCCTGGAGCCAATTCCTGGCCAAAGGAAGGGAGAGACCAGGCACTGCCTCTCTGACTAGGGCCTTGGGAGCATAACCATGGCAAATGTCTGGATGTCTGGGGAGGGATTCACAAAGGCAGAGAGAGAGAGAGAGAGAGAGAGAGAGAGAGAGAGAGCTCAGATCAGAGGCTGGTGGCTTGACCATTTGAATTCCATTTGCATTCTCTCTGTGATCCTCCACAGGAACAGGCCTTTTCACATAGGCTTAGCTCCCCAAAGCCACTGGAAATGTCACAAAATTAAATGAATGGTTTCTTAGACACCACGGGGAGTAGAAACCCAATAACTAAATACTAATGGCTTCCTCGGCAGGAAGCCCCTTTAAGGATAAAAGAATTCATCTAAAGAGTCAGATCCCTTCCTAGCTGGTATGTCTATCCATCTGCCAAATGACATGGAGAAGTCAATAGCACCCTCGCACCACCCCACCTGTGATCCTGGAGAACAAGAGGGAGAAAATCCTGATCCTGCAATTTCAACTAAAGGAAGGTGAAAATGTATTTGATATCTAGACTTGATAAAGGCACCCATTCCTCTGTGCCAAAGATCTTTCCTTCTAAACTGAACAAAAGAGGAGAAAGAAGTTGAGATGCATATTGAGAAGGGATAGGGGAAAAGAAAGCCAGCACAGCAGGCAGGGAGGTGATAGCAATTCAGACAAAAGAAAGAACTTCTGAAGATTCTTCTAAGAAACTGGGATGTTCACTGTGTTGGCTTTTATTACATTGCTCACCTTGCTCTGTACTTTGCACGACAAGAATAAGATTCAAAAGTTTTGGATATACATTGATAGAAACAGATGTGGTTTGTCAGTGTCCAAAAAAACAACACCATTGTAACTTTAGGGAGAACAAACACTGTGGGAGCCCCACTGAGTCCACATGCAGCTGCTGGCAAGCATCCAGTGTGGTTTTTCTGGGAAGAATATCCCCACAGGGTCTTTGGCAAGATTTTCTTTTCAAACTAATGACACAAGCTATATCAACTGCATACTTTCCTGAGACAACAAAGCTATCACTAGGAAAAGGAAATGTATTATACATTTATATACATATATGTATATATTCATGTGTATACACACACACACACATATATATATGTATATGTATATGTATATATATATATATATATATATATATATATATATATTTACATATATAATGTTATGTATTATCCTCAGAGGACCATAGACTAGTATGCAAGCCTGCCTTGTCTTCCAGGTGTGTGACACTAGGCAAATTATTTGTGTTATCTCAGCAAAAATTGCCTCATCACAGAGCAGGTGAGCAAAATTTACATAGTGGAGCTGTGTTTGACTAAAACACAAACAATTTCTTTATCTCTCACTACTGATTTATATTTCTAAGCATCATCTTCCCCTGTATGTAAAGAAAGTATCATCACCAACTGAGTTTTAAAGAGGGAAAACTACATTTCTATACAAGTTCAATGACTGTGATATAAACTTTTTCATCTCCAAGCTCTGTGTGAATTTCATAAAAGTATAACATCCATTATCTAGTGATCAAAGAAGGTAATCTTGAGATATAAAGTATCTAAGAGAAATTATCATAGATTTTTACATCTTTGTGTCCTATGCTCAATCACCAACATATTGCATTGCAAAACTGAGTAATTACAACATAAACATATCATTAGAGATTATAATAAAATGGGATATTTTAAAGATGAATTAGCCATTTTTTTTAATAGAGTTGAGGGATAGAGGGAGATAGCTCAGTCAGCAAAGTGTTTGCCTTGTAAACATGAGGACCTGATTTTGATTCTGAGAAGCCTCATTTTAAAAGGTAGGCATAGTGACACATACCTGTAATCTGAGCACTTGGGGAGATGGCGACAAATAGATCTCTAAATCTTGCCTGTCTTAAAATAAAAATGCCTGAGGTGGGAACAATTGAGGTTGTCCTCTAGCCTCTACATCTGTGTTACACACAGGCATATACACACACACACATTCCAGCAGGCTTGTTCTTAAAATTTTGTCACACTACCTTAGAGTCACACAACTAAATCTACTCTTTTCATTTAGAAGATAAACTCATCAAAGGCAAGAACTCTTCCTTCTCTACTAGACAGGGCTTTCTAGAAGATCAGAGGTAGTAGAAAATTAGACAGACAGACAGACAGACAGACAGACAGACAGACAGACAGACAATTGATATATAGATAAGTAGGTAGATAGTAGATAAATGATAGATGAATACATAGATAAGTAGATAAAAGATAGATAGATAGATAGATAGATAGATAGATAGATAGATAGATAGATAGATAGATTAGATAGATACCTGGAAGAGGCAGAAAATCCAGTAGCTGCTTAGTCCAAGATGCTGAATGCTTCATCTGTTCTGACCTAGTGATGTAAGTTCTCTGAAGATTTGGAGATATGTGCCAACATTAGATAACAAAAGCTGGCATCAGCAGAAGCAAGAAGAGCTAAAGGCAGGCAACTATTCCCTGTTTTTTCTTAGATCTCTTCATATCTAGGTCACTCCTTAGAAAGCTGCTACTGCTTAGAAAGTTGTCACCAGGGTAATTTTAAGATTGCAAATAAAGCTGGTCATCACACCTCTCTAACATCTGTCCTTTCTTCTGAGACACTGCTTTGTTTAACAAGTGGGTTGTCTAATAATGTTTGTTTCTTGGCTAATGGACTAACTAAAATACAGTAAGTATCTCGAGGCATGACACTTCATACTTTCTGAACATGAAAGTCTTATGTTTAAGACTTTGAGTGCTATCTTTGTATAATAATTATACTAAAATAGGGACAGGAGAAATGGCTCGGCAGTCAAAAGGGCTTGCTCTTCCAAAGGATCCAGCCTCTGTTCCAAAATCAGGCAGTTCACAGCCATCTGTAATTACAGCTCCAAGGTATTTGATGATCTCTTCTGGTCTTGGAGGAACCTGCATATCTACACACACAAAGACACACAAACACACACACACACACACACACACACACACACACACACACAGTCCTGCCAAAAGAGGACTATTTTGCTATATTAAGCTGAGCAGACCTGGGCTTTGAAGATTAACAAATACAGTCTGCCAATGGACTAAACAAATTCAACCAAGTTCTCTCAGAAGCCTGATCTTAGGAAGCCAACAACATGCTTATTCCTCAGAAAACCAGGTCTGAAAGCACACTAAGGAAGTCCAGTCCAAGCTAGGTAATAATGCAAGGCTCTCTAGTGATGCAGTACATGAGGGTGGGAAGGAAGAGAGAACTGAGATTCAGACATTAGTGCCCTGTCTATATCACTCATCTCTACATAACATGAATAGACTAGCCTGACTTCCAGTTGTCAAAATCTGCCTGCAAGTGCCCAATTATTTCCTGTAACTATCAGGGCCTCTTCAAAATAGAAGATAAGGACCAGAGTTTATTCTTTGTATATGGAATATGGAGGTCTTTACAGTGATGTCTGACAAAAGATGGCACAATTTTCTCTGTCCCATACCACAATTCTAAAACATATAATCTATGCTGGCTTCTGTAACTTCCAGGCAAAATTAAACAGGAGTTCTCCAGGGTCACTTATCAAATAAATTACTTGCCCTCTAATCTTAGATGAAAGCCTGTTTCCTAAAAGGGTGGCCATATGGAGCATGGTGAGGAAGAGGACAAGATCCAACCTGTGGGTTCAGAGTGTCCAGGAAATACAGTAAACAATAATTAGGATGGGCAGAGCAATCAGTCATTGGTAATGCAAGTAAGATACTTCCATCAGTCCTTCACTCTTTGCTGGGAAGGAGGCATGAATACATATTCCATTAACTGGGAAAGATAATTGCCCATAAAAATTTGCCAAAAGCTATTGAATCTTGTATGCTCAGTCTTACACAGTCTCTGTTTCTTACCAGGTAATGAAAATGATCATGAAGCCTATACTTCTGTCAGGAATGTATAAATGAAAATGATCAGAGTATCTGTAAGAAATGCTCTACTTTTACTGACTGCCAATGGTACAGAGATTGATATATCAACAAGACAATGACAGCCATGAATTTGGCAATGGTACTAGGGTTCCACGCAGTCTACACAGAAAGAATATTCCTAGAGCACAGCATCAGCAGATAGCCGTTGAATCATAAAACTGAGATGTAGAATCTTGATTAACAGAATAGAGGAACTCTCTAGTTTTCATGGATTACTCATAAGCCTGAGGCCAAGGCAGCTGCTTGGGGATGCAGAGGGACCAGAGGTCTGCAGACTTGGTAGGTGATGAGTGGCCAAACCCTATTCTGAAGGAATGCCCAGAGTAAACTAAAATGGAGAGAGCATCCCAGGGGATAGTTTTCATTTCTCTTTTCTCAACAGGTTAATTCATGTTCTTCTGTAAAAAATAAATAAGTAAGTAAGTAAGTAAATAAATAAATAAATAAATAACATTTTGAATTCTTCTTTTCTTTCCTAGCAAGACTTTATCAGTAAATAATTTTGATGGTTTTATTTTGTGGGAACAAAGTTATATAAGTCTTAGCTTCTTACATGTATCAGAATCTTCTTTATGAGAAGAATCAAAAATTATCACCCTTGATAATACTTTATAATTTATGAATTTCAACTAAAAAATTCTAAATACATACTGTGTTCTAATCATCTGACTTATACATTTTTTGCATTGAGTTATGAATTATCTAGTCCCTCCAGGTATGTCAAGCAATTGAGCAGGAATCGGTTGCCTAGGCTAACCAGTCCTGATTGTTCTTCATCCGTGGGGAAGGACTTGGTCTTCGTTAGGATTTTTATTGCTATGATAAAATACCATGACCAAAAGCAACTGAGGAAGAAAGGGTTTAATTAAGCTTACAATTTCTCATCATAGCCCATCATCAAAATGAGTCAGGGTAGAAACTCAAGGCATGAACACAAAAGCAGAAGTAGTGGAGAAACCCTGCTTACCCACTTTCTCCCCTTGACTTTTACCCTGCTTTCTTATATATATCTCAGAACCACCTGTCCACAGGTGGAAGTACCCACAGTGGGCTGGGTCATCCCACATTAATCATTAATCAAATAAAAAAAATGCTCACAAGCTTGTCTATAGGCCAATCTTATGGAGTCATTTTCTCAACTGAGATTCCCTCTTCGCAGCTATGTCTAGTTAGGTATCAAGTTCATAAAAACCAACAAGCACAGACTCCATGTGAGACATTGCTTTTCTAATACAAATTATTTTGTTTCCCAATGATGACTCCATTTGGTTACATTGCTTATTCAGAATTAGAACTTTTCATAGATATTATAAACACTACGAAATGTGTATAGAGCTAAGTACCGACTTCCAGAAAACAGAAACTGGGACAGAAGTTTTTCAGAATGTGTTAGCAAGTGCTGTAGAGGTGTGAGAGAAGAAGGGTGCAAAAAGGCAGCGATAGCTTGAGACCCAGCTGTGGATGAGCCTCTAGATCATGCAATGTGAAAGAGTTTCAAAGAGCAGGACAATCGGTTGATGTCCCCTGGAGATCTTTTATCATTTTTCCATCCCATTGGCTCTCAGATCCAATGAATACTCCTTTCTGAACTTAGAACTCGGGGTCTCCATCTGCCTTCCAAGGTGAATGCTTAAACTGGAGTTGTGTCTGTTGAAAACTCACACTGACAAGCATTAATTTATTTCTTTAAGTCTGACTGAAAGAGAAGTTCTCTAGTACCTCAAAGATATTGAATCCCTGGATTTATTTCAGTGTGACTTTGACAGATGTTTGACAGGTCAGTGCCCATAACTGAGAGAAGAGTCGAAGTCCCTTTATCCTTGTTCATTTCATCATTTTAGAACCCAAATCGGGACTGTGTGGGGCTGTGCCTGGCTTCTCTTTCCATTACTCAAAGGGAACATTTTTAGGAGACAGTTCTTTGTTTTTTGACTGCTTCTGTTATAAGAAAAATGTGTAATATTTTAGGGGATTGCAGGAAGGTTATTCACAAGCCAGGATGGCCTGTGAGTCTAAGAAGCACTGAGCCTTGTTTCTTTCGTCTTTTATTCAAAATTTAGAAAAATAATAACTAGCACACTAATTTTAAAAAAAAAATCACGATTTATAAAATATCATTGACGTGCGTAATCCTGGAAAATACAGCGTGTCTAATGCTGCCAAACTGGCTACAAAAAATGCAAAACAATGCAAGTGACTTCTTAAATTATTTAGTCAAAAGCTCTATTACCTCCATAGCTTTTGGGGAGCTTACTGTTGTGAGAATTTTGTATATAAACATTGTTAAAACGAAGCAGGAGTGATAGTGATAATTTATGGAAGATCAATTAGAACAAGCAATTCTAAAGACACAGAAAATTTAAAACCACTTTATAACTAGAATTGATACCTTTTACATGAACCTAAGCAGCATATACAAGAATTGACAAATTTATATTTCCTTCATATACAAAACAGATAAATTTAAAACATTTATTTTTCTTATGTTTATATCTTACACAGTATGGCAAACATTTTGGTAATCATATGAGCATTAATTGTGTCTTGACAATAAAATTGACTGTAAAATTCTTAAGAATTCCTAGTGATCCTACTCCCATCCTTAAAAGATAAACTTATTGATTTAACATAGGATTAATATTCTATTATTATGGTACTCAAGAAATGACTCCAAAGTTTCTGTTCAAATAACAAAAAAAAAAAATTTTAAAACTCCAATAAAATTGTTATAGTTTAAGAATAAGTGTAATTTAAACTAAACTGTCAGCTGTTTTTTGTTAGTCAAAATTATTTGAAAAACAAATGGTGTAAACCTATTTTTCTTCTTCATTTAGAAATATATTGATAAAATAGAAAGCAGAGGTAGTATCCTTATTTCCTTTTATAAAATCAGAAAAAATGTCATTACTATCATCAACATCAGGAAAATATGGTTGAGGATATTTAGATAGTAATTATATGCTGCAATATAGGCAAAATTCAACTGCAAAAGAGTACAGTGCATACCTGCTGCTGAAGACAGTCCACACTTTGGACACAGGACTCAGAATACTCAATCAGGATTTGACCTGACAGCCTTCTTTCTGTGACCTGGCTTTGTTAGTAGCAAGGTGCCATGCAAATTCCCAGGGGAGGGAAACAACCAATAGTCCTATTCAGTTGTGCTGCTTATGAACCACAACAACGCCCAGTATGCCAACATATCCCTAAAGGTGCAACAGTAGCATTTATATCTGGGCAGTAACCAACAACTGTCTAACTGGACTTAAACATCTGCCCAATAGAAGGAAATTTGTGTATGGAATTCTAATCCTAGTCATGTATCTGAGGCTAGTGAGAACATAGTTCTTAGAGAAGCTATTACTGACACTTTACTAGATAAGCACAACTCCTAGCTTTATTTTGACTTGTCCTTATACCCACAGATAAATGTATGTCTCACCCTGTGCCACGAAAACTACTTTTTGCAGAAGATGGAGACAAGTACAGAAATCCACAACTGACCATAATGTAGAGATCAACTGATCATGGGGTGGCCAGTTCTACTGGATTCATCTACAACATGACTCTTGTACGTGAGGTTAAGGAAACATTGGTAGAAGGGGGTGGAGTAAAGTGTAAGAGTCAAAGACCAAGAGGTCTACTGTGGTATTGTGTCTCCTAGATATGACAGGAAAGCTTCACCCATGATGTTTTAATAATATGACTGCCTTAACAAGAACTGGACAATCACAATACTGATCAATATGTTAATGTAGATGGGAAAAAAATCTCATGGGTCTCACCTCTAGACAGACAACTACAGACAACTAATGACTTCAAAGAGAGAGGTGGAGAGAAAAAGAGAGCAGAGGGAGAGAGAAAGAGAAAGAGAGAGAAAGAGAGAGAGAGAGAGAGAGAGAGAGAGAGAGAGAGAGAGCCCTAATTGGACATCCAATACAAAATGATGAGGGTTGAAATCATATATACACAATGCACACACACACACACACACACACACAAGATAAAGAGGCCATTAAGAGTGAGGGAACAACAGAAAAGACAAAGGGAAGATAAGAAGGGAGAATTGATATAATTATATTTTAATTAAATTTTTAGAAATTAAAAGTCCAATGAGCCTACCAAAAATGTTACTAAAAAATTGAAAATAATTCAGGTAGAGAAAAAATTATGAAGGCAAATGAAGTGAGTATATTAGGAAATCTCTTATAAACTCAGATTTTTCACATAATCTCTTATACAAATAGGTTGATTTCATAGAGAATATGAAAATGTCCATTGGCTATTCCTTGAGGTATGAAACCAAGATACTGTGACTTTGCAACTACATATTTTTATAATAGAAATTCTAACTTGAAGTAATTTCCAGTATTTCAAAAATGTTCTTTTTTTTTTTTTTGGACATTTCATTTACATTTCGGATGTTATCCCCTTACCCCATTTCCTCCCACCCAGGAACCCCCATCCGATTCCCCTCCTCCTGCTTCTATGAGGATGTGCCCCCACCTACCCCTCCATCCCCAACTCTCCACCCTCAAATTCCCCTGCACTGGGCATCCAGCCTTCATGGGACCAAGAATCTCCTCTCCCACCTATGCCTGACAAGGTCATCCTCCCCTACATATACACCTGGAGCCATGGGTTCCTCCCTATGTGTTCCCAAGCTGGTGGTTTACACCCAGGGAGCTCTGGTTGGTTGGTGTTTTTGCTCTCCTCATGGGGCTGCAAACCCTTTTAGCTCCTTCAGTCTTCTCTCTAACTCCTCCATTGGGAACCCCTTGATCAGTTCAATGGTTAGCTGTGAGCATCCACCTCTGAATATGTCAGACTCTGGCAGACCTCTAAGGAAACAGCTATATCAGGCTCCTGTCTGCATGCACTTCCTGACATCCACATCAGTGTCTACCTTTGATGACTGCTCATGGAATGGATACCCAGGTGGAGCAGTCTCCAGACAGCCCTTCCTTTAGTTTCATTCCCACACTTTGTCTCCATATTTGCTCTCTTGAGTATTTTGTTACTCCTTCTAAGAAGGACCGAAGCACCCACATTTGGTCTTCTTTCTTCATGAGCTTCATGTGGTCTGTGAGTTGAATCTTGAGTATTTAAAGCTTCTGAGCTAATATCTTAAATGATAATCCTGACCGAAATTTCAGGTCCTCTGTCTTTCAGCCAAGCTATTTACAGATTCCTCATTCAGCCCACACTGTAGAAAAATTACAACTGCTAGCCACAAAACCTTTCTGGCTTGTCAGAAAACCAAGTTACTGTTAAAAATTGCAGATTAAAAACAAGAGAACTAGAAAATACTTTCATGATAGGAATATAAGAGGGAAAAGATACGCTGCCATGACCACTGTGTGAGGAAACTACAACCATAGACAGAGCCACCCACTTCATTTACAATGGTGAATATCACCAGGATTTTCAGTGCACTCCGCTACTACATTTTAAAGCTCACTATTTACATACACAGAAATATATATTAAAACATTTCCTTTAAAATGTCACATCAGTGTTTAATCCAGAATAACTGTCTATGTAGCTGTCTCTGTAAATAGGCTTGAGGTACCAGAAGCATTCAAATTCAGCTTTCAAGACTGATCAGTAGAAGAAATGAAAAGATAAATGCAAGAGAATTGTTTTTCTTTATACTTTGGGATAGAACTAACATAAATTATTCATTTATATTTTCCTTGAGCTTTCCCAAGCAGAGTCCTCAAAAGTTGAGTGCCAGAAGTCAGAAGTAGAATTTACATAATATATCTCACACTGTTGGAGGAAGACAGAAAGAGATAATCAAACTCAAGGTTGAAATCAATAAAATAGAAACAAACAACAACAAAACCACAGAGAATCAATGAAACAAAGAGTAGGTTCTTTGAAAAATCTCAATAATATTAACAAATCCTTATCTGAGTTAACTAAAAGCCAAAAAGAGAATATTCATATTAACAAACTTAGAAAGGAAAAGTGGGACAGAAGAACTGACACCAAAGAAATACAGAGAATCATAAAGACATACTTTAACAACCTGTACTCTACAAAATTAGAAAATCTAAAAGAAATAGATAATTTTCTTGATACATGCTATTTACCAAAGTCAAATCAAGATCAGATGAATAATGTAAATAGACCTATAACTCCTAATGAAATAGAAGCAGTAATTAAAAGTTTACAAACAACAAAAAAAAAAATATCTGTTTTGGCACAGAATTTTATTGAACTTGCAAAGAAGAGTTAATGTTAATACTCTTCAAATTACTCCACAAAATAAAAAAATAAATAAAAAATTAAAAAAAAAGAAACAGAAGAAACATTGCCTAATTTACTTTATAAGGACATTTACCCTGATACACAAAAAATAAAATAAAAAACCAGAAAAAGAAAACTACAGACCAATTTCCCTTATGAACATACATGTAAAAATTCTCAATAAACTGAATACAAACTGAATCCAAGAACACATCAAAAAGATCATCTTCCAGGATCAAGTAGGCTTGTATTGGCAGATGGTTCAATATAATAAGTCAAAAAAAAGGAATGCATTATATAAACAAACTGAAAGACAAAATCCACATGATCTTCTCATTAGATGCAGAAAACATCTTTGATGAAATCCAACACCTCTTCGTGATAAATGTCCTAAAGAAATTAGAGATACAAAGATATATCTCAAAAAAAGGCAATTTATACTAAGTCTACAACCAACATAAATTTTAAAATATTGGGAAATTCTAAATGACTGCATTGAAATCAGGAAGGAGACAAGGCTATCAACTCTCTATTCAATATAGTACTTGAAGTCTTAGTTAGAACAATCAAACAACAGAAAGAGATCAAAATATCTTTTGCAGATGATATAATAATAAATATAAGTGACCCTAAAAATTCCACAAGAATTTCCTTTTTTTATTGTTTATTTTCTTTTTTTTTTTTAATTATCAAATCATAATTTTTACTTTTTAACACAGGGGTTATAAACACAAAAATGCAGGATGTGGGGAAGGGGATGACACAGGAGCGTAGGTGTTCAGGGGGAGTACAGATATCTTTCAGAACAGGGTATCAGCTATGTGAAGTTTCAGCGGACAGGTCACTATGACTCTGCCTATGATTCACTTGTCCTTATCTAAGTTGTTACTATCCACCAACGCTTCCTATTTACAAGGTCTAAGACTACTCAGGCTGATAAATTTCCACAAAAGCTGCCTATTTACAATAGCTTATAGCCACCTGTTTCAGTGTTTTTTCCACAGAGACCCAAGACTTTGTGTTAGCAGGAATGTATGCCAGGCCTATTGCTGATTTTAGGCTTATGGTTGATTTTAGGCCTTCAGTGTATAAGCAGGGCTGCCCCTGACATCTCCTCCCTTCTCTAAGTGTAAAAGGGCTGTGGCGATTCTAATTTTGTCAAGGTGGGGATAGAGGCTTGACCTCCAGTAATTAAAGGGGACCTTTCCACCAGAATTTCTACAGCTGATAAACACTTTCAGCAAAGTAGTACAAAATTAAATTCCAAAAATCTGTAGCCTTTCTCTATATAAATGACAAATGGACTAAAAAAGAATTCAGGGAAAAATCATGTTTTACAAGAGCCTCAAATAATATTAAATATCTTGGAGTATCTTTCACCAAGCATTTGAAAAAGTTGTATAATAAAAATTTCAATTCACAGACAATATCAGAAGATGGAAAGATCTCTCATACTTGTACAGCATTAATACAGGAAAAATGGCCATTCTACCAAAAGCAATTGACAGATCCAATACAATCTCCCTCAAAATTCCGACACAATTCTTTACAGAGCATGAAAGGCTACTTTTCAGAAAAAAAAAAAAACACACACACACACATGTAGCGGCCCGCTCTGTTCTGTTCTGCCCCTCACTCGGGGGCCACTATGTTGCAGACCACTCTGCCCCACGCTTGGAGCTAAGTGCTCTGGTCAAGAGAGAGAGAGTAAAGATGGAGGGGCAAGAGACAAGAAGAATGGAGACAAACCAGAGTGTGTAGTCAAGTCTGGTTACTCCTTTATTTCCCCCTTATTGACACATATTGACTCCTATTGACACCTATTACAAGGAAATCCTGGGTATTTATAAGCACAAGCAGGAGAACACAGGTGAAGACATTTTACCACATGCACCATGCAGCTGCCGTCACTAAACAGCATAACAAGCTATGTGGGATAAACAAGATGTTTATCAGAGTGTGCTTCAGCTGTTGTTGGCTGCTAAAAAACAAGTCTCTCATCAGGGTATATGGCTCCAGATGGCTGCAAAGATGATAGCTGCTTTCTAGTCGCTTTCTGCTAAAAGTCAGCTCCCAACACACACACAAAACAATTATGAATAATAAAAGAACTGCTGGAGATATGACCATCACTAATCTCAAATTATGCTATAAAGCTATAGTTATAAAAACAGTATAATGTTTGCATAAAATAGATACATTGATCAATGAAATCAAATTGAAGACCCAGTCATAATCCACAAATGTATGGACACATGATTTTTTTTTTTATAAAGAAGCCAGAATCATACACTGGAAGAAAGACAGCAACTTGAACAAATGTTGCTGATCAAATTGGATGGCTGCATGTAGAAGAATGCAAATATATCCATACTTATACTGCACAAAACTAAACTCCAAATGGATCAAACACCTCAACAACATCAAAAACTAGATATGCTGAACTTGATAAAAGAGCAAGTGGAGAATAGTCTTAAACTCATTGGCACAGAGAAAGATTTTCTGAACAGAACATCAAGTAATAAACTGGACATCATGGAACTGAAAAACTCTCACATGTGAACAAAACTCAATTGGCCAAATGAGGACCACACATCCAACAGAGAGCTAAAATCCAAAGTATATAAAGAACTCAAAAAAAAAAAAAAAACTAGGTATCAAGAAAACAAATAACTGAATTAAAAATGAAGAACAAATACCAACAAAATTTACAAAAGAAGAAACTTAAATGGTTGTAAAACACTTAAAGAAATGTTCAGCATCCTTAGCCAACAAGGCAATCAAAATCAGAACTACTCTGAGATTTCATCTTACTCTTGTCAGAATGGCTAAGATTAATACCACAAGTGACAGCCCATGCTAGCGATGAGGCAGACTAAAGGAAATGGTCATCAGCTGCATCAAAGGTATGCGAACTTTTATAGCTATTATGGAAGTCAGCATAGCAGTTCCTCAGAAAGATGGGCTCCAATCTATGTACTTCACTCTTGGACACGTACACAAAGGTTACTTCAACCTACTACAGAGACACTCGGTCAACCATGTTCACTGCTTCTCTCTCCACAATAGAAATTGGAAACAACCTAGATGTTTCTTAACACAAGAAACTATAATGTGGTACATTTGCATGATGGAGTATTACTCAACCATTAAAAAGATCACAGATAAATGAATAGAACTAGAAACAAATCATATACCAGAGAAATATGGTATGTATTTGCTTATTTGTTGATATTAGTTCATGATAACCAAGCTACAATCTGTAGAACCGCAGAGGTTAGGTATAGAGTAAGAGAATGGGAGGAACAAATCGATCTCATTAGGAAAGAGAAATAGAATAGATATTTATGAGGGTCTTGAATGGAAGAATCAAGTGCATAAGAAATACACAAAAAACCCACAAATATTAAGGGCCGTTTGAGAAGTAGTTTAGAAACCTAATACAGTAGAAACATCCTAAAATGTGTGTGTGTGTGTGTGTGTGTGTGTGTGTGTGTGTGTGTGTGTGT
>JANHMN010000027.1:123133-145917 GCA_030674055.1 Rhabdomys pumilio
TGTGTGTGTGTGTGTGTGTGTGTGTGTGTGTGTGTGTGTGTGTGTGTGATGGGGGAGGGGGGAGGGAGGGGGAGAGACAGGGAGAGAGAGAGGGGGAGGGGAAGAGGGGGAGGGGAAGGGGAGGGGAATGGGCAGAGGGAGAGGGATGGGGAGAGGGAAAGGGAGAGGAAGGGGGAGAGGGAGAGGGATGAGAAAATCTGAATTAAGTTGGCAAATAATGGGAAACACAGAGTTCCAACTGGCTCTTGTCACCAAATGAAGCTTCCAATATTGAGAATGGGTTACACTTAATTGAGTTGTTGGCCAAAAGTGTATCATGGAAATGCTCAAACCAACCAGGCTGTTGTAAAGACGATATACATATAATATATATGTATATGTATATGTATATGTATATGTATATGTATATGTATATGTATATGTATATGTATATGTATATGTATATGTATATGTATGTATATGTATCAACACATATATGTGTGTATGTATGTATATACATATATAATGTGTATATATATATATTATATATAATATATATAATATATATAATATATATATATATATATATAATATATATATATATATAAAATCAGTTTACTCTTCACAAACTGAACAATACCTACAGAACTCATTCAATATGGAGCACACTGAAACTTGTGCTTACACTGAGTCTTCACCCCCAGGTGTTGGTGCCTTTTGTACAAGAAGGTAGACTGTACACCACCAAAAGAGGTATGAAAACACCAACCCAGTCACGAATCCTTTTATCTACAGTCTTTTCCTGCTTGCAAGATATGCTAGTGCAGTGGAGGTGCAGAGCTTGAGGAAGTAATTAACCAATGTCTGATTTGACTTAATGCCAATTCCAGGAGATGGAATCCACACCAGACACTGCTGCTTAGTTGATCAAGAACTTGAGACTAGACTTGGGATCTCGGAGAAACCAATTATTACAGTGCCAAAAATAAAAAGTGTAATAAAATGACTCCTAATGACATTCTCCTATACTCAAAATCTTTGCTCAGCCATCATCAGAGAAGCTTCCTTTTTCAGCAGATGGGAAGGAATGCAGAGACCCACCTGGAGACATTTTGCAGAGAGTAAGAAACTTTAGAAAGCTTAGCCCTAAACAAGTTGTCTCCATTCAGTTCCTCCACTCAGGATTCATGGAGCTCAATGGAAGAGAAGGCACAGAGAGCCAGAGGAGATGGAGGACACCAAGAAAACAAAGCTCTCTAAATCAACCTTATCAAAGTTCATTCAAATTCACAGTGACTGAGGCAACATCCACACATCCTGCACAGGGTGCACATGTGAAGTCCTGGAGCCAAAAAGAGAAGTGGGCACACTCCCCATCCCTAACCCAGAAGCTGTCTCCAATTGGTAACCACTTGAAAATGATTCCACACATGTTATAATTGGTAACCACACATATTGTTTCCAATGGAACGTCACTGGGAAACCAAGCAACTCTTATACAAGCTGCATTCCCACAAGTATATGGACAAGCAAAAACAAACTCAATGGCATCTTTGGAAATTCCTTGACTCATAACGTCCTTCCTGTCAGAAATTTTACTTCTTTATTTTAATCTATCTTATTTTAAAATCTGATTTATTTCATCTGGAGGGTCTCTGAAACCACCATGGCCAGCAAAGTAGTGATACAAGGCAGTCATTAAAGTAGTCCAGTTCAATACAACTCAGTAGCTGGTGCTGGGTTAACCTTCAAGGCTATGTCTGCACATAGCTAATTTTACACTTAACATTCTGCACTCTCCTAATGCTTATTTGTAAGCACAAGAACATCTGAGCCTCCTAAAATTTTATTTGTACTTTTTTTAACCCTATAGAGCCTTTCTCTATATATTTTGACTTTCAATGTAGTGATTTTATAGGATGGATGGCTGGGGCGCTGTGAGTCTGCATCTGTAGCTACTTCTTGTCCCTTTGCTTTACTCTTATCCTTCTGTTTGTTGTGTCCTATTCTGATGCATTAGTTTTTGTTTTATCTTTACATTGTATTATACTACATTATTATTTTTATAATCCCTTAGAAACCTGTTTGTTTTCTTTTTTATTTTGAAAATAGATTATTTCCCCTCCCAGAATATATCCTGGTTACAGTCTCTCCTCCGTCTACTCCTCCCAGTTCTTTGTGTCTCTCGTTAGAAAAAAAGCCAACTTCTAAAGGATAATAATAAAATAAAATAATACAAAATAAAAATTAACAGATTGGAATTGAATGAAATAAACAGAAGGCAAAAAAAAAAAAAAAATCCAAGAGAAGACACAAGAAATGAAGACCTGCTTCTTCACACACTCAGGACTTTTTATTAAAAACACTAAACTATAAGGCATAATATTTACACAACGAACCTGATGCAGACCCATGCAGGCCCTGTGCATACTGCATCAATCTTTGTGAGTTCACATAATCTTTGGTCTTGTTGATTTAGGGGCCTTGAGTGACGAAAGGGGGTGAATCTGGATAAAGAGGAGGGAGCAGAAATTAGGAGAAGGAGAGGGAGAGGAAACCATAATTGAGTATGTTAATTATGAATAACAAATTCTATTTTTTATAAAAGGGAAAAAACAAATTCCATTTCCTTAGGAGAAGAACTAGCCTTCTCAATACAGTAGTTCCATGAGAGAGGAAATGGAAAAAAAAAAAAAAACAAACAAACAACCCAAAGAATATGGTTTCAAAGTCATTCTAGAGCAGTATTTTTCCTTTTTTAAAAAATGTAAATGATTTTATTTACATTATTCTAGTCCATGTCCCACTAGCTCCTTCCCTCAGTTCCTCATCCCACTCCTCCTCCTCCTTGCCTCCAAGAGGGTACTCTGCCCATCCCCCACAAGGCCTCCTTTTCCCTGGAGCATCAAGGCTCTTAAGAATTAAGCACATCTCCTACTGAAGCAAGAGCAGGTAGACCTCTGCTACATAAGTGCCCAGAGCTTCAGACCAGCCCATGTATGCTTCTGGTTGGTGGCTCAGTCTCTAGGAGCTCTCTGGGGTCTGGGTTAGTTGAGACTACTGGTCTTCCTATGGGGTCTTTCTCCCTTTCAGCTTCTTCAATCCTTCCCCTAATTTAACCTTAAGGGTCCCTGACTTCAGTTCAATGGTTGACTGTAAGTATCTGCGTCTGTCTCAGTCAGCTGCTGGTAGGGCCTCCAAGAGGACAGCCATACCAGGCTCCTTTTTGTAAGCACATCATAGTATCAGTAACAGTGTCAGGTCTTGGTGTCCCCCACCCCCATGAGATGGATCCCAAGTTGGACCAGCCATTGGACCTTCAGTCTCTTCTCCATTTTTGTCTTTGCAGTTTTCTTAGACAGGAACAATTCTGGGTCAGGAGTTTTGACTGTAGGTTAGTAATTTTGTCCTTCCGTTTCAGTGCCTATCTACTGGATGTGAGCTCTGATACCTAAACCACACAAAGACCCAACAAAGAAAGAGAACTTCAGACCAATCTCACTTAGAGAAATATTTTTAAACTGTGTTTCTGGGGTTCTTTAGATTAATGTTTAATGATATTTGGAAACTTTCTGTGAGACGGAGGCCCTCAATTATATTTTGTCAATCATAAGCTAATGCAACATAGTCTAGATTTTTTTGCAACTCCATAAGTTAGTCACTTATGTTTCTGTACTTACGTTGTATGTGCTAAATCACAACTAAAATCACCATTGATACAGCTATTTTAAATGTAATACAATTGTTCTCAAATGTGTTCTGCTGACACCCATCATTCATTCCCCTCAACCAAGAGGTATTCAGTCTCTGTAGTTGGAGAAATATTAGAATAATGGATTTTCTATGGTCTGATTCTATTTACACTCTCAGTATTTTTACTCTAATAAATCTATCTTTTTGGTGTTATAATCAAATTATAACGTTGTAACTTGGCTTGTTCTTAATCAATGCTGCAGGTTCATTTTCTTGATAGAAGTGATATGAGCAGAAATAATGCAATATATCCATATAGAGCACATATATCTAAACCATATTGTGTCATTGTTCAACTCAAGATCTTAACACACAGATCAGCATTAGTTGAGTCCATTTAAGCTACTTCATTTGAGTGGAATGGCACCTTGAAACTAATTTCACAGCATCAGGTCCTCTATTTTGTATAAATTAAAAATTTAAACTGTTAATATATTTATATATTAATGTAATATGATCTGTTAATATATTCAATATAATTTAATAAATACCTCTATATCTTTATGAAAGAGAAGATATCTGGACCCATGGTGTGGCCCAGATAAGACCCATGATAAGACCCACAAGTTGATGGAAAATTCCAAAATTGATTGCTTTTCTGCAAAAGCTGTGTACCCATGTTGAAGACTAGATCTGACACAGGTAAAGTCCACAGGCATGTGTAAAGATCTAAAAATAACAAAGCAACAGAAACTATTGACCAAGGCTGAAACAAGGGCATTCAAAACCTGCCATAAATTTGATCTTACCCTAAGTGTGGTTCAAGAAAATTGAAGCATCAGCTCTGAGTTTATTTTCAGAGCAAGTTCTGAGATCCTGAGAATATTTCTAAAACAAAATTTATCTTGCTTTCCAAGCCATTATCTAATAAGTAGTATCCTACATGGATGGCAATTTATGCTCACTATTGGGTTCAAAGAATTATACATATACACATATACTCACAATGCAGGCAGAGACATAAGTCATATAGTCATAACTTAAATTTTAACACAGTGCATCAAGCAATATGGAGAAGGTCTTAAGTTCCCTGTATATTGCTTCTGGATTCTGAAGAGCATGTTGCAATGGTTTTATCTCCACAATGTAAATGTGACTTATTTTATGTTAATTAGAGTACTGAATTGGTACAATGCTTACATTTATTTATCTCTTTCTTTCTCTATGTATATTTGACGGGGATGTGTATGACCACATGAGCACACATGCTTCCATGTGTGTGCATGCACTTATGAGTAAACATGTATGCATGTGTGTGTGTACATATTGAGAAGAAAGGTCCGTAATGTCTTCCTTAATTGCTCTCCACCTTTCTAAAGACAAGGTCTCTCAGTGAACCTGATCTCACCCATTTGGCTAGACTGGCTGGCCAGCAAGCTCCAGGGATCCATCTGTCTCTGCTACCTCTTTCCAGTTGTGTGGCACTGTGCCTGTTTTTTTATAGACTCTGGGAATCCGTATTCTAGGTCTCATTGTTTGCCTGTCAAGAACTTCACTTATTGAAGTAGCTTTCACTCACTTCTCAACAGTGGTCTGAGCAGTGCACATAATATATGGTTATATTTTCAGTGTGTATTTGTAATTTGAATTAAAATCTGTCACTATAAGTAGGTGTGGCAGGCCTACTAAATGATATACCAGTCAATAATGGTTCCAAACAAAATTTTATAAGTTGTTATCTTGTCTGTATCAATTGGATTTTGAACCTGAGAAATGAATAGGTAGACAATTTAAAAGTGAATCTAACTAAATCTCCAGACTTCATCAGATAAAATAACATATCTAACTTTATTTTTCAATATCATGAAAAATATTGGTTGTTGAAAATTAGGTTACTTTAGTTAAAATTTTAAGTCTTATTGATACAAATATGAACTACTATTTTGTTAAGTTCCTCCAGATCTAATCAGTGAGAGAAATAAATGTTAGAAAAATCGTTGTATTAGTGCATTGAAGGCCAACATCGGATATGCCTTTGTCATGAAGAATTTTTTTTTCAGCATAGCTCCTTTTATGAATATATAAAGTTGTTAATGTTCTATTGCTTCTCAGTTGTCATGACAGTTACAATTGTTCATTAAATGGGATATGATCTCACAATCTACAAAGCTATTCACTTTTGTATAATCATCTAGAAATTTAAAATGTCTCTGTACTATAACATAAATGCTAGAATCTAAAACAAATATATTTTATTGCAAAATTTATTTGTAAATTTTTAAATTCATCATTAGTTCTATTTAATAAGTAGTTTGTATTATAATTAGGCAAACCTTTACAATGTCTTCATGATTCATCATTTTTAGAATGGTTTCTTCAAATTAATAAAAATCATAAATATATGAGATATTAAAAATCAAATATAATTAATTTACCACTGAAATAAATGGTAGCCAAGAAAAATTATAATGAAAATTAAATCACATCTATGTCATTCATATCTATTTCCTATTCTGTTCTTATATTTTCCTCTATTAGTGGTTTTATGCCTGTATAATTATTTATCCAGATATAAAATACATGTTATTTTTCATCCTGCCAATCAAGTTTAATCTGTTTACATAACAATGTGTATCAGGCTAGGACAGGATCCTTCTGATTTCCATCTGTGCCTGGAGCTGATCCTGTGCCACAGCAGTCCATACCCAAATACCTCCTGGAGAGAACTGGTCTCTCAGGAGTGCTGACACACCTATGAGCACAGGTAAGACCACAACTTCTGCTCAAATTCCTGGCCCAAGAGGGACCTGCCCAGAGCCATCAGGACACAGGAACCAAGGAACAACCAGGGACAGGATCCTTCTGGTTTCTGTGCACACACAGACATGATCCTGTGCCAGAGCTCTTCATACCCAAATTCCTCCCAAAGAGAACTGGTTTCCCTGGAGTGCTGACACACAGGCTTGCAGGAAGGACAAGCGAAAGTCACAGATAGCAAGACCAGCTAACACCAGAGATAACCAGAAGCAAGACAAGAACATAAGCTACAGAAACCAAGGCTACTGGGCATCATCAGAACCCAGTTCCCCCATCACAGCAAATCCTGAATATGCCAACCCACCAGAAAATCAAGACTCTGATTTAAAGTCACTTACAGGACTTTAAGGACATAAATAACCCTTTAAAGAAATGCAGAAGATCACAGGTAAACAGGTAGAAGCCCTTAAAGAGTAAACACAAAAAATCCTTAAAATATTACAAAAAATACAACCAAACAGGTGAAGGAAATGAACAAAAGCATCCAGGATCTAAAAATGGAAACAGAAACAAAAGATAAATCACAAACAGAGACAACCCTGGAGATAGAAAACCTAGAAAAGAGATCAGGAGTCATAGATACAAGCATTACCAACAGAATACAAAAGAAAGAAGAGAGAGTCTCAGGGGCAGAAGATACCACGGAAAACATTGGCATAGCAGTCAAAGAAAATACAAAATGCAAAAAGCTCCTAACCCAAAACATCCAGGAAATTCAGGACAAAATGAGAAGACCAAACTAATGATAATAGGTATAGATGAGAGTGAACATTCCCAACTTAAAGGTCAGTAAATATCTTCAACAAAATAATAGAAGGAAACATCCCTAACCTAAAGAAAAAGATGCCCATAAACATACAAGAAACCTACAGAACTCTGTTGTGGGAGATATTAGAATGGCCTGACTGCCATGTTCCCGCTCTAAGTTCTAGCACTAAAGGCAGCACAGGCTGGTCAGTGATGTGGCCCCACAAGATGGTGGCACGGTTGTTGCTTCAACCAGTCAGCTCCATGGCCTCCAGCTCCCAAAATCTAGGGAATATCTGCCACCTCCATTCAGTTGATATAACAATTTCCAGTACCCAGTAGAAATAAAACTCTTAATGCTTACGGTTAACCAATGGATTTATAAATCAGCAAATACTCAATACACAAGATGCCCATACAATTAGAATTGTTATCCCAAATTATCTAACCTTGATATGAATAACTACTTGAGACTGCTAAAGACAATACGTCTGCCACCATCTCATCTCTTCTTCTTCTCCTCTCCCTGCATTTTTCTCTCCTTTCAACTCCTAGCTCCACCTACATCTTCCATGTCCAATGTCTGAGCTCTGCTGCAAATACATTGGGCAGAAAATCCCTGCCACAGAACTCCAAATAGATGAGACCAGAAAGAAAATTCCTCCTGTCACATAATAGTCAAAACATCAAATGCACAAAACAAAAAAAGAATATTAAAAGCAGTAAAGGGGAAAAAGTCAAGTAACATATAAAGACAGACCTATCAGAATTACACAAGACATCTCATCAGAGACTATGAAAACCAGAAGATCCTGGGCAGATGTCATACAGATCCAAAGAGAAGACAAATACCAGCCCAGACTACTATATCCAGCAAAACTCTCAATTACCATAGATGGAGAAACCAACCTCTTCAGTTCTTTATTCCTTTACTTTACTTTACAAGATATTCCTTTACGTCAGTCTCAGCTTCATACGTTGTCTCCATATTTCCTCCCTTCAGTATTTTGTTCCCCCTACTTAAAAGGACTGAAGCATCCACACTTTGGTCTTCCTTCTTCTTGAGCTTCATATGGTCTGTGAATTGTATCTTGGGTATTCTGAGCTGTTGGGCTAATGTCCACTTATCAGTGAGTATATACTATGTATGTTTTTTGTGACTGGGTTAAATCACTCAGAATGATATTTTCAAGTTTCATCCATTTGCCTGCAAATTTCACGAAGCAAATAGGTGAAGGAATTGAACAAAATCATCCAAGATCTAAAAATGGAAACAGAAACAATAAAGAAATCACAAAGGGAGACAACACTGAAGATAGCTGAGTAGTACTCCATTGTGAAAATGTACCACATTTTCTGTATCCATTCCTCTGTTGAAAGGACATGAGGATTCTTTCTAACATCTGGCTTTTATAAATATGAAGTGTTCTTCCTTATGTTTTTTGATAACTTTTGGAAGAAAGTTGATTTTATTCATTATTAGAATAGCTACTCTAACTTGTTTCTTGAAAACATTTACTTGGAAAATTGTTTTCCAGCCCTTTACTCTGAGGTAGTGTCTGTCTTTGTCACTGAGGTGTGTTTCCTGCATGCAGCAAAGTGCTGGGTCCTGTTTTCATAGTCAGTTTGTTAGTCTATGTCTTTTTATTAGGGAATTGAGCTCATTGATGCTAAGAGATATTAAGAAAAAATGATTTTGCTTCCTGTTATTTTTGTTGTTACAGACAGAATTGTGTTTGTGTGGCTATCTTCTTTTGGGTTTGTTGAAAAAAAGATTACTTTCTTGCTTTTTCTAGGGTGTAGTTTCCCTCCTTGTGTTGGAGTTTTCTGTCTGTCATCCCTTTTAGGGCTGGATTTGTGGAAAGATATTGTGTAAATTTAGTTTTTGTCATGGAATATCTTGGTTTCTCCATCTATAGTGATTGAGGGGTTTGCTAGGTATCATAGTCTGGGCTGGCATTTGTGTTCTCTTTGGGTCTGTATGACATCTACTCAGGATCTTTTGGCCTTTAGAGGCTCTGGTGAGAAGTCTGGTGGAATTCTGATATGCCTGCCTTTATGTTACTTGACCGTTTTCCCTTACTGCTTTTAATATTCTTTCTGTGTTTTGTGCATTGGGTGTTTTGATTATTATTTGATGGGAGGAATTTATTTTCTGGCCAAGTCTATTTGGAGTTCTGAAGGCTTCTTGTATGTTCATAGGCATCTCTTTCTTTAGGTTAGGGAAGTTTTCTTCTATCATTTTGTTGAAGATATTTACTGGCTCTTTAAGTTGGGAATGTTCACTCTCCTCACCTATTATTCTTAGGTTTGATCTTCTCATTGTTTCCAGGATTTCCTGGATGTTTTGGGTTAGGAGCTTTTTGCGTTTTGTATTTTCTTTGACTTGTGTCAATGTTTTCTGAGGTATCTTCTGCCCCTGAGATTCCCTCTTCTATTTCTTTTATTCTGATGGTAATGCTTACATATACGACTCCTGATCTATTTCTAGGTTTTCTACTTCCAGGGTTATCTCCCTTTGTGATTTCTTTTTAGTTTCTATTTCCATCTTTAGATCCTGGATGATTTTGTTCAATTCCTTCACCTGTTTGGTTGTCTTTATCTGTAATTTTTAAAGGAATTTTGTGTTTACTCTTTAAGGGCTTCTACCTGTTTTCCCGTGATCTCTTATATTTCTTTAAGGGGATTATTTTTGTCCTTTTTAAAGTCCTCTATAATCATCATGAGATGTGATTTTAAACCAGAGTCTTGATTTTCTGGTGGGTTGGTGTATCCAGGGTTTGCTGTGTTGGGATGTCCAGTAGCCTTGGTTTCTGTTGCTTATGTTCTTGTGCTTGTCTCTGACCATCTGCTTATCTCTGGTGTTAGTTTGTCTTGCTGTGTCTGACTGGAGTTTGTGATCCTGTGATCTAGCTGTGCCAGAATTTCTAAGGAGATAAGCTCTCTTCTGGTGGTATTTGGGTGCAGAGGGCTGTGGGATAGCCTTAAGCTCCAGGAGCTAAGGAGACTGAAACTTCTTCACCTTTCAAAATATATAATGTTTGTAGAAAAAAGCCACACCCTGAAACAGTTCAAGGTCAGTAAGTTCTGGTTCTGATACTCTGTCTTTCTTATGCTTATTGTGATGGAGAGGCCATGGTCTGCTGGCAGCACTACCCAATAGACTAGAGAAACAGCCAGATGGGTCCATGTTTCCCAACTCTCTCCTCTCTAACTTCTCTTTTATTCATGTAAATATGCCAAAGCTTTCACATTCACATGTCAGCAAAAAACCCATGCTCAGGAGTGATTAAAATCAGTTTGCTTGAGCTTGCTATCCAGTGTTTTCTCAAGTAGTTTGACATTTAGTGGAGTCCATTAAATTGTAGGAGGAACCTTCTTAGTGAACTTTCAGCTGATTAGCCTACGTGGAGTGTTGAGGGACTCTGCAAAGGAACTGGAAAACTGGGAAATAAGAAATGTTCACTTTATACACCATCTCTGTAAACCTTTGATTAAATGGCATTTTTAACCTTCTTTTAAGTTTTCTTTGCTCAAGCTGTCCTCAATATTCCTTACAATTAAAACAATTTGGGGAGTTTTACTGTGAGATGGAAAATTGTGGCTTTATTTCAAAACAGGGCTTCTCAAAACTCATTCCCTTAGAAGCAAAGTGGTTTCTGTGGTTTACATTTTCATGACTGACTGAAACATATTTTCCAAAGGAAAGAGCCATGCATGTCACTGGGGCCTGCTGGCTTTGGCAGCCTGCCCATGGAAACTGTGTAAGTGTGTGTGTGTGTGTGTGTGTGTGTGTGTGTGTGTCTGACTGACTCTGACTTTAGACATAAAACACTTAATTAACCTCACAGACATGACATAATTACTCACATGACCTGCATATGGATTTTTACAAAGTAATTATGAAGGCTGGAAAGTTCTAGGGGGCTTATTGCTCACCCAATCAGTGTCAAAATCCTCTTTATTTACCTTGTGAAACTTTCCATTCTCTTAATATTCATACTTTCATGAGTATAAAAATACAATGAGAATTCCAAAATTATAAATTTAAACCATCAGGGAACATCTTAGTAGTGCAGATATTGGATGAAAAAGAATTGACTACTTAGTTCGTAATAATAGAGAAGACATATCTTAAAGGAAAACCAAGTTTTGATATGTTTGTGTGAGAAAAAAGCAAGAGGTCATTATCACCATCAGAGGAAGGTGACCAGAAGAGGAAAGCTAAAAGGCAACTGAAAAAGTGAATTCCAGAACAAGGTAACTAACTTGTAATCAGAAACATAAATTTGAGTCTGGACTAACATTTAATGAAGTTAAACAGATTGTTTAACTACAATAAGCTTTATTTTTTCAGCTGTAAAATGAGGTGATTAGCTATAAAACTGTAAGAATTCATCCAGTATGATTCCATGAAACACAGTCTATCAACTGCAGGGAACAAGAAAAACAGTAAAAAACAGACAGAATCCTGAAAATTTCACCCTCAAGTCTTGGAAAGAATCAGTTTTCAGCTGAGCATTTGTGGGGATTTGAATTCAGAGGTCGGATTTAAAAAAAAACTTAATTTCTAACATAACAGGAGGGAGGTAAAAGAGAGATGGAAGAAAGGAGAAGAGAGAAAGAGATATGTATACAGAGAGACAAATATGTATACAGTGAGGAATTGAAGAGGAAGGGGACGAGTTTTATAATAATGAAAAAGAATTTTGTAAATAATATAAACACTGGAGGGAATTTTAAAATCTAACCAGAAGGACCCAGGAAGTCACTCCTGGCCCACAACACTGGCTCCTTCCAGTCTGGGCCTGAGCACTGATCAGATCCTGGGCAGCAGCTCTGCCCCAAATCTCTAAGAATCCAGAGGAAGCGGGGCTCCCAGGTGCTCTTACCCTGGCATTATCTGAGATAAGCAGACAACAACACCTGCCCTAAACAGGGAGTAACTGGAACCCACTAGGACCCAGGAAGTCACTCCTGGCCTGAGCAGCTTTTGGGCCTCAGCTCTTACCCCAGTAGCAACACTCACCCCACACAGCTCTGATAAAAACAAAGATAATAGGAAAGACAGGCTTCAGTCAGAGTCAGGGCAGGTAGCACGAAGGAGATCCAGATGGCAAAAGGCAAGCACAAGAACATAAGCATCAGAAACCCAGGGTACTTGGCATCATTAGAACCTAGTTCTCCCACAAAAGAAAGTCCTGAATTCCCTATAGTACTAGGAAAGCAAGATTCAGATTTAAAATCACTTCTAATGATGATGATAGAGGATTTTCAAAAGGACATAAATAACACTCTCAAAGAATTTGAGGAGAACACAGGTAAACAAGTAGAAGCCCTTAAGTAGAAACACAAAAATCCCTTAAAGAATTACAAGAGAACACAACCAAACAGGTGAAGGAATTGAACAAAACCATCCAGGACATAAAAAATGGAAGCAGAAACAATCAAGAAATCACAAAGGGAGACTATCCTGGAGATAGAAAACCTAGGAAAGAAATCAGGACCCATATATGCAAGCATCACCAACAGAATACAAGAAATAGAAGAGAGAATCGCAAGTGCAGAAAATACCATAGAAAATATTGACACAACTGTTAAAGAAAACACAAAATGCAAAAAGTTCTTAACACAAAATATCCAGGAAATCCAGGACACAATGAGAAGACCAAACTTAAGGATAATAGGTATACATGAGAGTGAAGATTCCCAACTTAAAGGGCCAATAAATATCTTCAACGAAATTATAGAAGAAAACTTCCCTAAAGAACGAGATGCCCATAAACATACAAGAAGCCTATAGAATGCCAAATAGACTAGACCAGAAAAGAAATACCTCCCGTCACATAATAATCAAAACACCAAGTGTGCAAAACAAAGAAAGAATATTAAATGCAGTAAGAGAAAAAGGCCAAATGACATGTAAAGGCAGACCTATCAGAATTACACCAGACTTCTCACTAGATACTATAAAAGCTAGAAGATGCTGGACAGATGTCATACAGACCCTAAGAGAACACAAATGCCAGCCCAGGCTACTATACCCAGCAAAACTGTCAATTACCATAGATGGAGAAACCAAGATATTCCACAACAAAACCAAATTTACACAATATCTTTCCACAAACCCAGCATTACAAAGGATAATAACAGGAAAGCATCAATACAAGAAGGGAAATTATACCCTAGAAAGAGCAAAAAAGTAATCCTCTTCCAACAAATCCAAAAGAAGATAGTCACACAAAGATAATTTCACCTTTAATAACAAAAATAACAAGAAGCAACAATCACTGTTCCCTAACATCTCTTAACATCAATGGACTCAATTTCCCAATTAAAAGACATAGGCTAATGGACTGGATACATAAATAGGGCCCAGCATTTTGCTGCATACAGGAAACCCGCCTCAGTGACAAAGACAGACTCTACCTTAGAGTAAAAGGCTGGAAAACAATTTTTCAAGCAAATGGTCCTAAGAAACAAGCTGGAGTAGTCATTCTATAATCTCTAGTCTGAGAAAACAAAAGGAGGGACTCATGGCTCCACCTGTATAGGTAGTTGAGGGTGGCCTTGCCAGTCATCAGTGGAAGTGAACCGCCTTGGTGCCTGAAAGTTTGGACTTCCTAGTGTTGGAGAATTTCAAGAGCAGGAGGCAGGAATGGGAGGATGATGGGAGCACACCCTCATAGTAATTGGAGGAGGGGGGATGGAGTAAGGGGTTAGGTATCAGTGGAAGTGCAAGGCCTTGGTACCTGAAAGTTTGGATTCCCTAGTGTTGGGGAATTTGAGAGCAGGAAGGTGAAAAATGAGAGGATGGTGGGAGTACACCCTCATAGAAACTCCCAGAATTATATGGATTAGACGTGACAGAAGCAGGCCGTCAGAAGACTAGATTCCAGAATTCAAACAAAAAATTATTTTGATACTAAAATTTGTTTTGAAAATTATATATTGCAGAATACACTGTCTCAGTATATCTACTCATCACGGAGCTGAGCAAACCTGCTCAAACCTCTGATGTCCTGGAATTGCACTTGGATGCAGTGAAGACACAGACATCAGAGACTTATCAATTTACTCTTCCTCCTGCCCCTCTTCTAATAGCTCAACATCTATAATCAGCTTGAAGAAGTTAATAAAGAGTTGGTGCCCCTATTCCCTGGGCTTGGGGACTGAGGTGGTTAATATTGGGATGTCTTTCTAGGGAAAAGTAGTGGTTTTGTTGGAACAGGGAGGATTAGCTAGGATTTATGGCATAGCCATAACCTATTTGTAGAAATATATATAATTGTTATTAAGATGAAGTTATAATTTCTTAAATGGTGCAAAATTTACTTTGATTTCTAATTTAAGTTTTCATTGGTATGAGCTTCTTATTGATATAAAGTGAGATTAATATTGTTACTCTCATAGGCATTGTGCCTATATAACACATTTAGGAATACAAGGCTTAGACCCAGTCCTTCTTTAACTTTTTCAACTGATTTGGGATGATTAGCCTGTGAGTTAAGGGCCTATAGCAAATTCATGGCTCTGAGTTTATTGTTAGGGTGTTTTCTATATTTTATTTAGCTGAGAGGAGTTAACAAACAATAGTCCAGATTGCCTTACATGGATAGTTGGTTTTTGAAATGTCAGAAGTCCACAGAATTGACTTTATAAACATTTCTGTATTAATGTCCATTTTGATTAGAGACCTGTCTGCTCCTGACAGCTTCCTGTCTTGGATTCTAAGAAGAAATTGAGCATCCTTGGAGTTACTCCAGTTGTGATGAGACAACCACTAGGCAAGAATTGCCTCTTTTCATCTACAGATAAATCACTGTTCAGAAAAGGACACACTTGCAGAATAGTCGACTGACTATATCTGCCTAGACAAAGTTCAACAAAATGATGAACTGGTTATTAAGTCTATCTTGTACCTTACTGACACAAATTGGTATAGTTATGCTCTAATTGTATTTTGAGAGAAAAGTTTTATTTTAATAAAAAAGGTGATATGTAGGAGGAGCTAAGGTGGGAAGAGTAAGGAGAGGAAGATAAGGAGTAAGGAGAGGAGGAGCTAGGTGACAAGAGGGGATGGGACACGGAGGCAGATGTTTGCATGTAAAGTCAGTCAAAGATAGTTGATATATCTAGGTTGGGTATTGGATTACACTTCTGATTGATATTGAGCATTACTAAACTTATAAAGCCTTTGATTAACATTTAGAAAAATAGTATAAAAGCAAAAAGAAGAAATGGGGGTGGGATAGGGGTTTTCTAGGGAGGGGAAATGGGGAAAGGGAATGGCATCTGAAATGTAAATGAAGTATCCAATAAAGATTTTCACATAAAAAAAATAAAATCTAAACAGGATTAGAGGTCTTTTCAAACTAACCAACAAACATTATTTTTTAATTCCTATCTGGTATATGGATATCTTATAAAATTTTTGACTTTATTTAAAAATGAGTCAGAAAAGAGTAGAACCCATTGGCACTAGAGTCACCCTATTGGATATACTTTACTATTTTCACCAGAATTCATTAAGCCTACTGGGGCTCAAAGGAGATCAATCCATAGCAAAAATGGACCTCATTGTGCATAACCGTTCACTGGCGTCTATAACAAAACTAGCCAACTCCAAAGACCCAGGAGGGAAAGATAACTAAGCATCTCAGCAAGTAAAACTAGTAAATACATAAACTATAATCCCATAGCTGGCCTAAGATTTTTCTCTCATGTTTGTATTGACCTACAAAGTCAGGATCCAGAACTTCCTTTTTATTCTAATGTGTTCAAAATTTAAATAAACTGAAGGCAATTTAGTCATGTCTCTTCATTACACATCACACCTAAAGCCTTAATCAAGCAAAATCAGCCATCCTCTGCTGCAATAGATTCAAATTCTAATGCAAGTATATTTTTCATCATTTTATTACTAAAACAAACTACAAAAGGCAAATAATTTTATAAAATGTTTTGTGTAATTTAATTTTGGACACTCAAAGTCTAAATGGTATATACCATGCAGGTTTTGTGAGTGCAGCCTTTGAACTGCATCATCTGAAAACACATGGAAATAGGTACCAGGCTCCTGCTTTTACTAAGTATGGGTTGTAGAGTGAGTATGAAGACTGGAATCACCACAGTCCCTCTCAAGGACACACTTTCAATGACCTATGTACCTACAGAAGTCCTACCTCTTAAAGTCTACAACACATCCCAAGAATACCATCTTGGGAAATAAGCTTTAGCAGTCTGAAGTTTCATATATATGTATGTGGTTTCATAAGTTTCATACATATATATGTAAGTTTCATATATATATATACAAAGCATGCATGCTATATAACATACATATGAGTGTTCTCCTGCATGTACTCCTGTATGTGAGAAGAGGGTATCAGATGCCTTTACAGTTAGATACTCATGAACCACCATGAGGATGCTGGGAATTGAACCCAGGACCTCTGGAGGAATAGTCAGTGCTCTTACCACTTAAGTTATAACACCAAACCAGTGTGTCAATTTGACCATTTCTTTTGCTTTCTGTGACCATCTGTTCTACCAAGCCCACTTAAAATCTAAGTTCTTATTATCACACCTGGAAAAGAAGAAATTTTGAGAAACAAGCATCCGAGAAAACAAATGATAACTGAAACTCAATCTAATACTGATTCTTAGGAACTAGAAATGACTTCATGGAGTTGTGAAATCAAATATAATATAATATGAATATGAGAATATGTGCCTTTTCTCTAGAGATATTCACAATTCTCAAATAAATCTATAAATTTTAACCACTTGATAAAAACATTCTTGATCTAGGAAATACTTGGAGACAGAGAAGAATCTTCCAGATATGGCATGCATCTGAAAGTACTTACAAAGGATAATACATCATCTGTGATCATGGAATAATGCCACAATCACCACTCACCTGAAAGAAAATAAAGTGGAATGGGAAACCCAAGCAACAGTAGGTGAAGACCATCCTAGGTCTACCTCCTTCTTTATTCCCTTTGACTCTATAGCTCCCTATCTTTTCCTACATCCATCTAGTGAAGCATTTTCTCTTACCCATATTCTATGAAGTTTCTATGACAGAGTCCGAGTAACAGGACTCAGGATACCCTGGAAATTCCTGACTCTTGAAAACTTCTCTAATGACTTAGGATCATATGCTCTGTTTTCTCTTGTCACAGAAATCTTCTCTGGTTCTGTATAATATTTTCATCTCTTCCTCTGGACAACCTCTAAATGTAGATATCTGACCAAACCACTTGCAACTGTTGAGTTGAATTTTGTGGTAAAAGTTCTTTTTGTGTATATTATAGAAGAATTTTATATATGACATAATTGTGAGGTTTTTTATTTTGCTCATAGCTACTAATTGCCATTACTGTTTTTCTAAGTAATTTTGTTTTGTTTGATTTTTAAATTATGTATTAACTATTGCAGTCAAATATATAAATTTTTATTAATTATTAAAATGCTGTCAAAATATCCATTACATATACATATAATATCATGATTTGCTGCTATGGTAACCAATGTGTACTCACAAAAATCTCATTATTATTTCATTATACTGATTATATGTTCATGGTATTCAGGAACACAAATTTCTCAGGAAATAATGGCCTCCTACATTGCACATGAACATCCTTTTTTCCTGACTCTACATAATTTTTACCTGATATGAATCATTTCTTATGTACAGAGCACACAATTTGCTTGTTTTTTTTTAAAAAAAAAAACTTAGTATTTCTTTTAAAAGTAGGGCAATATAAAGATACTTTAAAAGAAAGAAAAATAATTTGTGATACAAAATTTTAAACTGATGTTGAATTACCACATTTCAGAAAAGTATAATGAATAGCAGGATTTGCCATGACATTTGACAAAATTAACTTTAAAATGAGAGTAATATAAACATTATGTATAACTATTTTATTACATTAGAATGTTCTTGACCAGATAGCTAGATGGATGGATGGATAGATAGATAGATAGATAGATAGATAGATAGATAGATAGATAGATAGATAGATAGATGGATACATAGATACATAGATACATAGATACATAGATACATAGATAGAAAGACAAAGAAAGAGAAAGAGAGAGGGAGAGGGAGGCAGAGAGGGAGAAGGAGGCAGAGAGAGATAGAGAGAGAGACAGAGAGAGGGAGGCAGAGAGAGAGAGAGAGAGAGAGACAGAGAGAGAGAGAGGTAAAATACTGACAATCTCACAACATAAAGCAAGCATAAATGTCTATTCTTTTAAGGGGTGAAGTCTAGATAAACAGTGTCATGCCAGTCACACATTTCTGGTCAGTCAATGAATATGGCTTCTTATTCTTGCCACTGCCATCCCCTGCTTTTCATGAATCCTATTCAGAAGTAAAGCATCTATTCAGTTCAGGGAAATTCTCTCTGGAGAGAAATAATTTTATCAGTGAGACTCCCTGGTGATGAGGCTGACTCAGAACTGTTGTTGACCAGTCTTTTTGACACAGGAGCTTGAATAGCACTTCCCATGATGCTTTGTGCTTCCACCTCAACACTTTCCTTTTGAACTCACCATGACTCCTTAAGTGTCTTTTTTCTTCCTTTGTGTGTCTGAAGTTATCCCACTCTGAACTTTAATTGAAAAGGTGCCTTTTGTTCCTTTAGTGCAGTCATACACTAACCACTAAACTCCCAAGACTGAATTTTCAGGTGTAGTAAAAACTTTGTTCTTTTAATAAGAAAAAAGAGATAAACATCCAATAAATGGCAACTTTGATAACTTCATAGTAGAACGATACTATAATGGACCTATGCTCCCAATCAAGAAATAAAAGTCTTCTCTAAAACAGAAAGAAAAAAGACAGTTAGGGGGTTCTGGAGGTTTCTGAGAAGATGCTTGATTGAGGATCTGAACAATTGTCTAGTTGAATATGAAGAAGGCATAGGTGAGACATCATCTCACTGGGAGAAAAAGTGATCTGAGAGCCACTGCATAAGTATTTGGCCAAGTCTGCAAAGACTTCTCTGCAAGGTATTAGAATTTGTCCTGTGAGCAAAATTGGGAGGGTTTGTTTCACTTGCCTGTGGAAGACTGAGAACATTGGGAAGCTTTGCATTAGAGACTTGTAATTAAAAGGGTGTGGACCCAGATACTTTGGGTTTTTGTGCCTTTAAGCTCCTGGTATGCCCAGAGACAAGTAGACAGATATCAGTATCTGTAGAGCAAGTATCAGAGGAATTCAGCATGCAAGATATTTGTTTTTTTTTTTTTGTTTTTATTTCTTCTTTTCCAAAGTATTCAGAAACGTATTATTTAGTCTCCATTTATTTGTGTAATAACTACAGATGTGTTTGCAGATGATGTTAAGCTTTATGGCATTGTGGTCAGGAAGTATACATGGGTCTATTTAAATTTTTCTGAATTTGTTAAGATTTGTTTAGTGCTTCTAGGTGTGGTCTATTTCAAACTATTCCACAAAATAGAAACAGAAGGAACACTACCCAATTCATTCTATGAAGCCAGAGTTACACTGATACCAAAACCACACAAAGAGCCAAAAGAAAAAAAAAGAGAGAGAGAGAACTTCAAACCTGTTTCCCTTATGAATATAAATGCAAAAATATGCAAAAAATTCTCACAAACTAAATCCAAGAACACATGAAAATGATCATTCACTACACTCAAGTAGGCTTCATCCCAGGGGTACAGGGATGGTTCAATATAAGGAAATCCATCAATGTAATCCACTACATAAACAAACTTAAAGAAAAAAAATCCCACATGATCATCTCATTAGATGCTGAAAAAGCATTTGACAAAATTCAACATCCCTTCATGGTAAAAGTCTTGGAAAGATCAGGAATTCAAGGCTCATATCTAAACATAGTAAAAGCAATATGCAGCAAACCAGTAGTCAATTTCAAACTAAATGGAGAAAAACTTGAAGCAATCCCACTAAAATCAGTGACTAGACAAGGCTTCCCACTCTCTCCCTATCTATTCAATATATTACTTGAAGTTCTGACTAGATCAATTAGACAACAAAAGGAGGTCAAAGAGATACAAATTGGAAAGGAAGAAGTCAAAATATCACTATTTGCAGATGATATGTTAGTATACTTAAATGACCCCAAATATTCCACCAGAGAACTCCTACAGGTGTTAAACAATTTCAGCAAATTAGCTGGATAGAAAATTAACTCAAACAAATCAGTACCCTTGCTACAATCAAAGGATTGACGGGCTGAGAAAGAAATTAGAGAAATGACACCCTTCACAATAGACACAAACAATATAAAATATCTTGTTGTGACTCTAACCAAACAAGTGAAATATCTATACAACAAGAACTTCAAGTCTCTGAAAAAAGAAATTGAAAATCTCAGAAGATGGAAACACCTCCCATTCTCATGGATTGGCAGGATTAATATAGTAAAAATGGCCATCTTGCCAAAAGCAATCTACAGATTCAATGCAATCCACATCAAAATTCCAACTCAATTCTTCATAGAGTTAGAAAGAGCAATTCTCAAATTCATTTGGAATAACAAAAACCCAGGATAGTGACTATGCTCAGCAATAAAAGAACATCTAGGAGAATCACCATCCCTGACTTCAAGCTGTACTACAAAGCAATAGTGAGAAAAATTGTATAGTATTGGTACAGTAACAGACATATAGCTCAATAGGAAAGAATTGAAGACTCAGAAATGAACCCACACACCTATGGTCACTTGATCTTTGACAAAGAAGCTAAAATCATCCAGTGGAAAAAAGACAGTATTTTCAACAAATGGTACTGCTTCAGCTGGTGATCAACATGTAGAAGAATGCAAATTGATCTTATCTCCTTGTACAGAGCTCAAGTCCAAGTGGATCAAGGACCTCCACATAAAACCAAATGCACTGAATTTAATAGACAAGAAAGTGGGAAAAATCTTTGAACACATAGGCACAGGAGAAAAGTTCTTGAACAGAACACCAATCGCTTATAATCTAAGATCAAGAGCTCTACAAATCAGAGCTCATAAAATTGCAAACCTTTCATAAGCAAAGGACACTGTCAATAGGACAAAATAGCAACCAACAGATTGGGAAAAGATCTTTACTAACTCTCCACCTAATAGAGGGCTAGTATCCAATATATGTAAAGAACTCAATAAGTTAGATTCCAGAGAACCAAATCACCCTATTAAAAATGGGGAACAGGTCTAAACAGAGAACTTTCAACTGAGGATCCAGCTAGACCACTCGTGAGCGTACATTCAAAAGATGCTCTAACATATAACAAGAATACATGCTCCACTCTATTCATATCAGCCTAATTTATAATAGCTAGAAGCTGGAAAGAACCCAGATGTCACTCAACTGAGGAATGGATACAGAAAATATGGCACATTTACACAATGGAGTACTACTCAGCTATTAAAAACAATGACTTTATGAAATTCACAGGCAAGTAGATGGAACTTGAAAATATCATCCTGAGTGAGGTGACCCAGTCACAAAAACAACACATGGTATGCACCACTCACTAGTAAGTGAATATTTTAGCCCAACAGCTTGGAATACCCAAGATACAATTCACAGACCATATAAAGCTCAAAAAGAAGGAAAACCAAAGTGTGGATGCTTCTGTTCTTCTTAGAAGGGGGAACAAAATTCTCACAGGAGGAAATATGGAGACAAAGTATGGAGCAGAGACTGAAGGAAAGGCCATCCAGAGACTGCTTCACCTGGGGATCCATCCCATATACAGACACCAAACCCAGATGACATTGTGGATTCCGGGAAGTGCTTGCTGACAGGACCCTGATATGGCTGTCTTCTGAGAGGCTCTGCCAGAGCCCGAAAATACAGATGCAGATGCTCACAACCAACCATTGCACTGAGTGTGGGGTTCCTGATGGAGGAGCTGGAGAAGAAACTGAAGGAGGTGAAGGGGTTTGCAGCCCCATGTGGGGGAGCAGCAGTGTCAAATGGCCAGACTCCCCCCATCCCCACCCCAGAGCTCCCAGGGACTGGACCACCAACCAAAGAGTACACATGGAGGGACCCATGGATCTGGCCACATATGTAGCTGAGGATGGCCTTGTTGTACATCAGTGGGAGGAGTGGCCCTTGGTCTTGTTTGGTTAGAAGCCCCAATGTAGAGGAATGCCAGGACTGGAAAGCATTAGTGGGTGGGTTAGGTGGGCGATCATCCTCATAGAGGCAGGTGGAAAGGACATGGGATAGGGGGTTTCTAGAGGGGAGACCTGGAGAAGGGATAACATTTGAAATGTAAATAAAGAAAATATCTAATAAGAGAAGAAAAAAGGAAAGACATATGGAAGCCTACTAATGTAGAAGCTTCTTAAAATATATGTATATCTTAAAATATACATACAGGAAAAGAGTTTTAATCAGGCTACCATAAAATTGGGTGACAATGCCCCTACTTGATATCATATGAGGATATAAGACACTATTGCTGAAAACATAACATTCTTAAATCATAGAACACACACACACACACACACACACACACACACACACACACACACACA
>JANHMN010000027.1:145927-169688 GCA_030674055.1 Rhabdomys pumilio
ACACACACACACACACACACACACACACACACACACACACACACACACACAAATCAAATGGGTGCTGACCTGGAAGCTTCATCTCTACTAGCTGGAGGGTTTTACTATGGCAAGTAGGACAGTGATCATTGGCCATATCCACTTGAGAACGCTATTAACTACAACAGTGACTGTCCTGACAAGATAGATCTACTGATACAAGGAGCTGTTATGGGAGTATATCAGTATCAGTCAGGGTTCTCTGCAGTAATGGAACATATAAAATGAATCTCTCTATATAGGGAAGGAATTTCTTCAAATGATTTATAAGCTGTGGCCTAGCCAATAAAGCTAGTTATAAATAGAAAGTCCAAGAATCCAGTAGTTTCTCAGTCCATAAAGCTGGATGTCTCAGCTGGTCTTTAGTATACACTGGAATCCTGAAGAAGTAGGCTCTAATGCCAATTAAAGAACTTGCTAACAAGGCAAGAGCATGGAGGCAAAGAGCAAAAGTTTCCTTCTCCTGTGTCCTTACATAGACTACTTCCAGAAGGCATGGCCCAGATTAGGTCTGGATTAAAGGTGTGTCTTCCTACCTTAAAGATATGAATTAGAAGTAGATCTTCACACTTCCAGTAATGCAGAGATCCTCCCAGGTATACCCTCCATTTTGGGCCTCTGGGTTTAGGGCCTATGCCTGGCACAGTTATAGTCAAGAGCTGAGCTTAGACAGACCATAGGTCCTAGGGGAGAACCTATAACTATTATTCCAGTAAATGGTAATAGTATTAAAACAATTCTTAGTAACTTACTGCCACACCCACAGATTAGTGCATCTCTCATCCCTCACCAGAGAAGTTTCTTCTTTCAATAGATGGTAATTAACCAAGAGATTCATAATGATCAACATATAGGTTATTACCTCTCTTATTAAAGAGGCTGTGGAGTTCTCAGCCCTAAGTGTGACATTCTTATCACACCCCTCCCCCAAAGACTCTGGGATCATAGCAGAAGGAAGGGTAGGAAAATTACAAGTCAGAGGTGATGGATGACTACAAAGAAAGGGTGTTTTCCAGACATAACTGGGCATGTGCACATATAAACTCACAGAGCTTGTGATAGCATGTACTAGACCACCAGCACAAACTCAAGATGCAAAATGAAATCAAGTAAAATAAAATAAAATAAAAACTCCAGTTTTAAGGAGGGACTCAACGTGTCATTACTAAATGATAAACTATTGGCAAATGAAAGCTTCTGGAAAAGAAAAGGTAGTTGTTGTTGTTGTTGTTGTTGTTGTTGTTGCTGCTGTTGTTGTTATTGTTGTGTTTTCTCTTCTTTCTTATTTCTTTCTTTCTTTCTTTCTTCCTTTCTTCCTTTCTTCTTTTTTCCTTTCTTTCTTTCTTTTGAGGCGTGGCCCATGATAGATTGATCATATTCCAGGGCAGGCTTCACACTCAAAAATATTTAGACAACACAAATTGGACCTGATAAGATAAAAAATAGAAGTGAGAGGTAGGGATGGATCTGAGAAAAGTTAGAGGAGGCATGTGAATATGATAAAAATACATTGTACCAAGTTCTCAAAGAATTAATAAAACAATTCAAAATACTTGCTATTATAGAAACACATGCTCAGTCATGTTTATGGTTGCTTTATTCACATGAGTTAGTACTTGAAAATAGCTTAGATGTCTACTGATGAGCAAACAATAAAAACGGGGTGTGTATATATAATGGAATTTATATAGTAAAGAAAAATGAAATTGTAAAATATTAAAGTAAATGAAGATGCTGACAAACATTACACTGAATGATGTGTCCCAGATCCAGAACAACAAATGCCATGTGTTCTCTCTCACACATAGATCTTACCATCAAATCTTTACGTTTGTATATTTAACTTGAAATACACATAAAAGCCAGGAAACTGTTCCATGGGGTCAAAAAATATCTTAGGGAATAGGGCATAGTAGAACACAGGTGACATAAAGGGTAATTGGGGTGTAGTAGAGAGGAAGGTTGGAGGGGAGAGGGATAGGGCAGTGGGGGAGAAGAGATTAATAGAGGGAAACTAACACTAAAAATATTTTTAAAGCCATATTGAACCATTTTATAGTTGATGAAAGAGAAAGGGAGGAACGGAGAGAAGAAGAGAGAAAGTGAAAGGCAGAGGGAGGGAGGGGTAAAGAAATGGAGGGATGAAGGGACTGGTGGATGGATGAACAGACAGACAGACAGACAGACAGACAGACAGACAGACAGACAGACAGAGTTACCCTCCCTACTCAGAAGATAATGCTCCTTCAGGAAACCATAGATTACCAAACAAAAAGCCAAGTACCAGATATGTAGCACATAACCTTGAATAATTAGTTGGTCTGGAGTGTCCATGAGACCCTCCAAACAAATGCAGGTTATTTATTGCACCTTTCTTAGTTGACTACAAAGTTTTATAAGACTCAATTCCTCAAGACACCACATACCTAAACTTACCACTTGCCTTTCTTCTTTTCCTGCCCCTCAACTACCCAAGTGAGTCCACCTCAGGTCCTCTGTATCAGCTGCTCCTTCCTACCTATTTCTTAGCTATCTCCCTGGCTGATAGACATCTTGGATATCTTCTCTGATATCCAAGAACCCCCAACTCAGGACTGACAATTAAGCCTTTGCTTACCATCTGTGCTTATCATCTACTAAATTCACTTTGTAGGTTACTGAAAGATTTCTTTTCTATTCTTCTATTCTATTCTATTCTATTCTATTCTATTCTATTCTATTCCATATTTGGACATGTTATATTTTATATGTGTCATATGCTGGAAGCAAAAACATAACTTACAATCTGGTTAATACATAAAGAGGTAATAACTGTACATGGGTTTTGGTATATTTTATTGAATTAAAATTTTGGTGAATATTGGGGCATTTATGCTGGTCTATTTAGAGCCCTAAGCTAACAAAAAAATTTTTAAAGATGTGTTATTAATGATCCCTGGACAACATCTTGCACAGCCACACCAAGCTTCCAAAGCCTGGTAATGAGTCTCCTCTTCCTGGAAAACAAAGTGTGAGAAACAGACGAGAAGTTTTAGAGAATATTTCTCTCTTCCTTCCCAAGAGGCCAGTAACTGGTATTTGGACACAAGCTGAGAAGAGCAGTTACTGTTTTGAGTAAAAAGCTTCTTTGATCTAAAACATAAACATTAAGTCCTTTGACGAATTTGAATATGGCAAATATCTTTTAATTCTGTAACTAATCAAATTGAAACTTAATTCAATTTTGTAGCCTAACTGCAAAACATAAGGTAAGGCAAGTTTTTGTTATAGTAAAAAAAAAAATTGCTTTTACTAAGCAATATTAAACAGCAACATCTTTTTCATTCCTGAGAGTCTTATAACATGTTTCTTTTTAATCAGCATAAGTACTAATTATTTTATTTTTCTCACCAATTGCCATAAATTTCAACAATAATGTGAAATCTACTTAAAAGAACTAAGACAAAAGCAAAGACTGAAGGAAAGGAGACAGAGTTTACTTTCTACCTTTTTAGTTAAAAAAGAAAAAGCAAAGACCAGTAAGCCTACTTTCTGGGGTCTTTGGCCTATGAGTTTCTAAAGCCCAAAGAGGTGACAACCTTGATCTCAAGTTTCCCAGAGTACAAAACATGTTTCTGAACCTTTACACAGAGAAAAAGACATTCAAAATCATCCCCAAAGGGAGTTGCAAAGACAGGAGTTTGCTTCTCTGTTGCAGTCCATTTGTACTGAAATAGTAAAGGAGGAGTCTTATGCTTAGCAGACTTCCCAGGGAAAATAGAGTTGACCTACTTTTAAGGGAAATGAATTCCAGGAGTCAAACTTTAGGACACATGCTCCACCCATGTCTCCTTTCAGTGGAATTGTCTGAAAATCACTAGTAAAAGCAATTGTCATCCTGACAAGGAACTGCTAGACCACCATGAATTCTGTTTGTTTCTTTCTTTGGTTGAATTTTACTTTGTTTGATTTTAGGGATTTTTTTTCATTGTTTGTTTGTTTGTTTGTTTTTGATACAGGGTCTTGCTATGTAGTTTTAGCTGTCTGGGAACTTACTATGTAGACCAGGCTAGCCTTGAGATCACAGAGATTTACCTGCCTCTGCCTCTAGAGTGCTAGGATTAAAGGTATGCACTACTATACCCAGACTCCCTTGAATTTTTAGTGCATGACATTAACTTGAACCAGGCAATGGCCCTGTATTTCAATGTCAGATGCAGTTAACAGAATAATCACTATCTAACACAGAGATGTCAGCTCATTATTCCTATTCTAATAGTATTAATTTCTAGAATATTAATGTTTTCCTAAAATAATTATTAATACAGAATAACTCCTTGACATAACATTGAAGCTTTTTATGTTTTGTTTAGAAGTTCTAAATAAGCTATTCCATAAAATAGTCTTTTATAAAAATGTGAACACTAGAAGTCCAGGAAAGAGAAAACCATGTATTGTAAGAAGGAACCAAACTGAAGCCATTTTGAATAAAACTTCAATTTGTTTTTTTTCTTTTTATTAATTAATTAATTTATTTATTTACTTTACATGCAGATTGTAGCTTCCTCTCCCTCCTCTCCTCCCAGTTCCAGCTTCTCTCCTTCCCTTCCCCCATCCTCCCCTTCATTTCTCTTCAGAGAAGGGGAGGCCTCTGGATAATATCAACCTGCCTTGGCATATCAAGTTTCAATAGGACTAGGTGTTTCTTCTATTGAGGCTACACAAGGCAACCCAAACTTCCATTTGAATACAGTCAAATATAGTTTAAGTTTCCAAGACCTGGCTGGGTAACTGATGTCCTGGTTGGCAATTTGAGACATGAATGCTAAGCAAGGTAGCCCACCACAGTTGAATAACCAAACCAACGGAAACAAGGTAAGTGTACCACACAGACATGTTCCTAAGAAATCCCCCTATCGGGCATGGGATAGGGGTTTTCTCTAGGGAGGGGAAATGGGGAAAGGGGTTGGCATCTGAAATGTAAATAAAATATAAAAATAATAATAATAAAAGAAAAAAAGGAAAAAAAAGAAAATTTTAACCTAAGTTTAAACTTAATAAATAAGAAAATATATATTTGTGACACAAAAAGAAAGAAAGAAAGAAAGAAAGAAAGAAAGAAAGAAAGAAAGAAAGAAAGAGAGAAAGAGAGAGAGAAAGAAAGAAAGAAAGAAATCCCCCTATCCCTGAATCCTGATTGGTGGAATAACCTGGCACAGATGTTTGTGGATTTTAGGCTTAAAACCTCTGTAGCATTCTGGTTTGGGGGTCACAGTTCAGCTCTCAAGTCTGCTCTATAATCCTGATTGATCAGTAGCAGCCCGAGTTAAAAAAAAAAAAGTCATCTGCCTAAATATTTACAGCGATGAATGTTTAAAGACAAAGTCAGCTCCCAAGTCTGTGCTGTTGTCCCTGACCAATCAGTTCTTGCTGCCTAACTCAAATAAAGATCTTGCTTTGCTGAGCTCTTGTGTCTACTTGGGTTGTTTTGGAATTTTGGACTCTAACAGTATCTCCACTTTTAGCCAGATAACAAGTAAAGAAAGTAACATCATAAGTAATGCAAGATGTAGCCATAAATCAGAGAAACAAGCCAGATGTCATTTTACCTATTAATCTATCCATGCAGTAGATTCTATTAATATGTTGTTCTCTCAATTTCAGACGCCATGTAAGAATTAAGAGCCCATCTAGATAATTCTAGTCTTCATTTTATACTACAACCAAAGCAATGTCATGGTCATAATCTTTCAAATAGTAAAGACTTCTATAATTAAAAGTTACAGGAAAAACATTTACAAATTTCTGTTACCTCAGTACCCACCAACATTTAGCATGAATAATATCCCATGTAGAAAGTGAGCTAACTTGTTTTTATAGAAATCTTCATAGTGTTTTTGTTAAACCAGACAGAACTGACTGTGCATCTGAGAATTCATATCAATTCACATACAGGAAAAAGAATGGACCACTCACTTAACTTCTTAGACCAAAACAGCAGCATAGGTGCACCTCTCCTTTGAGCATTATCTAGAAACCAGTTTTAAGATGACTTCAGTGTGTATTCTTGTCATTTTTTAAATAATATTTTTATTATTTGAATTTTTCACACATTTTTGTTATGTATTTTGACCCTATCCACCCACCAGCACCCTTCTCCAACTATCTCTAGTTCGCCTCACCCCATCCCCCTCCCTACATGTCCTCTTTTATTTTCATTATTGTCACTAATAACCTCTAGGCTTCAATCAGTGCTGCCCGTGTGTGCATGAGTATAAGACAATCAGCCAGTGGCCATATTCCCAAAAAATCACAATGTACTCCCTCTTTCCGCAGCCATCAACTGCCAACTCCCAGAGGTGTTGTATCTTGCCTGCAACCATGCTGGAACGTTGACTGGCTTCATCTTGTGTAGGTTTTGTGCAGGTAAGCACAGGTACTATGAAGCAATACAGGCAGCAGCCATGTCATCCCAAAAGTCAGCATTTCAGCATTCTGCTTCTCATCTGCAAGCTCTTACATGCTTTCTTTTTCTCTTCTGAATGATGTTTCTTTGATCCTTGGATGATATAAAAGGTCCATCCACAACTGAGCACTCACGGTTCCTGACCATTGGAAATTTGACCACTTAAGAGTCTCTGTATTAACCACTACCCAGTAGTCAACCACACATTGGTTTGGTCAAATTTCTCTGATCAAAATTGAGAACAACAAAAATCTGTGTAAAAACATAAAAAATTTGAAAGCAAGTTGACAGCATCATCATTAAGCAAAGCCATAGAAGGTTCCCTTCCCTCTAGAGCCTATCATCTTCCTAGTTGTGTGCTTTTGACCAGGTTTAAGTACCAGGTATAAAATCTTTGTTAAAGCACCACTCCTGTCTCATGAAATTCAAAGGCTTCTTCACAGTAACGGAAACTCTCAATCAGGTGATGAGGTAGCCCACAGAGTAGGAGAAAATACTTTCCATTTTTATATATATGACTAGAATTGTTTAGTTTTCTTTTAAAATTTTTATTTATTCACTTTACACTGCCCCCCAAGACCTGCCCTCACATAGTCTCTGTTCCCAACTCTCTCCACCTCTGCTCTAAAAGGGTGGAGACCCCTAAGTAACTGCCTCTTCTGGCACATATACTCTCTGCAGGGCTAGGTGCATCCTCTCCCACTGAGGCAATTCAAGGCAGCCCAGTTAGAAGAACGTATACCAGATAGACAACAGCTTTAGGGATGGCCCTTGCTCTAGTTGTTGGGGGACCTACATGAAGACCAAGCTGTACATCTGCTACATATATTCAGGATGGGCCTAGGTCCAGCCTGTGTATGTTCTTTGGTTGGTAGTTCAGTTTCTGAGAGCTGTGACCCGCGCAGTCGTCTCGCCGGCAAGAACGCATGCTGACACATAGGATCCTTCTGCAGCACGTGTTTATTCCCAAGTATGGCGGAGGAGAGAGAGACCAAATCGAACATGGCGCTGCTTTATATACACCCTAGGGTGGGGTGGACATATCTGATTGGCTGCTTGCTCAATTCCCATGTTAGGTCCTGGGTTGGGCGGTGATAGGCAGTCCTTGCCACTGCACATGCTCAGTTTTACTTGTTTACTCACGCGTGTCAGGTGCCAGCGTGATCGGCTTCCCACAGAGAGCCCCTGAGCATGCAGGTTAGTTGACTTTGTTAGTCTTTCAGTGGATTTCCTATCCCCTTCTGGACCCATCCTTTCTCCTACTCTTCCATAGGAGTCCCTGAGCTTGGTTCAATGTTTGGGTGTGGGTCTCTACATCTGTTTCAGTCAGCTGCTGGGAGAGCCCCTCAGAGGACAGCCTTGCTAGGCTTCTGTCTGCCAAAAGAACAGAGCATCATTACTAGGCTCAGGGATTGGTGCATGCCCATAGAATGGGTCTGAAGTGGGGCCAGTTATTGTTTGGCCATTCCCTGAGCCTCTGCTCAGTCCCCTTCCCTGCATTTCTTCTAGACATCTGCTCAATCCCCTTCCCTTCTTCTAGACAGGGTAAATTTTGTGTTTAACGTTTTGTGGGTGGGTTGGTGTTCCTATCACTCCACTGAGGTTCCTGTCTGGCTACAGGAGGTAGTCTTTTCAGGTTCCATAACCCCACTGCTGTGAGTTTCAGCTAAGGTCATCCTATGATTCCTGACAACTTCCTCCATCCCAGGTCTCTGTCAAGTTTTAGTCCTAGAGCTTTGGCCTACCACTCCCTCTCCCAACCTCTGCCAGCTGCAGACTTTCATTTATTCTCCTGGCCCTCTGGCCTTCTCTCCTGTCTCTCCCTACATCTGATCCTGAAATTCCCCTCATTCCCCCAATCCCCTCTCCTACCCAGTACCCTCCCTCCATCTGCTTCCCCATCTAAGTGATATCCAAGCATCCTCACTTGGACTTCCTTCTAGTTTAGAATCTTTGGACCTGTGGACTGTAGCGTGGGTATCCTGTACTTCATGGCTAATATCCACTTTGCCTTACAGAAGCTTTTTAGTTTTATCATGTCCCATTTAGCAGTTCTTAGAGCCTGAGCCATTGTTGATCTCTTCAGGAAGTTGTCTTCTGTACCAATGAGTTCAAAGTTATTCCCCGCTTTCTGTTCTATAAGATTTAGTGTATCTGATTCTGAGCCCATTTATCATTTGGATAAAGGAGGGCTACTGATTTTTTAAGTTCATTTTGTATCAAGGCACTTTGCTAAAGGTACTTATCAGATGTAGGAATTCTCTAGTAAAATTTTGGGGTCACTTATGCACACTATCACATCATCTGTAAATAAAGATACATTGAATTCCTCCTTTCTAACTTGTATCCTCTTAATCTACTTTAGTAGCCTTATTGCTCTAGCTAGCTCTTCAAATATTATATTGAATAGATAGGGTGATATCGGGCAGCCTTGTATCATCTCTGATTTTAGCAGAATTGCTTTAAGTTTCTCTCCATTTAATTTTATGTTGGCTATTGGCTTACTGTATATTGCTTTTATTATGTTTAGGTATGCACCTTGTATCTCTGATCTCTCTAAGACTTTTAACATGAAAAGGTATTGGATTTTGTCAAAGGCTTTTTCAGCATATAACAAGATAGCCACATAGTTTTTTTTTTCTTTTAGTTTGTTTATGTGGTTGATTACATTGATGAATGTTTATGTATTTAACCATCCCTGTAAGAAGAGGTGCTGATACTAAGATCTAGTTCCCAAATTGGTTTTTGTCTTTGTCAATAAAGGAGGCTGGGAGCCAATTGCTGGATGAAACATAGAGTTGGGACTTCTGGGAGACAGGGGGAAAGAAAGAGAGGGGCTTTTTCTGCCATGTCTTGGAGGAAAAGGGACTCTGCAATCATGTAAGGCCTTGGGGACAGCTAGAGACAGTGGCCTCCACTATGGGCAGATGGCCAAGGATGTGGAGGAGAAATAGGCATAATTAATTGATAAGGGCTCCTTTCCATGCAAGAGATTCTGTGCCCAGCAATTGTGCCACGAAAGGCAAACCATAAAGTGACAAGCTGAGTGTGTGTTTTTATCCTCAGATTCAAAGTCTCAGGAGTGAGCTGGTGGAGCAGTCAACTCCTGAAGTAAAGACAGAGAAGCTGGGTCAGTGCTGGCGGCTTGGTTGAGCTAAGCTGGAAGAAACAAAAGGAATCAGGAGGAGCCAGTCATGGTCACAGCTCCCGGGCAAAGGCAGTATCATGATTTTTTTTAATTATACATCACACATAACACATTCCTGCAGCCCTGGGATGAAGCCTACTATATCATGGTGGATATTTTCTATGTGTTCCTGGATTTGGTTTGCAAGTACTTTTTTATTTTATTCATTTTATTTATTTTTATTACTTTTATTTTTTTATAGCACAGTCATTACCCCACCTCCTTCCTGGTTTACCCTCACACAGTTCCTCATCCCATTCCTCCTCTGCCCTGTCTCCATCTCCATGAGGATGCGCTCTCTCTCTCTCTCTCTCTCTCTCTCTCTCTCTCTCTCTCTGTCTCTCTGTCTCTCTCTGTCTCTCTGTCTCTCTCTGTCTCTCTGTCTCTCTCTCTCTCTCTCTCTCTCTCTCTCTCTCACACACACACACACACACACACACACACACACACACACACACACACACCAGACCTCCCCTCTCCCTGGGGCCTCAAGTTTCTCCAGGGATAGGTTTGTCTTCTCTCGCTGAAGCAGACCAGGCAGACCTCTGCTGTATATGTGTCAGGGGCCTTAGACAAGTTATTGTACACTGCATGGTTGGTGACTCAGTGTTTGGGGCTCAATGTGTGATTTAAGCTTTAGCAATGTTTCTTTTACAAATGCAAATGGTCTTGTTGGGACATAAAATGTTCAGAATTGAGATGTCATCTTAGTAGATTTCTTTTGGTGAGTATGAAGTTGTGAAGTGTCCTTTCCTGTCTCTTTTGATTAGTTTTGATTGAAAGTATACTTGATTAGCTATTAAAATGTCTACTCCACCTTATTTCTTGGGTCCATTTGCTTAGAATTTTTTTCCAGGCCTTTATTCTGAGGTAATGTTTATCTTTATTACTGAGATGTGTTTCTTGTATTGAGCAAAATGATGGCTCCTGTTTTCACATCCATTCTGTTAGCTTGCATCTTTTTATCGAGAATTGAGTCCATTGAGGTTGAGAGATATTAATTATCAGTGATTGCTACTTCCTGTTATTTTGATGTTGGGTGTGTGTGTGCATATGTGTGTGTGTGTGTGTGTGTGTGTGTGTGTGTGTGTTTCCCTTGTTTTGGTTTTGCTGGTATGGAATTACTTATTATTACTTATTTCCTGTGTTTTCTTGGGTGTAGTTATACTCCTTGGGTTGGAGCTTCCCTTCTAGTATTTTTTATAGGACTAAATTTTTGGATAGATATTGTTTACATTTGGTTTTATATTGAAATAACTTGTTTTCTCCATCTAAGGTTATACAAAGTTTTGCTGGGTATAATAATCTAAGTTGGTATCTGTGGGTTTTTTAGAATATGCAAGATATCTGTCCAGGCCCCTCTAGCTCTTAAGGTCTTTGTTAAGAAATCAGGTGTAATTCTGGTAATTTTGACTTTGTATTTTCCATGGTATTTTCCCCTTGCAGCTTTTAGTATTTTTTCTTTGTTCTGTAAATTTAGTAATTTGATTTTTTATATGGTTGGAGGATTTTTTTTTTCTGGTACAATCAATCTAATTGATGTTTTGTGTGCTTCTTATATGTTTAAAAAAAATCTCTTTCTTTGGGTTGGGAAAATTTTCTTCTATAGTTTTATTGAAAATATTTTCTGGTCCTTGGAGTTGCAACTCTTCACCTTCTTCTACTCCTATTATTCTTAGTTAGGTCTTTTCATGGTATTTCAAATTTCTCAGATGTTTTGTGTCAGAAATTTTTTATATTTCACATTGTTTTTGATTGATGTATCAATTTCTTCTACCATATTTTCTATGCCTGAGATTCTTTCTTCATGTCTTTTATTCTGTTGGTGACACTTACGTCTGTAGTACCTGTTCTCTTCACTAGGTTTTCCACTGCCAGGATTCCCTCATTGTCTTGAAAAATTTTATTTCCTTCACCTGTTTGATTGTATTTTCCTGAATTTCTTTAAGGAATTTATTCATTTCCTTTTTAAAGGCCTCAATTGTTTTTGTAACATTGGATTCCAGGTCATTTTCTTGTGCTTTAGTTGTATTAGTAGATCCAGGGCTTGCTGTAGTAGGATTTCTCCCAAGGTGTCATATTTCCTTCGCTTTTGTTGATTGTGTTCTTTTGCAAGCCTTTAGTCATCTGGGTGTTCTTGAATGCTCCTCTTATACCAGGTATTAGGAGGGAGTCTAATTTCAATGTTCCTGGTGTGGCAGGTCTCTGGCGAGTATCTATAGGGTGGACAATAGAACTCAGGAGTGGTGTAAGTCTTCCAACAGCTAGGTATATCCCTGAATGGTTCTTAATCATCAAGTCTGATGAAAGTGGGCAGAGAAGTCCTGGGAAATGGACGTTGGGAATTCCAGGCCACTCTGGGCAGCTGGGTGTGCCTGAAGAGGACTCAGCAGGCAGAGGAGATGGATATAGAAAGGGCACATGACCTGTGTGGTTCCAGATCATCAGGTCTAATGAAGGTGCTGAACAATGGAGGTCCAGGGGGAACATAGGCCACTTGGGGCATCTGAGTGTAGCCCAGAGAATTCATCAGGATGAGTAAATAAACTAGAATGTTTTTTAAATGTTTAAAAAATAAACACTTAATTTTTTTTCAATTAAACAGAACCATGTAACTTAAGAAAAAATCTCAAACCAAGAATTACAAATAGTTGGTAAGGACTTTAAAAATTGCTCGCCATTTTTAGCCATCAGAAAAATACAAAAATACAAAAAAAAAAAAAAAAAGGAAAGAAAGAAAGAAAAAAAGAAAAAAATCTTTAGGAGTTATCAATTCTTACTCCAGTCATAATGGATTTAATGGATACTAAAAATGACAACAAATGCTGGTGTGGATATGGGAAAAGAGAGCGCCTTGATAAGAATGTAAGGTAATATACCATGTTGGAAATCAATATATGAATTTCCCAAAAAGCTAAAAAAAAAAAAAATAGAACTATCATACGATTCAGCTATATCAGTCCTAAATATGTAACCAGAGGACTTTGCATATCATTTTAAGTATCTTATACTTAAAGGAAGATTCAGACTTCTACAGAAGACTTGAAGATCATTTGAATTGTTGAAGGCATTAAGTTCTTTGCAACCGAATTCCTCTCTCATGGGTTATTGCTAAGTGAACCATCAGACCATGCAAACAAGAAGTTTTCATACCTGTGTACCAGCAAGGAGACTGATGTCCATTTTCTTGTTTGGGTTGTTGAGTGGTCATGCTGAATTTAATCACTATTGAGCCAAATCCAGATAACAGTTTCATTCTTCTTGATATTGATTTCTTCTTCTCTAAGATAAGATCATCAAGCCAGATGAGCACTCATTATACCTTCAAAACTAACGGACTGATATAGACAATTATGCAGTGCAAATACAAATGATTATTTCCTTCTTTTCTGAGACAGGGTTATGCTGTATGGTTCAGGTTGGCCTTGATCTTGCCATTCTTCAGTTTCCACCTCATGACACCGTAGATTACAGTCATGCAGCACCACACATACTGACTAACTCATTCTTAACAATAACATGGAAAAATGAACTGCTCTCTATTAAATCATCTTAGAGCTACTTTAGAAATACCTTTCCAGCTGCCTCCTATACGTGTGATGAAAGTAGAGTGTCCTTATGGTCCTTTATGCAAAATGATAAAATAGAAGTATGAAAAATGTATGAAGAATTAGCTAGAAATTAATTTTGTTTTTAAATAAAGCTCAAGTCTGGAGGTATCTTTTAAAATTCTGAGGGAAGCCAAGGTAGAAACTCAACCAGAGCAGGAACTCAAACCTAGAGGCAGGAGCTGATGCCAAGACCATGGAGGAGGATTGCTTATTTTTTAAAATGCATTTTATAATAAAGATATCATGATGGAAAAACCTCATTTAGTTCTCTTGGAATCACTACTTTCATCTGATCATTTCAAAGAGAAGCTTTGAGAAAGAGAAAAGAAAATAGTACTTGGATAAAAACAAAATCTTATGACAAGAGTGTGAAATGCAAACCACAGGGACCTAGAGAAGATCTGGAATCACTGCAAGGTTTTGTCTGGGGTTTCTGTGAACCACAGAGGAAATGACCAACCCATTTGTTTCATTTTTCTCAGCTAAATTATCTTCCTGTCATTTTGTCAACAGGGCAGAGACATGAAAATGAAGCTTCTAGCCCAAATAGTGTCTGGCTGAACCCAGGTTAAAGGCTGCATAAAATGATTTCTTAATTAATTAGCTGGGACCCATGAAGTAATTAGGACCTTGTGTCCTGCTGGTGAGAAATTTGAGAAGGTTGGTCTAAGCATGGAAAATCTGATTTTACTTGCATGGGTTGAAACACCTGCCATGAGTGGGGGGAAAAGCAAGATTTATGCAGCCAAAAGAGAAGTCTATATGCCCTGCTTCTATTACATCATTCATTAGGAGGGCAGCATTACAGAAGTTGAAAGCTGTGTTCACTGCATGACAGAATGGAAAGAGTGAATACACAGTGACTTATTTAGGGTTTCTATTGCTGATAAAACACCATGACCAAAAACAACTTGGGAAAAGGAGGTTTATTTGAATTACACTTGCACACCATCAGTAAGGGAAATCAGGACAGGAACTCAAGCAGAGCAGTAACTTAGAGGCAGGAGCTGATGCAGAGCCCATGGAGGGGTGCTGCTTATTAGCTTGTTCTACAGGACTTGGACAGCTTGCTTCTGTATATAAACAGGACCACCAGCCCAAGTTGACACTCCCATACTGATTCTGATACAATCATTTTCTCAACTGAGGGTCTGTCTTCCAAAATAACTCTAGCTTGTATCAAGTTGAAATAAAGCTAACCAGCACAACTGACCTCTTGTCAACTTGACATAAAAGCACATCACTGTTAAACCATAACCTTTCCTTCCTAGTCTATCCTCAATATTTCATACTAATATTAATATCACAAACACAAATCATCCAAGCTTTTAAAAAGTATCGTCTTTAAAAGTTCAAATGTTTTTAAAATTCAGTATTTTATTTAAAAGTTTAGTCTCTCTAAAATATCTAAGATATTTCTGATACTCTAATGTCTCTGAAAAATGCTGAAGTCTCTCTATAGTGTCCAAGGCCTTTCTAAAGTATCAAATTTCATATAACTGGTTCCTGCCAAATCAGAAAAACAAGTTAAATACTTTCTTACTTCAAGAGAGGAGATTCAAGTCAGAGTCACAGTCAAATCAAAGCAAAACTTAATTTCAATAGCATAAAAAGTTTAGTGCTCGATGTATGTGACCCAGTCACAATCTTCTAGACTCCAAAGGAACTTGGCACTGGCACTTCTCTGGAACTGATATCCACAACACACAGTTTGTCTTCTCACCTCCAGTTGGCTTCACTCCACAGTTGCTGCTCTCCTTGTCAGTCATCCCAGGGAACTGGCATCTTCTAAAGATTGGGTTCTCCATTGAATCTGGGCTGCCTGTTCACCAATGGCCTCCTGAGCTTTCTTTGGAGACTCTGACACTGCCACATGGTGCTAAGCCTCAACTTCCCTCTCCATGTCCTCTTCAATCCTTGAGCTTCTACTTTAACTAAGGCTGCACATTTACAATGACCTTCCTAGCCTCTTGTAGTGCTAACCCTCAGCTACTGCTCTCCATGACTTTATCACCAGTAATACCTGGGGAAATTTTACAAATTACCAAATTTAGCTGCCAGCATACGATAAGCCTCAGCACCCTCTGGATCACAATTTCTGTGTGCTGAGCTGAAGAAACATTTTTTAGAAGATTTTACCTCAGTGTTGCTGGTCTTTACATTTTTAAATATATCAGTAGTAGTAGTACTAGTACTAGTAGTAGTAGTAATTATATACTAAGTTTATTTTATGAAAAGTATCTGCACAGTTTTAACAGCAGGTGTTTTCTTTGGAAATATTTGGGGTAAAATATTTTTCACTTATGTTTCAGAGGCCTTGTTAACCACTAAGAAAAATTCCCTAATTTGTTTGGGTTAAAGAAACAACTTCTAAAAAGTTCTGTAGAGGGCTCAGACTCTAATATTTGGGAAGTTTTTTCTTTAATTATTATTTTGAAGGGAGATAATAATATAATTGTATAATGTTCCCTTCCCTTTCTTCCATCTAATACCTATCTTTGTTCACCTATATATTCAGGAATATATATATATATATTCCTAAATACATAAATACAATCTATTTAGTCTTAATAATAGTACTTATATGTATGTTTTCAGGATTGACCATTGGTATTGGATAGCCAGTCAGTGTGGTCTTCCCTAGGAAGACTTTATTCCCACTCTTGGTATTTCTCAGTTATATCTAGTTTTATTGTGTGTGTAAGGTTGAGTACTTGTGGGCTTGTTCCCTGTCCACTTTGGCATGCCCACTGTGTCTTGTTCAGCTCATGTTGATGTGGTCATATTGGTGAGACCTGATGGAGGTAGTATTTGACATTCCTAGGAGACACAATCTCACAAATCTCTGATCCACTGGCTCTTAACAGTCTTTCCCTTACCTTTCTTCAATAATCCTTGAGCCTTAAGAGTGGTGAGTGCATTAAAGATGTATCATTTGGGTCTGAGCTCAACACTTATGCATTTTGATTAGTTCTTGCCTTCTGTAATGATCTCCTTCTATTCCGAAAAGAAGCTTCTTTGATGCAGGGCGAGAAATTACATGTTATAAGGACAGACATCTAGAATATAGTTGGGAATTATTCTAGCTTAGGAAAGACTAAGTTGTAGGCTTTATGCCAACATCTATGACTTTACTAGCCCTGAGTAGTACTAGGCTTGATTTCCCTCTTGTTGAGCAGGGGTTATGCCCTAATTAGAAAGCTATTGTTATCAAAAAGGTATGTGTGACAAAAGTACACCTCTACAGTTATCATACCACATTGGTCATTGCTGTAGTTCATAGGCAGCATAGATAGGTAGGACTATTAGCTGTTTCTCTCCTTTGGAAGGTTACATGGTATTTTCTGGTACCATGAAAGTTATTCTACACGGAGGAAGTATTCAGGTCAGTTCTAGCTTAGAAACCTCTGAGCCCCATGTCTGAAGTGAATGGTATCTTTAGAAATAGGCAATAGCTTTCCACCTCTGTGGGAACAACTCAAAGGCAATAGTTATAATATGTAAAATGTTGGAAGTCCCTTTGTGTTGGGACTTTTCTTAGATGACCTTTGACTTTTGGAGGTAGATTATCAGCCAAGATGAGAAATTTTCATTTAAACTGCATACATATGTCTTTCTTTATGATGTTATTGTTTTATGCTATTATTGTCCTACAACTTGAAATCTACAATGCTGAGACTGCAATAATTCTTTTATTATTTAGAATTGTTTTAGCTGTCTTGAGTATTTTGTGTTTCCAAATAAAGACAAAGATTTTTTTCTTAATTTCTGTGAAGAATTGTATTAGAATTTTGATGGGAATTACATTGAATCTGTAGATTGCTTTTGGTAGAAAGACAATTTTCACAATATTAATCCCACTGATTCAGCAGTATGGAAGTCTTCTTTAATCCCATAAAAAATTTTTATAGAACTCTATCACTTACCTGGTTGCATTATCACAGTCTATATTTGAGGCTATAGTTAAAGGTACTGTTTCCCTTATTTCTTTCTCAATATGTTTGTCATTTGTATATAGCAAGGTGATTGAATTTTGTGTGCTAATTTTGTTTCCTGCTACTTTTTCTGAAAGTGTTTATCAGCAATAGATGTTTCCTGGTAGAGTCTTAAGGTCTCTTAATTATAAAGGTATATGCAAATAAAGATACTTTCATTTCTTCCTTTTCTAGTTATATTCTCTTGGTTTCCTTCAGTGTTCTTATTGCTCTGGCTATATAGTTCAAGTACTATATTGAACAGGTATACAGAGAATGTACAACCTTGTGTTGTTCCTGATTTTCGTGGAAATTCTTTTAATTTATCTCCATTTAGGTTGACATTGGCTATAGGCTAGCAGTAAATTGCCTATATTACATTGAAATATATCCATTGTATCCCTGATGCCTCCAGAACTTTTATAATGAAGAAATGTTGGGTTTTGCCAATGTTCTTTTCTGCGTCTGATGAGATGATTATGTGAATTTTTTTATTTCAGTGTGTTTACATGATATGTCTCATTTATTGACTTATTTATTGTTGAACTATACCTGCATCTATGGGATAAAGCCAACTTGAGCTTCCAAGTGTGTCATTGAGTTGCTAATATGAGACCTCTCCAATTTATTTAAGTAGACACTTGGTACTATGAACTTGCCTCTTAAGAGCTGTTTTCATTATGTCTCATAAGCTTGGGTATTTTTTGTTTCTATTTACTTTCAATTATAAAAAGTTTTTAATTTTTTTTCTTAATTTGTCTTGACTCAATATTCATTCAGGAATGAATTGTTTATACTCCATGAGTTCATATACTTTTTACTACTTCTGTTGTTGCTGCTATCTATCCAGCTTTAATCTAGGGTAGACAAGTAGTTGCAGGGTATTATTTCAGTTGGTTTATATATGTTGAGACTAGCTTTGCATACTAATACATTATTAGTTTTGGAGAAAATTCCATGAGCTTATGGGAGAAAAGTATATTATTTTCTGTTCTACTAAAGTGTTCCATTGATATCTGTTAGGTCCATTTGACTTATGATGCTATTTAACTTTAGAATTTCTGTTAACCTTTTGTTTGGATGACCTGTCTATTAGTAAAATGGTGGTGTTGAAGTCGCCTACTATCATTATGGCAAGGCCAATGTGTGATTGTAGTTGTAGTAATGTTACATTTATATGCTTGAGTGCTCTTGTGTTCAGTGCATAAATGTTTGAAATAGCAATGTCCTTTGTGGACTTTTTTTTCTTGAGTATAGTGTATCCTTTTCTATCTCTTATGCTTGGTTTTTGTTTAAAGTCTGTTTTGCCAGATATTAATATAACTATACCTGCTCCTTTTTTGATTAATTTTCTTGGGATGCCTTTTTCTATCATTTTACTCTGAGCTGATGTATTCATCCACCCTTGATGGCTACTTCTTGATGCAGTAGAGAGTTGAATTCTGTTTTCATATTCAATCTGTTAGTCTGTGTCATATAATTGGGAAATTGAGAACACTAATATTGGGAATTTTCTTTTCTTTTTTGCTGTTTTTTATTAGATATTTTATTTATTTACATTTCAGACCCCATCCCCCTTTCCCATTTCCCCTCCCTAGAAACCCCTTATCCCATCCCCCCTCCTCCGTTTTGCTTTTATACCATTTTAATTACATGAAAGTATTAAGGTCAGTTCTAGGTAGAAGAACTAGCAATACAATAGATGCAAATAGTCAAGGAACAAGCAAGACAATAAACACAAATAGTCAAAGAACAAGCAAGGCAATAAACAAAATTCTGTGAACATTCCTCTGATTACTGTTTTTAAGGGATTATCAGGATGACCAAAATATCTGGTACAACTTCCCTGTCCTACTCCAAAGTCATTTTCATGTCTGAAGCCTACTTCCTTGTTCTGGCCTAACATTTAGATTCCTGCCTAAAATTACTTCTTTTTTCTAGCCTAATATGTAGATTCCTGCCTGAAATTATTTCTTTGTTCTAGCCTAATATTTAGACTCCTGTCTGAAATTACTTCTCTGTTCTAGCCTAATGTCAGATTCCTGCCAAGTATTCTCATTTCCTAGTCCTTGGCCCATGCCAGATTCTTGCCAACTATCCCCCAAAGTTCTCTGCCACTCCCTGTTTTTTTATTTCATAAACAAGACTAAGCCTGTCTTAGGTCATTCTGACAAAAATGTCTTCCTTATCCATTGTGGAATATGCATTATCAAAAGCAATGTGTTGGTAAGGCTATATAAAAAAATCTTACCAGTCCTTGCATTGCCAGCCTGTTAATTTAATAACTCTGTCTGGAGGTCCATTTTCAGTTTCAAGCCATGTACTTTGGCTGCCAACATGTTGATGTTGTCAAAGACAAGCTTTCACACAATGTGCAGGAATAAAAGTATTCCCAGGACAAAAACTATATATGCCATTCTTGAAGCTTAACCAAAATAGAAATAGTGATCTCAGGCCAAGTAATTTTATCAGCAGTATCTGCCATATCAACGCTCAGCAGAGCAACATTCTTTAAATTCATAAGCTCACTATACAAAGCTAAAACATCCAGAGAGGTTAGACTTGTGCCAAATAAACTGCAAGTGTCTTTAAATTTTTTCCTAATTATAATGACTACTACTGTAAGTTTTAGGACAAACATGAATTCAGTGATATTTGGCATGACACTCGAGATGGCTCCTTACACTTTAACTCTGAACCTCCTTTCAATAATTTGAATAGGATAAAGAGCATCAATCTATTGTTCCAAATGCCTATCTAAATCCTCTTGTAACTTAACACATTAGTAACATTTTTTGCTAAATGATTAACAAAAGTAACTGCCTTAACTTCTTGTGTCAAAGCAATTGTAGAAGCAGTGGTGCCAGCAATTAATATAATATAATAAAAGCTGTTATACCAGCAATAATCAAGCCTACTACGCTCTTGCTTCTGCTAAAAAGCCTGACTCACTTCTTCCAGTATTTGCAAGCTTTTTTCAGAAGACCAAGGTTCTGTGATACTCAGGGCAATAAAACAAAAGCTGGTTGATAGACCTCCATAACTGACATGCCGGATTTCACCACACTAACACTATTAGAAACTGTACAATCAATGCAACTTACATTGAATAATGTAGAAGAAACAAAAATAATTTTAACTTGACAATTAAAAGAGCCTTAACACATGTATTAACACTTGCTTGAAATCCAGATCCTGCCCCAACTTTATCTCTTGCTAACATAACATCATAGAGAACTGCAGCTAACTTCCAAATGTCTCTGGAAATGTCTAGAACCAGTCCAAATGAAGACTGTTATTTCCAAAATTGAATTGTTTTCTAGACTAGTTCATGATTGAGTCCATATCTGGACTCATTTAAGGAAAATACAAGAGTCATTTTAACTTCTCTTTTTGATTCTCTGTTCCACAGGTCTAAAATTTGAGGCAACAGCAGCTTGTCCCATCAGAGGTATAGGTAAGCAAAAGTGGGTCTGAAACGTATGTCCAATACAGCTTTCCAGTTACCATTGTCAGGGCACTCAGCAAGCTCAAAGGTCATCATTATTCTTTGTCTAGGCATCAGCATGTTTCACCTATCACTCTGGCAGCCACCATGCTCCTTTAGCATCCTGCAGATAAAACACAAACATGCCCTCTTTGCCAAATTAAATATCTGATTGGGATCATGCCATATGCCAGTAAGTAGATCCTTCCCTTTCACCTATGCATAGGAATTATTTATAAGCATGGTTTGTTGGTTGCTCTTATTTTATTTTGGTGGTAATGGGTTTTTGGTTTGGTTTTAAGGTTTTATTTTGTTTTATTTTTTATTTGTTTCATTTTGCCTCTTTTAATTTACTGTTGTGGGACTATCTATTCCTTGTGTCCTCACGTCTAGTGAATGTTCTCTCCAGACATTCTCTTTTTCCTTCTAGTACCGTCCATAAAACTGGCATATTGAAAAGACATTGTCTAGTTTTTTAAAAAGATTTATTTATTTTGTTTATATGAGCACACTGCAGCTGTCTTCAGACATACCAGAAGAGTGCATCAGATGCCATTACTGATGATTGTGAGCCATCATGTGGTTGCTGGGAATTGAACTCAGAACTCTTAACCACTGACTCACCTCTCCAGCCCACCTAATTTTTTAAATCATTGACTGTTTCTTCTTTTGCCACTGATTATAATTGATAATTTTGCTGGGTACTGTAGTCTATGTTGGCTGTGATCTCTCAGAGTTAATTTATTCTAGACTTTTTGACTTTCAAAGTCTCTATTGAATAGTCAGATATTAATCTAATGGGCATGCATTTGCTTGTGACTTTGTATTTTTCCCCTACAGCTGTTAATATTCTTTCTTTGTTTTGTATGTTTATTGTTTTTTATTATTACATGTTGTGGGTAATGTATTTTATAATTCTATCTACTTGACATTCGGTATGTTTGACTCTTAATAAATATATTTTTCTTAGATTGGGAAATTTTTCTTCTATGATTTTTTAAAAATATTTTCAGTGCCTTTCACCTGGGTTTCTTTCCCTTCTTCTATCCCTATTGGTCTTAGTTAGGATTTCTATAAATAAATATGCAATGAAACACCATAACCCAAAAACAACTCAAGAAGAAAAGGGTATGTTTGGCTTATACTTCCACATGATAGTCCATCACTGAGGGAAGTCAGAACATAAAGTCAAACAAGGCAGGAACCTGAAGACAGTAACTGATGCAGAGCCCATTGAAGAGTGCTGCTTACTGGCTTGCTCATCATGGCTTGCTCAGACAAGGAATAGCTCCACCTACAATGTGTTGAGTCCTTCCCTATAAATTCCCAACAACCAGAATTTATGAGGACATTTTTCTCAATTGAATATACCTCCTTTCAAATAACTGTAGTTTCTGTCTAGTTGAAATAAAACTATGTAGTGCACTATTATTTATAGATTTTTTTCAGTGTCCCAGTTTTCCTACATGTTTTGTATCTGGATTTTATTTTAACTACTGTGAACTACTGTGTATGGACAGTTTTTTGGTACTAGGAGTAAACCCATGGCCTTGTACATGCTAGGTATGAATTCTACCACTAAGCTACATTGTCAGTTCCATTTTGTATTCCTGTATATGTACAAAACCCATTGAGAACAGGGCTGAAGAGATGTCTCGTTGGTTAAAAATACTGACTGCTCTTCCAAAGGACTCAGGTTTAATTCCTAGCACACACATGATTGCTCATAACCATCTGTAATTTTAGTACCACAGAACCTAACATTTTCTTTGGCCTCCACAGACACTGCAGACATGTGGCAAACTGGTATACAAGCATGCAAAATAGCCATACAAATAAAATAAAAATTAAAAATTAATAAAACAAAGAATAATGATGCGCATATTATTTCCCTATGGAATATAAAGTCATTTTGAACTGCTGAAGTACTCTGCATATATAAGGAATTCAATTATTCAATTATTCTTTGGAGTTTTACTTTAGCTTAACATTTATAGAAAATGAAAGAACCACAATAAATTGAGAGACCAAGCTCAGATTCTCATAAGCTTACATCTGTTCCAGGCTTGGCTACCTTTCACTTTTTCCCAGCTAAAAATGAGAGAATAGACTCCAGTACATGTGATGGAGACAAATTCTTAAGCTTTTTTTCCAACTTCATCAAGATTTTTAGCTTTTTAGTTCATACCAGTAGTTTGAATTATTGGGTAGCAGACATGCTGTCAAAAGACTGGATAATTATCTGTCATATTCCATGTCTGAAGGCAGCCTTCCACCTCTGCAACTTGATGGATAATCTGTGCTTGCATTCCAAAATTCATTATATTTGGATTTTATGTGGGAGTGAACGATCCCTTGAGAGAGAAACCTCAAGCAACCTCTTTTCTTTCAATCTCTATTCTAACCCACATCTTGCATATGCACCACAGTCTACTTATAATATACAAACAAACAGGCACACACTATGCACAGCGTTGTATAGACACACTCGAAGTTGCCCAAAAACTGACCTAAGCTCCAAATATCTGATCATTAATTTTTTCACCACATTCTCATTTCACATCACTTTCCAACCTAATAAATGGTCATATTTAGGCAACATAAAAACCAAACCTGCAAATGCTCATGGACTTTATCCCTGATTCCAGTGTACTTTGCAAAAGTTTATCTTGCTCAGGACTAGAAAAATGGCTCTGCTGTTGAGAACACTCCACTGTTCTTCCTGAGGACTTAGGTTCAGTTTCCCATACCCAAAAGTGGTGGCTCAAAATCACCTGTAATTACAGTTCCAAGAGATCTAATGCCCTTTTCTGTCCTATGTGTACATGAGATACACATGTGGTACATAAACATTATAAAGACAAAATACTTATACACGTAAAGAAAGTTAAAGCATTAGTTAAAATTTTAACTCATTCTATAGTATGGCTAATGGCAATAGCTTTAGATCTGAATATGTTATGTGTGCCTCTGTGTGTGTGTGTGTGTGTGTGTGTGTGTGTGTGTGTGTGTGTGTGT
>JANHMN010000027.1:169698-211990 GCA_030674055.1 Rhabdomys pumilio
TGTGTGTGTGTGTGTGTGTGTGTGTGTGTGTGTGTGTGTGTGTGTGTGTGTGCACGCGCGCGTGTGTGTGTACATGTGGAAGTCATAAGTTGAACTGCCTTCCTTGATGCTCTCTATCCAAGAGGATATCCCCACCAACCCCACCAATCCCACCACCACCCCAACAGACCTCCCCAGTGCCTGGGGCCTCAACTCTCTTGACAGTTAGGTGCATCTTCTCTCACTGAGTCAAGATCTGGAAGTTCTCTGCTGTATATGTGTTGGGGGCCTCATATCAGCTGTTGTATGCTTCCTGGTTGGTAGCTCAGTGTCTGAGAGATCTCGGGAGTCCAGGTTAGTTGAGAATGCTGGTCTTCCTATAGGGTCACCCTCCTCCTCAGCTTCTTCCAGCTTTTCCCTAATTCAACTACAGGGGTCGCCAGCTTCTGTTCATTGGTTGGGCATATATATATACATCTGATTCTTTCATCTGCTTGTTGGGCCTTTCAGAGGGCAGTCATGCCAGGCTCCTGTCTGAGCACACCATAGTATCAGTAATAGTGTCAGGTCTTGGGGCCTCACTTTGAGCTGGATCCCAATTTGAGCCTGTCACTAAACTACCTTTCCCTCAGGCTTCTCTCCACTTTTGACCCTGCAGTTCTTTTAGACAGGAACAATTCTGGGTCAGAGCTTTTGACTGGGATAGCAACCCCATCCCTACACTTGACGCCCTGCATTTCTACTGGGGTAGACTCTACAAGTTCCCTCTCCCCACTGTATAGCGTTTCATCTAAAGTCACTCCCTTTGAGTCATGAGGATCTCTCACCTCCTAGGTCTCTGGTACATTCCAGAGGGTTACCCCACCTCCTACCTCCCAAGGTTGCCCATTTCTATTCTTTCTGCTGGCCCTTGGGCTTCAGTCCTGTTCCATCCTTCAATACCTGATCATGTTCTCCTTTTCATTTCCCTGTCCTCTTTCCCACCCAGGTACCTCCATCCCCTACCCCATGATTGCTTTCTTTTCCCTCTCAAATGGGATTGAGGCATTCTCACTTGAGCCTTTTGTTAGCCTTTCTTAGGTTCTATGGATTGTATTCTGGGTATTCTGTACTTTTTTGGCTAATATCCATTTATTAATGAGTACATACCACCCATGTCCTTTTGGGTCTGAGTTATAGCATTCAGGACGATACATTCTAGTCCCATCCATTTGCCCACAAAACTCATGATGTCCTCATTCTTAATAGCTGAGTAGTATTCCATTATGTAAATGAACCACATTTTCTGTATCCATTCTTCTGTCGTGGGACATCTGACTTATTTCTAGCTTTCTGGCACAAATAAGTCCACTGTGAACATAGTGAAACATGTGCCCTTGTGGCATGTTAGGGAATCTTCTGGGTATATTTCCAAGAGTAGTATAGTCAAGTCTTCAGATAGATTTATTTCCAATTTTCTGAGGAACCTCCAGATTTTCAGAGTGGTTGTACCAGTTTAGAATCCTACCAGCAATATAAGACTGTTCCTCTTTCTCTACATCCTTGCCATCATGTGCTGTCACCTGACAAAGCAGCACCCTACAGAATGGAAAATATATTTAACAACTCCACATCAAATAGTGAAATAATATCTGATATATGAAAAGCTCAAAAACTAGATATTAAGAAAATAAATAACCCAATTTTAAAAAGGAGTACTGTAATCAGTATACATGTGATGAAAAAAGTCTATTTTCAATAAAAGAACAAAAATAATCTCTCACCTTCAAAATGCCTAGAGCCCCACAAACCAAGGAGCATGCAAGGGCTGTAACTTGGCCCCCTACTCATTTGTATCAAATATGAAGCTTAATCTTCATGTGGGTGCTCTGATATTGGATCCTCTTTCCCTACCTGGACTGCCTGGCTGGGCCTCGGTGGGAGAGGATGTGTCTAGTCCTGCTGGAACTAGATGTCACAGGGTGAGGTGCTATCCCCTTCTCTGAGGAGAAGGAGAGGGGGTAATGGGAGGAGGGACTTGAAACAGTGGGACTGGAAGAAGAGGGAGGTGTGTTTGTGATCAGGATGTAAGGTTGGGGGGGGGGTTACTTACAGTACTACATCACTGTTCACTACTGTAAGAACTTAGGATAAGAACTCAAACAGGGCAAAGACCTGGAAGCAGGAGTTGATGCAGAGGCCAAGTAGGAGTGCTGCTTACTAGCTTGCTCTCAGCAGTTTACTCAGCATGCTTTCTTTTATAGAACCCAGGATCATCAGTCAGGGATGGCATGACCCATAGTGGGCTGGGCCCTCCCTCATTACTCACTAATTAAGAAAATTCTTTACAGTCTTACCTACAGTCCAACCTTATAGAAGCATTTTTTTTAATTGAGGTCCCCTCCTCTCAGATGATTATAGCTTATGTAAAGTTGACATAAAACCTCTCCAAGAGAGACATCATTAAATAGAAAATAAAAGAAAAATTCCAACTTCCTTTTTCAAAGTCAGTATTATCCTGATACCAGAACCAGACAAAGATATATTTAAAAAGAAATTATAGGTTAATCACTCTGATGAACATAGATGTTAAAAATTCAACATAATACTGATAAACCCAATTCAAAAACACTTCGAAAAATTATCCACAATAATCAAGTCAGCTTCCTTTCAGAAATGTAGATATGGATCAATATATGTAAATCAATGAACATAATATATTCTGTAAGCCATACATTAAAAGGAAAGACATGATTGTTTCATTAGATAAATAAAATGCCCTTGACAAAATCCTAAATCCCTTCATGATAAAAGTCCTGGAAAGAATAGAGAAACAGGAGGAATATCTAAATACAATAAAGACAACATACAGTAAGATCATACTCAACAGCTATCTAAACTAAAAAAAAAAAGTTTCCAATAAAATCAGGAACAAAACAAGGCTGTCCCCTCTCTCCATAACTATTCAATATAGTACCTGAACTCTGAGCTAGAGCAATAAGACAACTAAAGAAGATGAAGATGATATAAACAGGATGGGAAGAAGTCAAGGTATCCTTCTTTGAAGATGGCATGATTATGCATGAAAGACTCCAAAGCCTCCACTAGAAATTTCCTGCAGCTGAAATACTTTGAGAAAACTAGCAAGTTACAAACAAACATACATAAGTATTATCTTCCCATACAAAAACAAAAAACACACAAAGAAACAAATCAAAAAAAAATCATTCACAAAGGCCTCAAAATAATGAAATACTTTGGAATAAATCTAATCAAGGAAATTAAAGATTCATACAATGAAAACTTTAAATTATAAAGGGGTGGGAATTGAAGATATTATCAGAAGATGGAAGGACTGCCCTTGCTCTCTTGCTCACAGGTTGTGAAAATGGGAATCCAACTAAAAGCCATTTACAGATTCAATGTAATCTCTATCAAATTTTCAATGTATTTTAACAAAAAATAAAAAGATAATCTTAAATTTCATATGGAAAAACACATAAGAACTAAAACCAAGAACTAATCGCATGGAATTGAGGACATGGACACAAATCCATCTACCTATGCACAATTCCTTCTTTTCTTTCCTTTTTTCCCTTTCTTTCCTTTCTTTCCTTTCTTTTTTTCTTTTTTCCTTTTGGAAGATGCAAAAGTAAATAAATAAATAAATAAATATTCACTGGAGAAAAGACAGAATCTTCGAGAAATGGTGCTTATCAAACTAAATAAGTAGATGTAAATCCTCATTTCAACATTGTTCAAGCATTCAGACCAACAACTAATAAACAGAATGTTATGAAACTAAAATATTTCTATGCAATGAAGAACACCATTATTTAAGTGAAGAGACAGACCACAGAACTGGAAAAAAATTTTACTTCAGACCCTGGTACTGAAGACACCATATATTTGAATTGTAAAACATGGAGAAAGCAGACTGCTACTGACATGGAAGTTTCTCATTGGCTAGCTTTCATAATGCTGGAAGGTGCTACTGGAGGGAAAAAGTGATCATCAGTCATATCCAGCTGTAATCCTGCAAAGTGTAGTAACAATTGGCCTTATAAAATGTGTCCACAGGTGTAAAGTGACCTGAATATCATCGGAGGGTGTCCAGCCTGGCTTGGTCCTGGAAACTTGTCTTTAGTGAAGAGGGAATAAATAAGGGACAGAAACACAGATACCACATATACTAAAAAGTGATAATCAAGTGGCTGTGGTTACCCAGATGGAAATGGAGGCACCTATGGAGGAATTTTTTTTTTTTTTCGAGACAGGGCTTCTCTGTGTAGCTCTGTCTGTCCTGGAACTCACTTGGTAGACCAGGCTGGCCTCGACCTCAGAAATCCCCTGCCTCTGCTTCCCAAGTGCTGGGATTAAAGGCGTGCGCCACCACCGCCCGGCCCTATGGAGGAATTTTAATTCAGCAGCATGGCTGCTCTGGCAAGGGATCACATGCAAAGACCTTCTAGGTCTGTGTGATATGAATGGGACACAGACACACCACACACCTTTAATCCCTCTAGCTGGAGTACACATACACAATTTGTATACACCACATACCTTTCTTTAATCCCAAACAATGTAGGTTAAGTTAGTTTGCAGAAGGAAGCACCTATGTTTGAAAGTAATGGCTAAGGGCAAAAACATGATGAGTCAAAGAGAGAGTTGACAGAATCATTCCAGGGAGGGGGGACCAATTTTATTAGAACTGTTTCACAAAGGCAGGTTGCCAGTGAAGACAGAACCAGTTAGAGAATGAAGAGCTAAAAGATTAGAATATATACCAAAGATAGTATGAGGCCAAGCAGAACAATTCAGTCAGAAGCTGAGAGAAGCCAGATTCAATCAGTCAATCAGGAGATGAGTTTGTGCCAGAACAGCTGAGTTGAATCAGCCAGTTCAGAAAGAGCTAGAAAGGGTGAACTTATTCAGCAGTAAGCCTGTAAGATGACAATTACATCTGGAGAATACGTTGCTTTTACAGACACCAAGTATGCAACAACCAGAACTTCACCATATTTATCATGCACACAGGAAAGAAGACTTAGATAGTCTTGGTGGCAGTCTAAGGCTATTAATTGAGGAGAACAGTCTAATGCTATAAGAACAAACAGGGTTATGAAGCTGTGTTCATGCATGCTATGAACATGCTTAGGTCAGGTGAGAAATGGTATGTTTTGAGGCTTCTGAGATTTTTCTAGAAAGCTATATCCTATGACAAATCAGTAAGCAATTAATTCATAAGACTCTTTGTAAGTCAGTTTCCAAAATATTTTTATCATCTAAGACTTACTAAGCAGTCCTTTGAAAATGAAGTTGGCTCGTTGGTACATGCATACCAAGATGAGAGTATCAATTATCAAACTCTTATCTTTCTGTTTTAAGTGTCGGTAAATAGCATAGATCATTTTCCTTCAATATGCACTGCCCTTGGATGAAATGATAAGTAGAGTGTTTGAGAATCCTCCAAAATCTGTACCAATTCACATACTACATTTCTCAGGCTGATAGATTGTCTCTATCTTTGTATCCCATTAAAACTATTCTTTGAAACTCATCTTGTAGAAAGAAATAACCTCAAGATGATGTAGTATATGGGCAGGGCTAGTCTAATTAAATCAGTAGTGAATGTATAACTTTTGGATGAGCAGACCAATTGTCTTACATCTCATTTGGTTGAGCTCAGAGGATCTGCATCTGGTTTGGTCCAATTTTAGTTCATTTGATTTTTCCATTATTCAAAGACCACATCTGTGCATTTGAAACCTCCTACCAAATGTCACTGTAGATTCTGCTTCCCAATGGATGGAGTGTTCCTTGTAATCGGAATTAATGCTTTAATGGTCACAACAAAACATCAATTTCATTGAGTGTAACACAAATCTATTCTTTGGCACATCTTTTAGCTTTTATTAAGACTAATGTGAAAGATGGGTGATATGAAGTCTACCAAATACACAAACTAGGGAAACATTCCATTATAGTTTAGCCAGGTTTGCTCTGCCACTCAGCTTCTCATCTCTTGACTACACAGTGCTTGTCACGGTAACCTATTTACCAAGAAAGTGAGTAGAATCATATGCAAAAGAAGCACCCCAGGAATAATTAACAAGGCAATTAAAGATATGTTCTTCAAAATATTTACTATTAAATACCATTTTTGCAATCTGAAAAGGGGAAATTTTGAACAATCTGATTTGAACTTGACATTCCACACATACATGTGGCAATGCACATGCCAAGAGTAGACTTAAATAAATATATGCATTAGTAGACTATAATTGTCTTATTTACTCATAGTCTGCTTGGTAATAATTTTATATGGTTCTTACTCCACATAGATTTTGCTATATGAAGAAAGGAGGACATTTAGACACTGAATTCCATTAGCATTTATGAGCAAGATCGTCATTCATAGGACCTTGCTCACCAAAATTTTGGAAATCGGAGATATATACATTTTGAAACTATTAATATAAAGATAGCCTCTGTTAAGAAAGAAAAAATATTTTTCCTACTAAGTATTTAGTATTTAATTGTCACACTATTTTGATTTTCAGCCTAGCTCCGGAATGACTGCATCCAAAATATTTAGAGGTACTTTAATAAATACTTTGTTGAGCACAGAGACACCAACAGGTCCTCAAACGGCCGGTATTTCAGTCCCCTCGACAGGCACAATGGAGAGAAACTTGACTCTTCTTCACTCTAGATGTAAAGTCATAGACCACTGACATTTTGCAGTTTGAAAACAAGCATGGTCTCTTTTTTGGTGCACACTTGATTTTCATCTGCTTGAGGTGCTTTTATAGTCTAATAAAAGAAAGAACCTACATTTTTATATGAACAATTGACAGGCTGTAGTTGGAGTCTTTTTCATTCTTCACTCAGTTGTTTTCAGGACATTAAATAATAATGTTCAACAGTGCATTAGCATAATGGCAACAAGCATTGACTTCACTCAGGACCTGTTAGTATTCCTCATGTAAAATAACAAGTACACCACACCTGTAGATGCTCTCACAGCATCCAGAAAGCAGGAAAGCATTGTCTTGAAGTTGAAACCCTAGAAATGTTCCCAAGTGTTCCTCATTTCTTAATCAACTCCTCTCACTAAACAGCAGTAAGTGTGGAGCTGGAGAGAGGGCTCAGCAGTTAACACTGACTGCTCTTCCAGAGGATCTGGGTTTAATTCCCAGCATGGCAGTCTGCAACAACTGTCTTTAACTCCATTTCCAGGGCATCTGGCATCCCCACACCAATACACATAAGATAAAATTCAACAATTTTTTTTTAAAAAGAGGAAAAAAAACAGCAAGTGTTCAACATTGCTTCAATGTGTAAAACCACTACAAAACCTGACCAAGCAGATGCTTGTGTGGGAATCTGAAATCTGGGGTAGCTTCTGAGACCAGTTCTGAGTGATTTGAACTGTTGAGTGAAGTTATCAGAAAAACGAGGTAGGAGATGAACATTTGCATGTTCATTAACACTCTAGGGCATAACATCCAGGACAACCAGGGCTCTAGAAATAGGTCCAAAGACTTGTACTACGTAGCTAGCTAGTTTTCCAAAATACCAACTAATACGCTCTATTATAGGTAATTACAAATCTGAGTTCTAAATACAATCCAGAGCTTAGCATTTTGAATGTCCATGACCCACATATTTAAAAACTATCCCTGTCTACACTAAAGCAGAAATTCCTCTCTGGATTTTGTTGTTCCTAGTGTGGAACTGGTATTACTGCTCTAGCCTAGAAGTGAAATACCAGACATTCCTATGTCACTGACCAGAACTAGTCACACTCTGCTACTCTATCACAAATGGCCAGGAAACACAAACTTCCTATAGGCAGGCAAGACAGAGATCTGGAGATGTTGTTTGAATAGACTTAATGGTTTTACTAGTTAAATAAAGGAATAACCCTGAAGGCATTAAGGGGGCACAGACTGTGAGATTTCATATCACTGGGCCTATGGAATTACAAAGAGGTGAACATGTATGAAAATCAAACTGAGATGGGAAGGTGACTTAGTAAGTAAAACCACTTGCTAAGTTTGAGGAACTAAGCTCAGATCCCCGAATCCTCATAAAAGCTGGATACACAGACACCTGTACCTGCCACAGTCAGCAAAAGGGCAAAGACGGAAGGATCTCTGAGGCTTTGGTCAAGCAACAAAGTCAAAAATTGGAAGCTCCTGTTTCATCAAGAGACCCTTTCCCAAGGAAATACGGCTATAAGTGATAAACAAGAATGGTCTGTATCTACTTCTGACTGCAAGTGAGTGAACATGTATGCTCACACACCTGTGCACACATATGTACATCATATATAAATAACATATGCACACATAAAAAGAAAATAATATAAAATAAAAAGGCCAAGCAAGTTGTACCTAGCCTTGTACTGCTTATAAGCTGTGGAGATTCAGTATTTGTCTTGTGAGTAAAATCTATACAAGGTATCTCAGTATCTGTCACACAAGAACTCAAAAAGCAGTGGTGGAATAAAGGGCAAGAGCATTGAATTATCAAGAAGGAGGAGAATCATAGAAAGCTTATCTATTGCTCTTCTTATCAAAATGGCAGTTTCCTGGAAAGATGTGAGGTTCATGCAGAAGCTACAGAAAATTACCAATTGTTTATTTCCCTGGACTTAAAAAGTGAGGTCTCTCAGACTCATACAAGCAAGGTTGCAGAAGCCCAACATATTGGACAACAAGGGGCAGCAATCCTAAAGTTTGGATGTTGTCCACATGAAAACAACCCACCTATCCTGAAAATGTTTCTGATTTCTTAAATGGAGGCCTGGATCAAGCATTCCCTGTCCATGGCTCTTCCCAGGATTTAGATGCTAATCTCTGGTTGTGAATTTAGCTTTAGCACTGAGTTCATTTATATTGCTGAGACTTCATTTCTTCTTCAACTTTGCTAGTTATCTCACTTTATAAATGAAGGAACAAAGAGGAAACTTGGTTGAAGTCCAATCTCATACCATGATTTTACAGTGATGGCAGGAATAGGAAGTGGGGTTTACAAGGTTCCCTTGAGATCTCCAGCAAGAGAGGCATGGGCTTCCCCTATCAGAAGCATGGGGAGATTTGGAAAGTCCTCTTGGACAGGATTACAGGCATGTCCTAGAGATGGCATTAAATGTAATCAAATGCACAGATCCGGCTGTCTGAAATGTCCTTTTAAAGTTTTAAAAGGAGAGAACATGAATGTACACAGTAAACTTGAAGGTAATTCCAATTCAGGCAGAATGCTCCCTCTGGTGGCCACAGCATGTCCTAATCTTCACATTAACCAGTTCCACGATGCAGAAACCAGGCTAAGAGCTGAGATGGGGGCATGCATGTGCTTGGTTAGCAACACTTGGAACAATGGGTGACAGTTTCAAAAGTTAAAGGACAAAGAAGCAAGCAGCCTTTGACCAGAGGAGACAGCACTTGTGACATAGGTTAAGGCATTTCTCAGAAATAGATCCAGAAAAAGGACATATGATATCTGCAGTTAACTCAAATTACCTCCTTCATCTCTTTAACCAAAGTATTTTATAACCAAAGCATTTCAGCAAATACAACATCCTCAAATCTCTTAAAGTGAATAAGAACTCAAACTGAGGTTCTTCTCAAGAATTTCTCAGCCCAACAGATATTGTTTATTTGGAATGAATTCTTTTTCCATAATGGAGATACAGCTCTGGGCCAGAGCTATAACAATTTCCAAAGAAATGTGGGGGAGGGGGGTATGTTCTCTGTGTCTGTACAGAAGGAGGCTTCTATCATTTGAATGAATTTTTCATCAAAAGTCAAAGAACATGTAAATATCACACATGCATACCTCCTAGATCTGACATATGCACACACAATCATAATGGTTACACAGACATATGTCCCATATCCATATATTATTTTCACTAAATTATATTATATAGGTCTAAGAAGAGCGGGAGGAGGTGGCAGCCTTGAGAAGATGGCTCCTTCTCCTACCAAACACAAGGACCGCTCTGATGAGAAGTCCAAGGATAGATCTAAAGATAAAGAGGCCACTAAAGAGTCAAGTGAGAAGGATCGTGGCAGAGATAAGACTCGGAAGAGGCGCCGTGCTTCAAGCGGAAACAGCAACACTAGGTTCAGCTCAACCTCCAGCTCGGGCTCCAGCACCAGCACAGGCTCAAGCAGTGGCTCCACCTCGTCCTCTGCATCCAGCACATCCCGGAGCTCCAGTTCTAGCAGCTCTTCCACCTCCCCCAGCCCTTCTCGGCTCAGGCATGACAACAGGCAGTGGTCCCGCTCCAAATCCAAACCACCTAAAAGAGATGAAAAAGAGGAAAAGGCGGAGTCCTTCACCTGAACCCACCAAAGTGCACATTGGGAGGCTCACCAGGAATGTGACCAAGGATCACATCATAGAAATATTTTCTACTTACGGGAAAATTAAAATGATTGACATGCCTGTAGAACGGATGCATCCTCATCTATCCAAAGGCTATGCATATGTGGAATTTGAGAATCCAGATGAAGCAGAGAAGGCACTGAAACACATAGATGGAGGACAAATTGATGGCCAAGAGATCACTGCTACTGCTGTGTTGGCATCATAGCCTCGGCCACCACCTCGGCGATTCAGCCCACCCATGCTTCCGCCACCTCCTATGTAGCGTAGGTCACCCCCACGGATGAGGAGAAGGTCTCGATCCCCAAGACGCAGGTCCCCTGTGCGAAGGAGGTCTCGATCACCTGGCCGCTGATCACCTGGCCGCTGCCACCACAGGAGCTGATCCAGCTCCAACTCCTCCCAATAAGCAGGGACATTGATTCGTACCTCTGTAACTTATGTTCCCCAGACTCAGTTTTGTCCTTTTCTCTAGTCAAATGAGGATCTGTAGGGAAGAATCCCTTACCAGGGTAGTAGGCTTTGAAGACAGAGTTAAGATATTTCCTCTTCAGGAAGGTTCTGGGTTATAGAAGCACTGTTGATTCAGGACTGTCCCCATAGAGGTACCCTGTAGTTTTCTGGCTAAAAAGTTCACCCCTTCAGTTTGGTAGCAGAGCCAATGGGACCTGTGGCAGCACAGCATTTTCTACAGATGACCTAGGACCAGTCAGACAAGCTGGTCAAGCCCTTGCTGTTGCTGTGCTACACCTGTGGAGAGGACCAAGCTGCTCTTCTGTAGGCCTGACCATGCCCCCTGCTTAGTACTCTTCACTGTCTAGGGTTAAAACCATTGAAGGATTCCTCCATAAATGTTATCTTTTCTGTCCCCATGTCTGTTACTTTCTAAAATTGATGAGCCAGTTCTATAGGGTCCTCATGAAACCTACCCCACCCCCACTGTCACCTGCCATTCATGGTGATGTTGCAGGTTAACCTTGGCAATGTATACATTGCCTCTTTTTGCTTTTATTGTACAGTCAGTACTATGGAATTTGTTTTGAGTTTTATAACTTTGTAGCATTTTAGATAAGGTTGTGTTTGTACTTGTGTAGAATGAAAGGACTGTTGAATAAACAATGCAAATTGAAAAAAGTTATATATTAACATACATTAGTAGTATAGTAATGTATATTATTGATTAATATAATAATGTATATTAATAATATACATCATACATGTATATCAATAATAATGTGTAATTAATATAATATATTATACTATTGATAATAATATATTAATATACATAATGACACATGTGATCATATCTATGGTTCTACTATATACTTCTACATAGTTACACATATACCGTACATAGATACATCTCTGATATGTGTTATATGCACACACAAACACATACTCATTCATACTACTTACATACTTCTACTCACTTGTCACACATTTTACACAGTCATAATTACCATGTGCACATCATCACACATACTTGAACACTCAATAAACACATCATACACAAAAATCCAAACATCTTTTATTTTGTAAATATTTAAAAATAGTATGCTTCAATAAAAAATTTGAAGTTAGAGGGCTAGAGTTTTAGTTGAAAGATAAAGAGCTTGCCTAGTATGTACAAGGCCTTAGGTTCAATTCTCAGTGTTACTAAAAATAAACTTATAGTTGCATTTAGTAATTATTCTATGTTCAGCTCTAAGTAAGACATCTTTATCACATACACCCAAGCACCCATCCCAGCTCAAGAAACATTATGGAAGAGAAGGCAGAACAATGAAAGGAGAATAGGAGGAGTCCTGTGACATGCTGTCTTCTGAACATGACATGACCATTGTACTCATGAGCTCAATGCAACCATGGTTACCTGCACAAAACAAGCACAAAGTCAAGACAGAAAGTTCATTCAACTTTGGGCAGCATTCACTAGACTCAGCAGCTCATCAATGATAGATAGATAGATAGATAGATAGATAGATAGATAGATAGATAGATAGATAGAAATAGATAGATCAAATAAGAGAGGACATAAAGAAAAAGAGAAAATGAAACCTGTTGGGCATGCCTAGAAGAGTGGGAGAGAGAAGTTTAGATACATATGATCAAAATGCATTGTTTATGTGTGTCAAATTCTCAAAGAATAAATAATAGATATTCTATATTTTTAAGAAAGAAAAGTCTCTCCTAAGACACTTAGTTTTGAACCTAGCTTTTTTCTTGGCTTTAGAATGAATGTCAGCTGAAAACCATCCACTCAGATCTTTTCTCTCAAAGTAAACAGCCAGGATTGGCTATGAGACTATATGTCTTCAACCCCATCAGAAATCCAGAATGACTGAGTTAGCTGAAATTATGGAAAGCACAAAGCATAGCTTCTAAAACTTAGCCAGTTTATAGAGACAGCTGAACACCTGGACAGCCCCAATACTACCGAATGTTGGAGCATCAAATCTTCAGCCTTCTGGCCTAGAATTATCTGACAGACCTTAGTGATGCAGAATTATTAAGGGCTAATTACTCTGTTTAGGCAGATATAATCAGTCGACTATTCTGCAAGTGTGTCCTTTTCTGGACAGCAATTTGTCTGTAGATAGAAAGAGGCAATTCTTGCCTAGTGGCTGTTTCCGCACAACTGGAGTAACTCCAAGGATGCTCAATTTCTTCTTAGAATCCAAGACAGGAAGCTGTCAGGAGCAGACAGGTCTCTAATCAAAATGAACATTAATATAGAAATATCTGGTTAGTCAACAAAATGATGGACTGGGTATTAGGACTATCTTGTACCTCACTGGTACAAATAGGAATAATTATGCTCTAATTGTATTTGAGAGAAAAGTGTTATTTTAACAGGAAGGGTGATATGTAGGAGGAGCTAAGGGGGAGGGAGCACCAAGAGGAAGAGATGGAGTAGGGAGAGGAGAAGATGAAGTAGAGGAGAAGCAAGGTGATGAGAGAGAGAAAGAGGGGGGGCATGGAGGCAGATGTTCATGTGTCTCCACCAGTCAAAGACAGTTTATATATCTAGGTTGGGCATTAGGTTACACTTCTGATTGAGCATTACCAAACTTATAAAGCCTTTGACTGACATTAAAAAAAAATTGTATAAAAGCAAAAAGGAAAAGGGGGCATGGGATAGGGGTTTTCTCTAGGGAGGGGAAATGGGGAAAGGGGAAGGCATCTGAAATGTAAACAAAATATAAAAAAGAAAAAAAGAAAAGAAAAAAATTAACATACTTTTACTTAATTTTTCCATGCAATATATTTGGATCATATTCTTTCTCCTCCTCCAACTCCTGCCAGGTTCTTCCCCACCTCCTTACTCAGCTAATTTCATTTCCTTCCTCTCCTTTCAAAGTAAATGAATAAATGGATAAATAGTAAGAAAATAAATAAATAAATAGTCAAAACAAACTAAAACAAAGCAAAACAAAAAAAAAACCTGGTAAGACAAAGACAAATGTCAAAAACAGTTTGCTGGGTTTATTAGTGAATTTACCCAAAGCTGGTTTCTCCAGACTAAGCTGCTACTATAAATATTAGTAAGTGTGATTTGGGGGATGGATTTGGAGTGGATTCACAGGCTTTTCCTTACAAAATCCAGTTGACATTCCTCTCATCTGCCCTCCATCCTTGCCAAAGGTAGAAAGCTGATCTGGTACTCCTGACTCCTTCGAAACTACGGTTTGACAATGGTTTGGATTCCATTTGATAGGTGCCTTCTTGGTTGAAATGACCATTCTACCAAAGGTATCTGTGAAGTCAGAGATGCTACAATCCAAAGGAGAGCCTCCACAAAAAGAATCATCCAAATCACGAATGTCAATAATGGCAAGATTAATTAAGTGCTATAATCAAATAAACTGGCTCAACATCTGTTCACAGAGGCTCTTTAGCTCTGTGAACAAATACACTTAACACTGTAAGATGTAGTAATAATAAGAAAATGAGGTTTGGAAGAGATGATGAGCACTTTATAGTAAGCACAATAACTTCCTAGGATGTAAGCTTTTAGGTTATCTGGTTAGCTATTTGGCCCAAAGCATTCAGTTCATTAGAGAGAGTGATTCTCAATGCTCGGTGCTGTTCTCTGCCCAAGGAAACAATGCTCCTACTTTGTCCCTCGAGAAGGTCTCTTATGGACCTTTGAAAAGAGTCTCTAGACTCACCACTTAAAATGTGGCTCAGAACCCAACACCACCTGAGAAAATGAAGGTATTCTAGTCCCACCCTCAGAGCTTTAAAATGAGAATTCATACTCTTAAGTTCAACAAACCAAAGGACTGCTGTATTCACTGAAATGCACTGTACAGCCACCATAGCAGGTGCAAGTACTTTGGGGATATAATTTTAAGTTTGTGAATGCCTGGGAACTGCCTGACTTTATACATTTAGCTCTGTCACTCCAAGTGGAAATTTTCAATATCATAGATCAGTGTAACTTCTGATTTGTTTTTGTTATGTAATGATTTCCATTTAGAGGCCAGTGGACTGAAACACAAATTATCTCACATTCTCCCTTAATTAAATATTTAATGATCTGCAAACAAGTTCCTACAAAGATGCCAGTTAAAGAAACTCTATGGTCCTTTCATAATGTGACTCATTACACTCTTCACTGTTTCACTGTGCCCAAAGGCTATTTCGAGGCCAGTGGTGGCTGCGGTGATAGAGAGTGCTATTCTGCAGAAATGTCCCCAGCATGCCACTCATACAAACACATACATGAGCAATACATGCGTAGACCATGTTCCTGGCCTATGTCCTCGAGTACAGTGCTTCTTAGAAATTTTGCTCCTTTCCAGACCATACACAAGCTGTAGATCCAAATCACTAAATTATCCCTACAGGGGTTCAATAATAACCTAAGGCAGTACTAGCTGCAAAAGTTAAGGCAGTACTAGCTGCAAAACAGTGGTTTTGAAAACTGTTTCAGTTTTTCTCACTGGAGAAGAAAAGGTAAAGTACAGCATGTGTGAACCTCTCCTCCCACACAAACCAAAAAGTAACAGGATTTGTACTTTTTACATACTTAGCTATATAAAATTTCACCTGGAAAATGAACAGTACTTTTTTAAAAAATTTCTTGTACCTGTTGTAATGTCTCTTTTTTCATTAAATTGAATGGTCTCTCAATTAGTTTAGCTAAAGGTCTGTTAGTCATGTTAATCTTTTCAAAATACTGTCTATTGGTTTCATTGATTCTTTGTATAATTTTTCCTTTCTAGTTTATTCATTTCAACATTAATTTAACTTAAATTATCTACTCATGTCTATTTTTTTGTCATTGATTTTTTTTCTTTTTTTCTCATTGTTTTTTTTTTCATTGATTTTTTTCTAAGGCCTTTTGGTGTGTTGTTAAGTGATTAATTTGACATTTCTCTGGGTTTTTTATGTGGACACATGGAGCTATGAACATCTTTTCTTGATGGTCTTCACTGCGAAAGATTTTTGATGTGATGCGTGTTATTTTAATTCAATGCAAAGCATACACAATTATGTTCTTGATTCTTTCTTTTTTTTTTTTAATCACCAGACACCAACACAAAACAAATAAATTAGAGGTTCTTCAGGAGTGGAAAAGTCCCAGAGAACTGACAGGAGATAGGAAACGTCACTATGATGATTATTTGTTGTCATTATTAACGTCGCTCTATCCTTGGGAGATGCACAGAATTATAATGCCTAAAACTATGACAAAACGTAAATAATAATATCAACAATAAATATATTTGTGATACAAAAATCAGAGCTACTGGAGGAAAAAGCTAGAGTTTAAAGGAAGAGAAAAATACATTTTGAAGGATAATATTTTTTCCACATCACAAGTACCATTTATTTACTCAAATGCAATCATTCTGGTTCAACAAAAAGTAATAGAGGCAGATCAATTTAAAATTGAATCTACGAATCCCTTATACCTGGCAGTAACATCCTCCTGAGTGGGGATTACAGGCTCTCTGTTCTTCTATATTTTCTGCTGCAAGTAACAACTGTAATGATTGCAATTCTGGTGTTTTATTTTCTAATTAGACATTTTATTTATTCACATTTCAAATGTTATCAACTTTTCAGTTTCCCCTCCTGCAAACCTCGTATCCTATCCCCCATTACCCTGCCTATATGAGGGTGCTCTCCAACCTACCTACCCACTTCTGCCTCACCGCCCTAGCATAATTCGACACTGGGGTATCAAGCCCTCAAAGAACCCAGGGCCTCCCCTCCCACTGATGCCAGATAAGGCCCCTTCAGCTCCTTCTGTTCTTCCCCTAACTTTTCCATTGGAGTCCCTGCTCTCAGTCCAATGGTTACATGCAAGCCTCTGCATCTGTATTGGTCAGGGTCTGGCAGAGCCTCTCAGGAGACACCTGTATCAGGCTCCTGTCAGTCAGCACTTCTTGGCATCAGCAATAGTGTCTGGGTTTGGTGTCTGCATGTGGGATGGATCCCCAGGTGGGGTAGTCTCTGGATGGCCTTTCCATCAGTGTTTACTCTATTCTTTGTCCCTGTACTTCCTTTAGACAGGAGTAATTGTGGAATAAATTTTGGAGATAGGTGGGTGGCCACATCATTCAACCTGGGAGCCAGGCCTACCCTCTGGATATGTTCTCAACAGGTTCTCCCACCCGTTGTGGGATATTTCAGTTAATGTCATCCCCATGGGGATCTGGGAGGCTCTTGATTTCCTGGCATCTGAGACTTTCTGGTGGCTACCCCCAGTTCCCCATCACCCATTGCTACATATCTCTGTTCAATTTCCTGATGCTCTGTACATCTCCTTCCATACCTGACATTGCCCCTCTTTTCCCCTCCCTCTCTTCTCTTCCTCCCAAGTCCCTTTGACCCTCTACTTCCCTTGATTATTTTGTTCCTCCTTCTAAGAAAGATTGAATCATCTGCACTTTGGTCTTTCTTTCTCTTGAGCTTTATGTGGTCCACATGTTGTATCATGGGTATTCCATGCTTTTTGCCTAATATCCATTATCAGTGAGTACATACCATGTGTGACATACTTTTGTGACTGAGTTACCTCACTCAAGATGACATTTTCTGGATCCATCCATTTGCCTGCAAATTTCATGAAGTCATTGTTTTTAATAGCTGAGTAGTATTCCACTGTGTAAATGTACAACGTTTTCTGTATCTATTCCTCTGTTGAGTGACATCTGGGTTGTTTCCAGCTTCCAACTATTATAAATATGGCTAATATGGACATAGTGGAACATGAAACATCATGTTCATCTGGGTATATCCCCTGGAGTGTTATAGCTATGTCCAATTTTCTGAGGAACTGCCTGACTGATTTCCAGAGTGGTTATACCAGCTTGCAGTCCCACCAGCAAAGGAGGAGTCTTCCCCTTTCTCCACATCCCTGCCAGCATCTGCTGTCACCTGAGTTTTTTATCTTAGCCATTCTGACTGGTGTGAGGTGGAATCTCAGGGTTATTTTGATTTGCATTTCCCTGATGACTAAGGATGCTGAACATTTCTTTAGGTGCTTCTCGGCCATTCAAGTTTCCTCAGTTGGGAATTCTCTGTTTAGCTCTGTTACCCAATTTTAATAGGGTTACTTGGTTCTCTGGAATAACCCTATATATACTTCTTGAGTTCTTTGTATATATTAGATATTAGCCCTCTATTGGATGTAGGACTGGTAAAGATTATTTCCCAATCTGTTGCCATTGTGTCCTATTGACAGTTTCCTTTGCCTTACAGAAATTTTGCAATTTTATGAGGTACCATTTGTCAATTCTAGATCTTAGAACATAAGCCATTGGTGTTCTGTTCAGGAAACCCTGTACCCATGTGTTCAAGGCTTTCTCTTACATTTAGAGTATCTGATTTTATGTGGAGATCCTTGATCCACCTGGACTTGAGCTTGGTTAAAGGAGATAAAAATGCATTAATTTGCATTCTTCTACATGTTGATCATCAGTTGAACCAGCACCATTTGTTGAAAGTGCTGTCTTTTTTTTTTTTAGATTTATTTTTGTGTGAGCACACTGTAGCAGTCTTCAGACACACCAGAAGAGGGCATCAGATCCCATTACAGATGGTTGTGAGCCACCATCTAGTTTCTGGGAATTGAACTCAGGACCTATGGAAGAGCAATCAGTACTCTTAACACCTGAGCTATCTCTCCAGCCCCTGCTGTCTTCTTTTCACTGGATGGTTTTAACAACTTTGTCAAAGACCAAGTGACCATAGGTGTGTGGGCTCATTTCTGGGTATTCAGTTCTATTCCATTGATCTACGTGCCTGTTACTGTACCAATATCATGCAGTTTTTATCACTATAGCTCTGTAATACAGCTTGAGATCAGGGATGGTGACTCTTCTAGATGTTCTTTTATTGTTGAGAATAGTTTTCGCTATCCTGGGTTTTTTGTTATTCCAAATGAATTTGAGAATTGCTCTTTCTAACTCTATGAAGAATTGAGTTGGAATTTTGATGTGGATTATGTTGAATCTGTAGATTGGTTTCTAAAAAATGGCCATTTTTACTATATTAATCCTGCCAATCCATGAGCATGGGAGATCTTTCCATCTTCTGAGATCTTCTTCAATTTCTTTCTTCAGAGACTTAAAGTTCTTGTTGTACAGACTTTAACTTCTTTCGTTAGAATCAAACCAAGATATTTTATATTGGTTGTGACTACTGTGGAGGTGTCATTTCCCTAATCTCTTTCTTGGCCCATTTATCTTTTGAGTAGAGGAAGGCTACTGATTTGAGTAAATTTTCAATCCAGCCACTTTGATGAAGTTCTTTGTCATCCGTAGGAGTTCCCTGGTGGGAGTTTTGGGGTCACTTAAGTATACTATCATATCATCTGTAAATAGTGATATTTTTACTTCTTTCTTTCCAATTTGTATCCATTTGACCTCTTTTTGTTGTCTAATTGCTCTAGATAAGGCTTCCAGTACTATACTGAATAGGTAGGGAGAGAGTGGGCAGCCTTCTCTAGTCCCTGATTTTAGTGGGATTGCTTCAAGCTTCTCTCCATTTAGTTTGATCTTGGCTACTGGTTTGCTGTATATTGCTTTTACTATGTTTAGGAAGGGGCCTTGAATTCCTGATATTTCCAAGTCTTTTATTGTGAAGGGGTGTTGAATTTTGTCAAATGCCTTTTCAGCATCTAATGAAATGATCATGTATTTTTTTCTTTGAGTTTGTTTATGTAGTGGATTACGTTGATGAATTTCCATATATTAAACCTAACCTGCATCCCTGGGATGAAACCTATGTAATAGTGGTGGACAGTCAGTTTAATGTGTTTTTGGATTCAGTTTGTAAAAATTTTCTTGAGTATTTTAGCACGGATATTCATAAGGCCTGAAGCTCTCTTCCGTTGTTGGGTCTTTGTGTGGTTTTAATGTCAAAGTAATTGTGAATTCATAGAACAAATTGGGTAGTGTTCCTTCTGTTTCCATTTTGTAGAATAATTTGAAGAGTATTGGTATTAGGTCTTCTTTGAAGGTCTGATAGAATTCTGCACTAACCTCACCTGGTCCTGGGTGGTTTGGTTTTTTTTGTTGTTGTTGTTGGTGGTGGTGGTGGTTTTTTTTTTTTTTTTTGTGTGTGTGTGTGTGTGTGTGTGTGTGTGTGTGTGTGTGTTGGGAGACTTTTAATGACTGCTTCTATTTCTATAGGGGTTACAAGACTGTTTAGATGTTTTACCTGATCCTGATTTAACTTTGGAACCTGGTATCTGTCTAGAAAATTGTCCATTTCATCCAGATTTTCCAGTTTTGTTGAATATAGGTTTTTATAGTAGGATCTGATGATTTTTTTTAATTTTCTCAGTTTCTGTTTTTATATCTACCTTTTCATTTCTGATTTTGTTAATTTGAACACTGTCTCTGTGCCTCTGATTAGTCTGGATAAGGATTTATCTATTTTGTTCATTTTCTCAAAGAAACAGCTCCTAGTTTTGTTGATTCTTTCAATAGTTCTCTTTGTTTCTACTTGGTTGATTTCAGCCCTTAGTTTGATTATTTCCTGCCTTCTACTCCTCTTGGGTGTATTTGCTTCTTTTTGTTCTAGAGCTTTCAGGTGTGTTGTTAAGATGGTAGTGGATCCTCTCTCCAATTTCTTTTTGGAGGGATTCAGAGCTCTGATTTTTCATCTTAGCACTTCTTCCGTTGTGTACCATAAGTTTAGGTATATTGTGTCTTCATTTTCATTAAATTCTAAAAAATCTTTAATTTCTTTATTTCTTCCTTGACCAAATTATCATGGAGTAGGGCATTGTTCAGCTTCCATGTATATGTGCATTTTCTGTTGTTTTTGTTGTTATTGAAGACCAGCCTTAATCTGTGGTGATCTAATATGATGCAGGAGATTATTTCAATCTTTTTGTCTGTGTTGAGGCCTGATTTGTGACCAATTATATGGTCAAGTTTGGGGAAGGTATTATGAGGTGCTGAGAAGAAGTATATTCTTTTGTTTTAGGATGAAATGTTCTATAGATATCTGCTAAATCCATTTGGTTCATAACTTTTGTTAGTTTCACTGTGTCTGTTTAGTTTCTGTTTTCATGATTTGTCTATTGATAAGAGTGGGGTAATGAAGTTTCTCACTATTATTGTGTGAGGTGCAATATGTGATTCTTTTATGAATGTGGGTGCCCTTGCATTTGGAGGACAGATGTTCAGAATTGAGGGATCTTCTTGGTAGATTTTTCCTTTAATGAGTATGAAGTGTCTTTATCTTTCCTGATAACTTTTGTTTGAAAGGTTTTATTTAATATTAAAATGGCTACTCCAGCTTGTTTCTTGGTATCATTTGCTTGGAAAGTTGTTTTCCAGCCATTTACTCTGAGATAATGTCTGTCTTTGTCACTGAGTTGAGTTTCCTATATGCAGCAAAATGCTGGGTCCTGTTTTCCTATCCAGTCTGTTAGTCTATGTCTGTTTAGTGAGGAACTGAGTCCATTGATGTTAAGAGATGTTAAGGAGTAGTGACTGTGGGTTCCTATTATTTTTGTTATTAATAATGGAATTATGTTTGTGTGGCTACCTTCTTTGGGGTTTGTTGAAAGATGACTATTTTCTTGCTTTTTCTAGGGTGTAGTTTCCCTCCCTATGTTGGGGTTTTCCATCTATTATCCACTGTATGGCTGGATTTGTGGAAAGATACTGTGTAAAATTGGTTTTGTCATGGAAAATCTTGGTTTCTCCATCTATGTTAATTGAGAGTTTTGCTGGGTATAGTTGCCTATACTGGAATTTTTGTTCTCTTAGAGTCTGTAACACATCTGCCCGGGATCTTCCAGCTTTCATTGTCTCTGGTGAGAAGTTTGGTGTAATCCTGGTAAGTCTGCCTTTATATGTTACTTGACCTTTTTTCCTTACTGCTTTTAGTATTCTTTCTTCGTTTTGTGTTTTGATTATTATTTGACAGGAGAAATTTCTTTTCTGATCTTTTCTTTTCTGGAATTTCTTTTCTTGTATAATTTTGTTGAAGATATTTGCTGTCTCTATAAGTTGGGAATCTTCACTCTCTTCTATACTTATTATCCTTAGGTTTTGTCTTCACATTGTGTCCTGGATTTCCTGGATGTTTTGGGTTAGGAGCTTTTGGTATTTTGCATTTTCTTTGACTGCTATGTCAATGTTTTCTATTGTATCTTCTAAACCTGAGAGTCTCTCTTCTGTCTCTTTTATTCTGTTGGTGATGTTTGTGTCTATGACTTCTGATCTTTTTCCTAGGTATTCTATCTCCATGGTTGTCTCTATTTATGATTTCTTTATTTTTTCTAGTTCTATTTTTAGATCCTGGATAATTTTGTTCAATTCCTTCACATGTTTGGTTGTGTTTTCCTATAATTCTTTAAGGGATTTTTGTGTTTCCTCTTTAAGGGCTTCTACCTGTTTACCTGTGTTCTCCTGAATTTCTTTAAATGAGTTAAGTCCTTCTTAAAGTTCTCTATCATCATCTTGAAATGTAATTTTAAATCAGAGTTTTGCTTTTTCAATGTGTTGGGGGTATCCAGGGCTTGCTATGGCTGGAGAACTGGGTCCTGATGATGCCCAGCAGCCTTGATTTCTGTTGCCTATGTTCTTGCACTTGCCTTTCGCCATCTGGTTATCTCTTGTGTTAGCTGCTCTGACTGTGGGTTATCCCTCCTGCAAGCCTGTGTGTCAGCACTCCTGGGAGACCAGTTCTCTCTAGGAGGAATTTGGGTATGGGGAGCTGTGTTACAGGGTCAACTCTGAGAAGCAGACAGAAACTGGAAGGATCCTGCCTCCAGATATCCTTGCTTCCTGTGTCCTGATGGCTGTGAGTGGGTTCTTCTTTGGCCAGGAATTTGAGCAGAAGTGGTGGTCTCATATGGTTTATGATGCCATTTAACTCCACAGTTTTGATTAGTTTTTCTAGATGAACTGTCTATTGGTAAGAGTCAGGTATTAAAATCACACACTGTCTGTGGTTTTAAATCTGACCATGTATCTTTTGGGCAAATGTTTCTAGCTTAGGTACATGTATGTTTAGAATTATATCCTGTTGTCTGATTTTTTTCTTTAATAAGCATAGTGTCCTTTTATCTTCTGATTAGCTTTGGTTTGAGTTCTATGTTGTCAGATATCAAATAGCTATATTTGCTTATTTATTAATTAGATTTGCCTGGAATACTTTTTTCCCATCCTTTTTCTCTAAGGTGGTCAGAGAGAAAACTAAAAGAGGAAATATATGGAGGGACAATTAACATTAAAGGACATTTGAGAAACCATCTGGAAACCTACTACCACAGAAGTTTTATAAAATCCACCCCATTGGAGGAACAACAATATCAACCAATCAGAACACCCCCCCAGAGCTCCCAAGGACTAAAACACCAACCAAAGAATATACATGGAAGCCTTGTGAAGGCTTGATGTCCCTGTGTAGGGAATGATAGGGTAGTGGGGCAGGAGTGGGTGGGTGGGTTAGGGAGCACTCTCGTGGAGGCAAGGGAATATAGTGTAGGGGGGATTGGGGGCAATCAGTGAGGAGAATAACATTTGAAATGCAAATAAACAAAATAATAATAATAATAATAATAATAATAATAATAATAATACTAGAACACATATATGAAACATATTTAGATGGAGATACCTTCAAATGGGGGAGACAATGCCCCAACTAGACACCTTATGCCACCAAGTAAAATCTACAGTTCCAGGAATCTTATTAAACTGTTCACCAAAGGGGCCCCATGGGCCCCCTCAAAACATCACAGGCTATTGCTAAGGCTTTTTGTTACACTCCACAAAGTGATGGTAAGGTCCTAATTGCTATAGATACAACTGCTTATGTCATCAAACAAGGAGAAGTGGAGCTCATACCTAACTAGAAGCTTCATCCCTAGTGACTAGAGTCATGGTACTAGAAGAATCTCTCCATATGACTGGAGAAGAAAAATGAGCATCAATATCATCCACCTACAAACTCTGTAGCCTACAACACTGACCTGTGTAAGACAAAACTCGCTCGGGAGTCTGCTGTGGCCTGCGACTAAGTTGCTGGAAGTCTTCCACATGGGCAAAGGTGGGTTCCAATAACATGAGAAAGTCTGGTTCCAAAAGGGATTTCAAAAGCTTTATTGTTCATGGCGTGGTGGATGGGTCTGGATGTGGGCACCCCCCTCCAAAAAAAAAAAAAAAAAGCCAGGGGAAAGCTGGCTTTAATAGGGAGGGAGGAAGAGGAGAGGGAATAACTTAATTAGCTATGCCCCCTGGCCTTTAGATAACTCACTAATATGTAAATCTCTCAAGGCTGAAGCCTGTTAGCCATGCCCTCTACCTCTGTCCTTCTTGACTGAACAGGGAAGGTTAAATGAAGATTAGACCACCGTGTCAGGGCCCTGGGTTCTGGGATTATGGCTGAACACCTGTCGTTTCTCCCTTGGAGTCTCAGGGTTCCAGGCCCATGCCCACCCAAGAACCAAGATACCCTTCCACAGCCCAACAGATCTGCATGCAAAAAGACGTACAATAGTGGTACAAATGTAACAAGAGTAACCAACCGTGGTTTTTTTTAATACTTATGAAACTTCTTTTTTTTCTTTTTTTTATTGAATATTATATTTACATTTCAGATTTTATCCCCTAGCCCCCTTTCCCCCACCACCCAGGAACCTCCTATCCCATCCCCCCTCCTCATGCTTCTATGAGGATGTGCCCCCACCTACCCCCTCTACTCCCACCTCCCCACCCTCGAATTCCCCCACACACACTTGGTGTTCATCCTTCATGGGACCAAGAATCCCCTCTCCCACCTATGCCAGACAAGGCCATCCTCCCCTTCATGTACAGATGGAGTCATGGGTTGGTTAAAGGCCCACTCCATGAGATGGAACCCATGCCTGACACTAATAAAGTGATCAAGAATCTGAGACTAGATAGTGTTGGAGATTGGTTCTAATGCTATGATTCCATCCGGAACCTGTGTGTCCAAACACTAAAAGTCCTTATCCCCAATTGGTTTTTGATCGATCAATCAATAAAGATGACAACTGCCAATGGCTAGGCAAAGGGAGACAGGGAAGGACCCTTACAGTTGCCTGGGCTAGGATACAATGGGGAGAAGAGGAAAATTGCCATAAAGCAGTAGGATATGGATAGACATAGGAGCTACAGGAGATAAAACCAACCAACCATGCGAGATTTCTGGTGAGTGGTCACTGGCCACTTCCCCAGCTGGGCCTAGGATAGGAGGATTAGAACTGCCCAGCCTTTGGAGAGAAGAGTAAAGGAGGAAATATAGAGAGGGACAATTAACACTAAAGGACATTTGAGAAACCGTCTGGAGACCTACAATCACAGAAACTTCCTATACATATATGACACAAATTTAAATGGAGATACCATCTACTAGGGGAGACAATGCCCCAACTAGACACTTTATGCCACCAAATAAAATCTACAGTTCCAGAAATCTTATTAAATTGTTCACCAATGGGGTCCCATGGATCCCCTCAAAATATCACAGGCTATTGCTAAGACTTTTTGTTACCCTCCAAAAATAGATTAGGGAATCTGAACCAAGTTTTCAAAAGAAATAAAAATGGCTAAGAAATGTCTCAGAAAGTGTTCACACTTAACAATTAGAGAAATGCAAATTAAAACAGTTTTGAGATTTTCTTAATCTCATCCCATTCAGAATGGCTAAGATCAACAAAACAACTGAAAACCATTTCTGGCAAGGTTCTCAGTATTGGTGGGAATGTAAATCGGTGTCGTGATGCTACAAATAAGTATAGAAGATACTCAAAAATCTAAAAATAAACCTACCATATGATCCAGCTGTATTACTGATTGGCAGATGCCCAAAGACTCAGATACTTGCTCAGCAATGTTGATTGCGATCACTCACAATCTAAATGTCCTTCAACAGACAAATGACTAATGAAAATATGATGGTATCTATACAAATGGAATAGTATTTGAGCATTAAAAAAAAAAAACAGGGAAATCATTAAATTTTCAGGTTAATGGATTGACCTAGAGACAATTATATCGAATGAAATAACCTGTACTCAGAAAGACAAACACTACATGTTCTCGCTCAACTTCAGTTCCTAGATCCAAACCCTCAGAAGTGAGTCTAGATCATAAAGTAACTATAGAAATCAGAAAAATATAAAGGAACTAGGGTAGGGGGATTGGAAGGGAAATAGCAAGACAGAGATGACATGAAGGAGTAATGGAAAAGAGGCTCCAACTGAGGAGGAGGGAAGCTGATCAGCACAGAAGTGAACAGAATATAAGCCATTGGGACTCACAGTGCTCCCAACAAGAACCACTTAATTAACAAAAGGAATCCAGCACCAGGTCCAAGGAACTGTATTTGGAATGGTTGGTCAGATAGTCTAAGTGATCACCACAACAATACAGATTATTGATGTAGCCCTTGGTTGCCTTTCAGGTTGAGAGTGGATTGCTTTTTGTTGAAACTACTTAGGACACAGGACTCAGATGTCTTGGGCTACATTACACATAGAAAATCTTTTTCTGTGATCTAGCTTCCATTGTTCCAAAAGTCCTAATTCAAGATGTAAAGACAGAGAAACAACTAAGGTGTCCCATTCAGCAGCAACACCCATGAACCACAGCAATCACCAGCATGGCAAAATATGGATAAAGATGCAAGAAGTGGCACTCATATGTTGGAGGCAACCAACAGCTATCTAATTGAATGGAAGGCCCATTCAACAGGAGGGAAATAATTCTTGGTCCTGGAAACCTCACCAGCTTCCTGGGTTTAGTTTGGTTATAATCCTTAGAAAAGAATCTACTGCTTCCAGTTGCTGCACTAGCAAAATTCCTCACTATATTCTAAATTTATATTATCCTCATAACCACTGGTAGTGGAAACCACAATGCCTCATCAAGGAAGCCTCTCTAAACAGCAAATGGAGACAATCACAGAAAACTACAAGTAGGTACAACATAGAGTTCAAAAGCTCATCTCACTTGGAATCTAACCCCAAGTGAGACATCTACATCAGTCTGTGAACATGTATCATGCTGTGATAATGTCTATTATATCTAAACCCATCTAAACATTCAGTGCAATCCCTATTAAAATTCCAGTTCAATTCTTCACAGAAATTGAAAAAATAATCTTAAATTTCATAAGAAAACACAAAATCAGCAAGACAGCTTAAACAACCAGCAATAAAATAACTGCTGGAGATATACTCATTCATGATTTAAAATTATAACACAGAGCTAAAGTAATAAAAAAAACAACATGGCAGTACCACAAAACAGAGTCATTGAACAATGAAATAGACTTGAAGATTCAGACATAAGCCCATACCTACTTACACATGATTGTTCTACAAAGATGTCAACAAATACACATTTGAGAAAATACAGAATTTTTAACCAATGGTGCTTGTCCAACTGGATGAATACATGTAGAAGAATGAAACTGAATCTATGTCCAGCATCCTGAACAAAACAATCCTAAATGGATTAAGAAACTCAACATAAAACAGAATGTATGCTGAATCCAATGGAGGATAAATTATCAAATACACTTGAACTTATAAGCAACAAATGGAATTTCTGAACAGGGAACTGCATGAACGTGTAAAATTAAAAGCTTCTGTACAACAAAGAATATATCTTTTGAGTAAATAGGCAACATCTATGATGAAAAAACATACCAGCCCCACATATGACAGAGAGTTATCATATAGAATATACAAAGTTCTCAAAAAAAAAAGACATCAATGGAAAATGTATAAATTGAAAAATGGGGTATGGGACTAAATTGAGACTTCTCAAAAATATGAAACACAGTGGCTAAGAAATGCTTTTAAAATGTTCTCTTCGCTAAGAGGGTAATACAAATTAAAATTACTTTTAGATTTCATCTAAACTTAATCAAAATGGCCAAAAATAAGATACAAAAATAAAAGCAGACAATGAGGAGGACGGGGTAAATGGTATGTAGTTTTAAGTTAGAATGGCCTCTGTGTGCTCATGTTTGAATGCATGGTCATCAGTAAGTGGCAGAGCCTGGGAAGCTGTGGCCTCACTAGAGGGGGAGTGTCACTGGGCAAGGGTTTGAGGTTTCAGAAGACCCACAGCATTCCTAATGTGTTACTTCCTGCCTCCTAAGATGTGATACGTCAGCTGTTTCTGGCCCTGTGTCTTCACCCTGCGATCATAGACTATGACCCTATGAAATCAGATGCCCAATTAAATGCTTTCTTAAACAAGTTGCCTTAGTCATGATGTTTTGCCACAGCAATAGAAAAGCAACTGATATATAGTAAAAACCAGGTGAGGTACTACCAAATCATTGTGGAAGTTCCTCAATAAGATGAAAACAAATCTACCAAAACATCCAGTTTCACCACTCTGGGGCATGTGCCCAAATGCCTATACATTTCACTATATGGATATTTGCTCTTACATATCATTGCTGCTCTATTTGAAATATCTAGGAAACAAAAGCAGCCTAGATTTCAATAATAAATATGAAATTTTAATAATATCATTATTAATTATATTATTATTATTAATTATATTATTATTATTAATAATATTATTAATTTATAAATTTTAATAATATTATTTTTAATAATAAAATGATAATAAAATAAAAATAATAAAAATAATAAAATAATAATAAAAATGAAAAAAAATATTTTTTCTTTTTGTCTTTTATTTATTTATTTACTCTCCAGATTTTAATCCTCTGACTGTTCAACATCCCATACCTCCTCCCCACCCCCCCACCTCCATGAGGATGACCCCACCCCCAACCCCCACCCAATCAGACCTCTAAACACCCTGGGACTTCCAGTCTCTTGAGGGTTAAGTGCATCTTCTCTGACCGAACACAGACCCAGAAATCCTCTGGGGTACATGTGTTGGGGACCTCATATCAGCTGGTGTGTGCTGCCTGGTTGATAGTCCAGTGTTTGAGAGATCTCAGGGGTCCAGGTTAATTGAGACTACTGGTCCTCCTACAGAGTCACCCTCCTCCTCAGCTTCTCCCAACCTTTCCCTAATTCAACCACAGGGGTCAGCAGCTTCTGTCCATTGTTTGGGTGCAAATATCTGCATCTGACTCTTTCAGCTGCTTGTTGGGTCTTCTGGAGTATGGTCTAGTTCCTTCCATTTGCCTGCAAAACTCTACTACGCCACTGTGCAAATGAACCACATTTTCTGTATCCATTCTTCTAGTATGGGACATCTGGGTTGTTTCTAGCTTCTGACTATAACAAACAAAGCTGCTATGAACATAGTGAAACATGTGCCCCTGTGGCATGGTGGAGCATCTTTTGGGTATATATCCAAGAGTGGTATTGCTGGGTCTTTAGGTAGATCTATTTCCAGTTTCTTCAGGAACATCCAGATTGATTTCCAGAATACAATACAATATTATTCAGCTGTTAAGAAAGTAAAATTATTCAGGAACTTTTTCGCTGTGCCTAAGTATTTGAGGGTCTTCCCTACCTTCTCTTCTATTAGTTTCAGTGTATCTAGTTTTATGTGAAGGTCCTTTATCCACTTGGACTTGAGCTTTGTACAAAAGGATAAGAATGGATTAATTTGCATTCTTCTACATACTGACCTCCAGTTGAGCCAGCACAATTTGTTCAAAGTGCTGTCCTTTTTCCACTGGATAGTTTTAGTTCCTTTGTCAAAGATCAAGTGCCCATAGGTGTGTGGGTTCATTTCTGGATCTTCAATTCTACTCCATTGATCTTCCTGCCTGCCTCTGTACCAATACCATGCAGTCTTTATCACTACTGCTCTGTAGTACAGTTTGAGGTCAGGGATGGTGATTCCCCCAGAAGTTCTTTTATTGTTAAGAATGGTTCTTGCTATCCTAGGTTTTTTGTTATTCCAAGGAATTTGCAAATTGCTCTTTCTATTTCTATGAAGAATTGATTTGGAATTTTGATGGGGATTACATTGAATCTGTAGATTGATTTTGGTAAGATGGCCATTTTTACTAAGTTAATCCTGCCAATCCAGGAGCATGGGAGATCTTTCCATCTTGTGAGGTCTTCTTCTATTTCTTTCTTCAGAGACTTAAAGTTCTTGTCATACAAATCTTTCACTAGCTTGGTTAGGTTCACTCCAAGATGTTTTATATTATTTTTAACTATTGAGAAGAGTGTCATTTCCCTAATTTCTTTTTCAGCCTGTTTATCCTTTGAGTAGAGGAAGGCTACTGATTTGTTTGAGTTGATTTTATATCCAGCCACTTTGTTGACCCTGTGCTACAACCCTCAGCACATTAATCCCACCCAGAGAAAGTTTGTCCCCCAAAAGTGTTGACATACCCAAGCTCACAAATGAGACTACCACTACCACCCCAATACCTGTCCCAAGCTGGACATCACAGGAACCTCAGTGAAGCCAGATACAAAATCTAGTTTCCATCTGTGCATGGGAGCTGACCCTATGCTATAGCCCTCCACACCCCAATCCAGCACAGAGGAAGTTGTCCTGCAAGAGTGTTGACACACCCAAGGTAACAGCTTGACCTCCAGAACTGCTGAAACTCCCAGGATCACAGGCTCACAGGAAGAACAAGCTTCAGAGACAGCAAGGCCAGCAAATACCAGAGATAACCAGATGGTAAGAGGTAAATACAAAAATATAAGCAACAGAAATCAAGACTACTTGACATCATCAGAATGCAGTTCTCCCATAACAGTAAGCCCTGAATACCTCCAAGACACCTGAAAAGTAAGATTCTGATCTAAAATCATATCTCATAATGACAATAGAGGACTTTAAGAAGTACATAAATAACCCCCCCCTTAAATAAATTATGCTCTAAGATCAATAATCAACAAATGGGACCTCATAAAATTGAAAAGTTTCTGTAAAGCAAAGGACAGTGTCAATAGGACAAAATGGCAACCAACAGATTGGGAAAACATATTTACCAACATTACACCCAATACCTAATATCTAATGTATACAAAGAACTCAAAAAAGTTAGATTACAGAGTACCAAATAACCCTATTTAAAAATGGGAAACAAAGCTAAACAGAGAATTCTCAACTGAGGAAACTTGAATGGCTGAGAAGCACCTAAAGAAATGTTCAACATCCATAGTCATCAGTGAAATGCAAATCAAAACAACTCTGAGATTCCACCTCACACCAGTCAGAATGGCTAAGATCAAAACCTTAGGTGACAGCAGATGCTAGTGAAGATGTGGAGAAAGAGGAACACTCCTCCATTGTTGGTGGGATTGTAAGCTGGTACAAACCACTCTGGAAATCAGTCTGGCGGTTCCTCAGATAATTGGATACAGTACTACCTGAAGACCCAGCTATACCATTCCTGGGCATATACCAAGAAAATGTTCCAACATGGAGTAAGGACACATGTTCCACTATATTCATAGCAGCCATATTTATAATAGCCAGATGCTGGAACCAACCCAGATGTCACTCAACAGAGGAATGGATACAGAAAATGTTGTGCATTTACACAATGGAATACTACTCACCTATTTAAAAAAAAATGACTTCATGAAATTTTAGGCAAATCAATGAAACTTAAAAATACCATCCTAAGGCTGATTCTGTTCCACAGCGCTCCATACCCAAATACCACCAGGAACGAGCAGGTCTTCCAGGAGTGCTGGCACACCTGTGAGCACCGGTAAGACTGCCATATCAGCTCCAAGGGACCGGTAGGAAGACCTCAGGATACAGGAACCTAGGAATAGCCTAGCACAAGATCATTTCAGTTACCTTCTACACCCGGAGCTCTTCCTGCCCAGCACCGCACAGAGCTGATTTTGTGCCATAGGCCTCCATACCCAAATATCTCCGGGAGAGAGCTGTTCTCCCAGGAGTGCTGGCATACCTGTGAACATCAATAAGACAACTTCTACTCAAATTCCTGGCCCAAGAGGTACCTGCCCAGAGCCATCAGGACACAGGAACCAAGGAACAGCCAGTGACAGGATCCTTCTGGTTTCTGTCTGCACCCAGAGCTGACCCTGTGCCACAGATCTCCATACCCAAATTGCTCCCCAAGAGAACTGGTCTCTCAGGAGTGCTGATACACAGACTTGCAGGAGGGACAAGCCACAGTCAGAAACAGCAAGACCAGCTAACACCAGATATAACCAGATGGCAAGAAGCAAGGCAAGAATGTAAGCAACAGAAATCAAGGCTACCTGGCATCATCATAACCCAGTTCTACCACCAAAGCAAGCTCTGGATACCCCAACACGTCAGGAAACCAAGACTCTGGTTTAAAATTACATCTCAAGATGATGATAAAGGACTTTAAGAAGGACATAAATAAGTCTCTTATAGAAATACAGGCAATCACAGGTAAACAGGTAGAAACCCTTAAAGAGGAAACACAAAAATCCCTTAAAGAACTGCAAGAAAACACAACCAAACAGGTGAAGGAAGAGAAGAAAATCAACCAGGATTTGAAGGTGGATCTAGAAACAAGAAAGAAATCACAAAGGGAGATGACCCTGGAGATAAAAAAAAAAACCTAGAAAAGAGATCACGAGTCATACATGCAAGTATCACCAAAAGAATACAAGAGAAAGAAGAGAGAACGTCAAGAGCAGAGGAGACACAACCGTCAAAGAAAATACAAAATTCCAAAAGCTCCTAATCCAAAACATTCAGGAAATCCAGGACACAACGTGAAGACCAAACCTACAGATAATTGATATAGATGAGGGTGAAGATTCCCAACTTAAAGGGACAGCAAATATCTTCAACAAAATTATACAAGAAAACTTCCCTAGCATAAGGAAAGAGATGCCCATAAACATACAAGAAGTCTACAGAACTCCAAATTGACTGGACCAGAAAAGAAATTTCTCCTGTTAAATAATAATCAAAACACAAAACGAAGAAAGAATACTAAAAGCAGTAAGGGAAAAGGGTCAAGTAACATATAAAGACAGACTTACCAGGATTACACCAGACTTCTCACCAGAGACAATGAAAGCTGGAAGATCCTGGGAAGATGTGTTACAGACTCTAAGAGAACAAAAAGTTCCAGCCCAGGCTACTATACCCAGTAAAACTCTCAATTAACATAGATGGAGAAACCAAGATTTTCCATGACAAAAACAATTTTACACAGTATCTTTCCACAAATCCAGCCATACAGTGGATAATAGATGAAAAACCTCAACATAGGGAGGAAAACTACACTCTGGAAAAGGCAAGAAAGTAGTCATCTTTCAACAAACCCCAAAGAAGGTAGCCACACAAACATAATTCCATTATTAACAACAGAAATAACAGGAAGCAACAATCACTACTCCTTAACATCTCCTAACACAAATGGACTCAATTCCTCAATAAACAGACATAGACTAACAGACTGGATAGGAAAACAGGACCCAGCATTTTGCTGCATATAGGAAACTCAACTCAGTGACAAAGACAGACACTACCTCAGAGTAAAGGGCTGGAAAACAACTTTCCAAGCAAATGGTCCCAAGAAACAAGATGGAGCAGCCATTTTAATATCAAATAAAACCAACTTTCAAACAAAAGTTATCAAAAAGGGTAAAGACACTTCATACTCATCAAAGGAAAAATCTACCAAGAAGATGCCTCAAATCTGAACATCTATCCTCCAAATGCAAGGGTACCCACATTCATAAAAGAAACTACTAAAGCTCAAAGCACACATTGCACCTCATATAATAATAGTGAAAAACCTCAGTACCCCATTCTCATAATTGGACAAATCATGGAAACAGAAAATAAACAGAGACACAGTGAAATTAACAGAAATTATGGACCAAATGGATTTAACAGATATCTATAGAACATTTCATCCTATAACAAAAGAATATACTTCTTCTCAGCATCTCATGATACCTTCCCCAAACTTGACCATATAATTGGTCACAAATCAAACCTCAACACATACAAAAAGATTGAAATAATCTCATGCATCCTATCAGATCACCACAGATTAAGGCTGGTCTTCAGGAACTAGTTCTTTGGGAAAATCAACAAGATAAATAAATTCTTAGCCAGACTAATCAGAGTCACAGAGACAGTGTCCAAATTAACAAAATCAGAAATAAAAAGGGAGATATAAAAACAGAAACTGAGGAAATTAAAAAAAAATCATCAGATCCTACTACAAAAACCTATATTCAACAAAACTGGGAAATCTGGATGAAATGGACAATTTTCTAGACAGATACCAGGTTCCAAAGTTAAATCAGGATCAGATAAACCATCTAAACAGTCCTGTAACCCTTATAGAAATAGAAGCAGTCATTAAAAGTCTCCCAACTAAAAAAAGCCCAGGACCAGATGGGTTTAGTGCAGAATTCTATCAGACCTTCCAGGAAGACCTAATACCAATAGTCTTCAAGCTATTCCACCAAATAGAAAGAAAATAGAAATTTGTTCATGTTAAAAGTCTTGGAAAGATCAGGAATCCAAGGTCCATACCTAAACATAATAAGAATAATTTGCAGCAAATCAGTAGCTAACATCAAACTATATAAAGAGAAACTTGAAGCAATCTCACTAAAATCAAGGACTAGACAAGGCTGCCCACTCTCTCCCTATCTATTCAATATAGTACTTGAAGTTCTAGCTAGAGCAATTAGACAACAAAAGGAGGTCAAAGAGATACAAATTAGAAAGAAAGAAGTCAAAATATCACTATTTGCAGATAATATGATAGTATACTCAAGTGACCCCAAAAATTCCACTAGAAAACTCCTAAACCTGATAAACAACTACAGCAAAGTGACTGAATATAAAAGTAACTCAAGTATACCAATAGCCTTCCTCTACTCAAAGGATAAACAGGCTGAGAAATAAATTAGGGAAACAACACCCTTCACAATAGTCACAAATAATATAAAATATTTTGGTGTGACTCTAACCAAAGACGTAAAACAACTGTACAACAAGAACTTCAAGTATCTGAACAAAGAAATTGAAGAAGACCTCAGAAGATGGAAAGATCTTCCATGCTTCTGTATTGGCAGGATTAATATAGTAAAAATTACCATCTTGTGGAAAGCAATCTACAAATTCAATGTAATCAACATCAAAATTCCAACTCAGTTCTTCACAGAGATAAGAACACCAATTCTCAAATTCATATAGAATAAAAAGAAAAAAAAACTAAAGCAAAAACTATTCTCAACAGTAAGAGAACTTCTCAAGGTATCACCATTCCTAATCTCGACCTGTACTACAAAACAATAGTGATAAAAACCAGATGGTATTGGTACATAGACAGACAGGTAGATCAATGGAATAGAATTCAAGACCCAGAATTAAACCCACACATTTATAGTCACCTGATCTTCGAAAAGAATCTAAAACCGCCCAGTGGAAAAAAGACAGCATCTTCAACAAATGGTGCTTCAACTGGTGATCAGCATTTAGAAGAATGTAAATTGATCCATTCTTATATCCTTGTACAAAGCTCAAGTCCAAGTGGATCAAAGACCTCCACATAAGACCAGATGCACTGAATCTAATAGAAGATAAAGTGGGAAAGAGCCTCAAACACATAGGCACAGGGGAACATTTCCTAAAAAGAAAATCAATGGCTCAGGCTCTAAGATCAAGTATAGACAAATGGGACCTCATAAAATTGCAAAGTTTCTATAAGGCAAAGGACATTGTCAACAGGACAAAATGGCAACCTATGATTGGGAAAAGATCTTTACTAATACTATATCCAATAGAGGGCTAATATCCAATATATACAAAGAACTCAAAAAGTTAGACTCCAGAAAATTAAATAACCCTATTTAAAAAAATGGGGAGCAGAGCTAAACAGAGAATTCTCAACTGGGGAAACTGGAATGGCCGAGAAGCACCTAAAAAATGTTCAACATCCGTAGTCATCAGGGAAATGCAAATCAAAAGGACCCTAAAATTCCACCTCACATCAGTCAGAATGGCTAAGATCAAAAACTCAGGTGACAGCAGATGCTGGTGAAGATGTGGAGAGAGAGGAACACTGCTTCATTGTTGGTGGGATTGTAAGCTGGTACAACCACTCTGAAAATCAGTCTGGTGGTTCCTCAGAAAATTGGATATAGTACTATCTGAGGATCCAGCTATACCATTCCTGAGCATAAACCCAAAAGATGCTCCAACATATAACAAGAACACATGCTCCACTATGTTCATATCAGTCTTATTTATAATAGCTAGAAGCTGGAAACAATCCAGATGTCACTCAATAGATGAATGGATACAGAAAATGTGGCACATTTATACAATGGAATACTACTCAGCTATTAAAAACGACTTCCATGAAATTTGCAGGCAAATGGATGAAATTTGAAAGTATTATCCTAAGTGAGGTAACCCAGTCCCCTCAAATGAACACACATGGTATGTACTCACTGATAAGTGGATATTAGAAAATAAGCTCAGAATGCCCAAGATACAACTCACAGACCACATGAAGCTTTAAAAAAAGGAAGATCAAAATGTGGATGCTTCAGTCCTACTTAGAAGGAGGAACAAAATAATTATTGGAGGTAGAGGGAGGAAGGGACCTTGGAGGAAAACAGAAGGAAGAATCAAATGGAGGTAGGATCAGGTATGGGAGGAGATGGAGGAGAAATACAGATGGTTAGGAATTTGAATGGAGGTGTGTAGCAGTGGTGAATGGGGAACTGAGTGTACCCACTAGAAAGTTCCAGATGCCAGGAAAGCAAGAGGCTCCCAAAATGCAGCAGAGAAGACATTAGCTGGAATACCCAACAAAGGGAAGAGAGAACCTGTAGAGACCATACATAGAGGTTAGGCATGGCCCCTGGTTGAGGCACCCACACATCTCAAAAATATTAACCCAGAATTGCTCCTGTCTAAAAGAAATGCAGGGACAAAGAGTATAACAGAGACTGAAGGAAAGGCCATCCAGAGACCATACCACCTAGGAATCCATCCCATCTGCAGACACCAAACCCAGACATTATTGCTAATGCCATAAGCACTTGCTGACAGGAGTCTTATATAGCTGTCCCCTGACCAAAACAGAAGGTAAAGCTCACAGTCATCCATTGGACTGAGCACAGGGACTTCAATGGAGGAGTTAGGGGAAGGACTGAAGGAGCTGAAGGCTTTTCCAACCCCATAGGAAGAACAACAATATCAGCCAACCAGATGCCCCCCGCCCACCAGAGCTCCCAGAAACTAGACCACCAACCAGAGAGTACATAGAAGGACCCATAGCTCCAGCTGCTTATGTAGCAGAGGATGGCCTTATCTGGCATCAATTCCAGGGGAAGCCCTTGGTCCTGTGGAGGCTTGGTGCTCCAGTGTAGGAGCAGTGATGTGAGAGTGGATGGGCAGGTGAAGGAGCATCTTCATAGAAGCAGGGGGAAGGGGAGATGGGACAGGGTTTGTGGAAGGGAAACTAGGAAGTGGGTAACATTTGAAATGTAAATAAATGAACTAACCAATAAAAGTAAATAAATAAATAAAGCAGCACAATTAGGCCTCTCACACTCCCAAATAAAAAGCCTAGTACTAGAAAAGGGTTAACTATTTCTGAATTGTTGGCCAATAGGGTTCCACAGAATCCTTCCCCCCAAACATTCAGGGTATTGACAATACTGTTATTTACTCTCCAGAACTTGTCAATAAGACCTAATCTTGAACATATCATATATTTGAGTCATATTGTTGATGATATACATGAACAAGCAGATTCATTGTAGTATTTTCTCTGTATACAGTTGAAATCCTCATCAATTGAAAAAAATCAAAGTACTCAAAGCCCCCTAGAAGTTGAGGGTGGAGAGATGGCTCAGTGGTTAAGAGCACAAGCTATTCTTTCAGAGGACCCAGGTTCCATTTCCAGCGCTCATATGGTGGCTCATAACCATCTGTAACTCCAGTTACTGGATATCTGAAATCTTCTGATCTCCAAGGGCATCAGGCACCAATGATACACACAGATATACATGCAGACAAAACACATGTGTATATAAAGAACAGAGAACGTTCAAAAAAAACTATACAACAGCACCTTAGATCCTGGGCAAGAAGGGGACCTAGGACAATAGATTGCCCTAACTAAGAAACTATATTAACTGACGTTGTAAAATAGAACACACAACACTCACGGCTTTTATTACTTTTGCAAATTTGGTCTTCTCTTTAGTCTCCACAAGATAATCTTGCAATGTTTCCCTACTATAAATTGACAGGGATTTTAGTGACAAGGTCTACCTCAGACAACCAGTTTTGGTGATGCTGTCAAAACAAGGCTATTGGCCAAAATGAAGCGATGACTGGCATAAATGCTGTAACACATGTTAGCAGAAACATGTAGGCATACTACTACTATATAGAAAAGGCTTAGAGCACCCCCATGTGGTCAGTATATGTTAAGACAAAGCCAAGGCTTCTAACTCTGCAAATGTGGCTAACTTCCCTCCTTATTCCAAATGGCAGTTACGTCTGGCGTTCTTCAAGACCATTCACGGCTGAATCTCACACTCGTATAGGTTCATTAAATTCTCCTTCCTCAATCATAATAAAAGATAAAATTCCCAAGACATCATTTTTTAAAAAAGAATAACAAACAATCAAGTAATCTTCAATAACAGTGTTCCTAGAATGAATGAATGAATGAATGAATGAATGAATGAATGAATGAATGAATGAATGAATGAATAACTTATGCTTATGGTTTTATACATTTTATTTGTCTGATAGCAGAATTCATGAGGATAAACATAGACTTGGTGACACACAACGCAACCATTACAGGGTGATGTTGAAGGAGGGGAATAAAAGCAGGGTTGGGTTCCCTCTTGGGTTCCCTCGGAGAAGAAGGGGAGAAGGAAAGGGGGAAAGGATTGTGGGAGGGGTGGCTGGGATGGGGAGTAGTGAGTGAAACAAGAGCCCCAAAGTGTAACTGAGTAACTTGTAAACAAGAGCCGAAACATTGTAAGACATGCATACAGGAATGATGATTGAATAATACAAACTAAGAAGTAAAGAGGACACTGGTGGGGTGACTGCCAGCACAGCTAGCTGCCCTAGGTGCGAAGTGCTCCCATCCCCTCCCTCCAGCTTAGTAAGTCCCATGTGGTACTGGGCAAGAAAGCTGTTCTCCACAGCCTCAATATCCTTGACTTTCTGGCGTGTGGGAAGAAGGGAGCTGTGATTATTTTCCCAGTAGTTCTCTGAGATAACTTCCATTCCTGCAGGTAGGGGGTGTGTGAATGATGGCACTTTCCCTGTAGCTCCCCTGTAGTTTCACTGTTTTCTTCTGCTTAGCTGTATTTGAACTGTACAATATACTTTGAGAACCAATGCTGGAAGATGAGAATGGGAAGCTCTAGAATGACATGATACTGGGGGCTTTTCTATGAATGTGCTTTAAAATAACAACTTTCAGCTAACTCTAAGAACTGTGTCCAGATTAAAACACCACAGTTAGGGAAATGCACATCAAAACAACTTGGAAATCTGATCTTACCCCAGTCAGAAAGGCAAAGATCAATGAAACAACCACCAACAAATACTGGCAATGACGTAGAGAAAGAGAGCACCCTCTTTTGGTGACATGCAAAACTGGTGCAGCCATTATGGAAATCACTGTAGAGAATTCTCAAAAAGCTAAAAATAAATTGTATGATCCAGCTATACACTCCTTGGCATATGCCCAAAAGTCTCAGCATCCTACCTGACAGATACTTGCTCAACCGTTCATTGCTGTTCTATTCACAAGACCTAGGAAATGCAAACAACCTAAGTGTCATTCAATTGATGAAAATGGGTAAATATACACTATATAATACAAGTCAGCTGTAAAAAAAAAAAAGTAAATTATAAACTTTGCTGGTAAATGAATAGAACTAAAAATTCTCATATTGATCAAGGTAAACCAGATCCAGGAAGACAAATGTCATATGTTCCCTCTCATCAGAGTCTCCAAGCTCCAAATTTTCAGGAGTACATATCCTAGACTAACTATAGATACCAGTGAAGTAAGATGGGACCATTATCTGGGTAGAGGATGAGGCAGCAGTGGCAGTGTATAAAGTGATAGGGAACCAGGAAAGCAGAAGGCTAATTAGGGAGTGAGAGATAAATACAGGAGAAAGGAGTATAAAATAGCAGTAAGAATGTCTGAAAAGGTCATAAGCAATCACACTGTTATCTACCTACCTAATAAATAAGCCCTGTTATACATGATAAGTAGTCATACAGTTATACATATATAGTTTAAATGAAACTTTCTCATCTAGGATGACAACACTCCCTCCAAGAACCAAAGACTCCCTAACCATAACCCTAATGCTAGGCATGAGACCCCTTTTCTGATTTGTTTGTAAGAATTGTCTGAGACACTCCTAAAACATTACAGATTATTGCTATTGTCTTTGATTGCCTTCCAGAAGAAGTCAAGTCCCTATTGCTGAAGATACTACTCACTTCAGACACAGAACCCAAAGGCTCTGAGCTAGAACTCCCTGAGGAGTGGCTTCCATGGTACCAGAAGGTCCTATGCAAGCTTCCTTAGGTGGTAAACAAATAACAGTCCTACCCTACTGTAATGCCTACAAACAACAATGACCAGAATAGCACAGTAACACCAAGTGCAGAAGTGGCACTAACACCTTCATGGTAACCAGCAACTCTCCAACTGGATTTAAGATCTTCTTCAACAAGAGGAAAATCATGCTTCATACTGGAAACCTAGCCAACTACCCAGGGCTGGTGACGTCATGGATCTTGGAGTAGAACCTACAACCACCACTTTAGTAAACCAGCACAATCCCCAAATACATTATAAACATCTGTCCTTATACCCTCAGATAAGTGTAGTTCTCACCCCTGATCAAACAAACAACCAATCAAACTTCAGACTTGGGGAGCCCAGTCCCAATGGTAACATCCACAAAATAACTCCTGCACCTAAAGCTTGGGAACGTTGTGAAAGAGGAGTGTTGCACAACTGTAATATAGAGTGAAAGAGAGTTTAGTATGAGATTGTGTCTCCTAAGAATGCTAGAAGCGACAACCATAGCCACACCAACATGACTGCACATAGTTGAACAAGAACAGTAATAATAGATATCACAAACTGGGCAGGGAAAGGCCTAAGAGGCCTCAATCCTACACAAAGAACTACAGGCATGCAAATAATGCTAAGAGCTGAAGAAATAGTTTTCCCCAAGTAAAAGTACCTTAATTAGTTATCCAATACTAAATGGTCAGTTCTGGAAACATACACATAGAACATGATACAAACTGAGTATGTTATATTTAGGACTATATGTGTATATACATATAGCAATATGTATATGAAAACAACTAATGAAAAAAGAGGCCATGAATTTGGAAGAGAGATAGAAGTGTTGTGTTGGAGGATTAGGAGAGAAGCAAGGGAAGGGGGAAAGATATTAAAATCTCAAAAATAAAATAATAAAAAAATAAGCACTTAGGAATTTTTTAAAAGTCACTACTCTTCTGTGCTGTTGGGTTTAATTAAAGTTGCTTTTATGAGCATGGGCATGAATGAGAAGTTAATTTGCTCTATCATACCCTCTTTTGGGTGGTGGAAAAACTATAAAAGTGGAAATGCTATATGATTACAAGAAAACAGTGTGTATGTGAACAAGTTTTGTCAGCACAAACTAGAGTTGTCAGAAAAGAGAGAACCTTAACTGAGAAAATGCCTCCATAAGATCTCTTGTACTGCTTGTTCCTCGACTATTGCATCTATTATATTGCTAGACCCTCAACTTAGAACTGACCTTAGTACATGCATGTAATCAAAGTGGTATAAAAGCATAAAGGAGAAGGGGGTATAGGATAGGGGGTTCTAGGGAGGGGAAATGGGAAAAGGGGATGACATCTGTATTATAAATAAAATATCCAATAAAAATGAAAAAAAAAAGATCTGGCTGTAGGTAGTGCTTAATGTGAGAAGGGTACAGTCCATTGTAGGTGGGGACACCCCTGGGTTGTAGTCCTAGGTTCTATCAAAAGACAGACTGAGGAAACCAGGGGAATCAAGTCAATAAGTGGCCTCTACATCCACTCATGCATCTAGATTACTGTCCTGTTTCAGTTCCTGCCCTAACTTCTTTCAGTAATGAACAGTGATACAGAAGTAAAACCAAATAACTCCTTCTTCACCCCACCCTGCACTCCCAGGTTGCTTTTGCTCATAGTGCTTCATCACAGGAAAAGAAACCCTAACTAGGACACAGTATTTTCCAGATACAAGAGAGCATTTGCTCATATGAATTCACAGTATTTATGGCAGCATGTATAAGACCTGTGTAAACTAAAGAGATAAAATTCCACATTGAAAAGGGGAGGTAACTAATAGATGCCTAGAGAGGGAGAGTGTTTTCTTTAGGAGTGTGGTCTCTGGAAGATCTAACACACACACACACACACACACACACACACACACACACACACACACA
>JANHMN010000027.1:212000-247234 GCA_030674055.1 Rhabdomys pumilio
ACACACACACACACACACACACACACACACACACACACACACACACATACACCAGTGGATGGCCTCAAGGATAAGAGTATACGGTCAGCATTAATAGAACTTCATGTTTTGTTGTTGTTGCTGCTATTGTTTGTTTCATTTTCTATATACTAATAATAAACTTGCTGAGGAAATCACAAAAAAAAAAAACTCATTCACTGTGGGGAACTGACAGAAGGCGGCTATCATCCTTGTAGCCATCTTGAGCCATCTTATACACTGACAAGAGACTTGTTTTCAACAGACTACAACAGCTGAGCACACTCTGATAACATCTTGTTTTATATACCCAGGATTTTCCCTTGGGTGTGTGTGACTTAAAGGCTTGACGTAAAGGTATGAGACTTGTAAAAGGAGAGAGGCAGACAGAAGAAGGAACTGGAAACTTGGAACTGGAAACCTAGAGCTTGGAGGCACAAGTGACTACGAACTAGGGACTAGGAACTCGGGACTTGGGACTTGGACTAGGAACAAGAGACTTGGAAAGAGAGAAGAAGAGAAACTTGAGAATAAACGGGACTGAATCACACTCTGTCTGGTCTTCATTCTTCACGTCCTCCCTCACTCTCTCTCTTGCTGAACCCTGACCAGCAGACCAGAGCAGAAGTACAAGCCGGGACAATTTAGCCCCCAAAGCTTGGGGCAGTGCGGGCTCTAACAATTTTGGCCCCCAAGTCTTTGGCAGTGCAGGTTCCAACATTTGGCAGAGAGGTTCCTCGACAATTTACAATAATTTTAAAAATACATTAAAATACTTTGGAATAAAAATAAGAAGGTAAAAGACTTCTACAATGAAAACGTTAAACCTCTGAAGAAGGCAGATGGTGGCATGGCACAATAGGTAAAGATTCCTTCTTACCTCTCAAGCTTAACAATCTGACTTCAATCCTTAGAAACCACATAAAAGTGCAAGGGATGAATTTATCCAACAAATTTTTCCTATGGCCTCCAGATGGATGCATACACATAAACTATGATGATGATGATGATGATGATGATGATGATGATGATGACGACGATAATGATAATGATAATGATAATGATAATGATAAAAATATCAGAAGATTGAAAAACTTCCCAGGCTCATGAGTGTTGAAATTAATGTCATAAAAAAAATAATTTCTGAAGACAGACACAACACAATCTCTATCAAAATTTTAATAACATGCTTTACAGAATAAAAAAACCCACAACCATAAGTTGATATGGAAGTGCAAAAAGACCTTGAGTAACTAAAGTAATCAAAACAGAGAGAAAAATGCTGGGGATGGGATGTTACCATGCCCAATCTCAAGTTATAATACAGTGATGACATGTTACTAGCACAAAGGCAAACATGTCGCCCACTGGAAATGAGTGAGTGTCTAGATTAAAGGCTACATAGCTCCAGCAACCTAATTCTGAACAAAGGTTACAAAAACTTACACTAGAGAAGAGAATGGCTTTGACAAACAGTTCTGGAAAATTCGATTTCCATACGTAGAGCAACACTAGATTGCCCCATCTCATTCTGTACAAAAGTCCATTAAGGGATATTGAGCCAGATCATGTGGTATTAGTACTTGCTGTGTAAGCCTAGTCACATACATGTGACTAGGTTTACATGAGAACCCATGTGAACATGGAAGGAGAGAGCCAATTACACAAAATTGTTCTCTGATCTGATCTCACAAGTTCCATGACAGGCTCGTTCACATATACTTATGAACATACACACAAGTAATAAGAAGAAATGAAAATAATAAATCTGAATGGAACATATGCCTTAATGAAAGTTCTGACACTCTGTCACAGAACACAGATAAAACACCCCAGAGCATGGGCATAACAAATACTTTCTGAAACTCACTCTAATTGCAGCCAATAACTATAAAGTCAAACAAATGAAACTGAATGAAACTTAAAGGCTCCTGAATGTGAAGGAAGTTATTGGGATAAGAGGAGAAAATCTTTGCCAACTGCACATCTTTAACATAAGCTTAATATTTAGAATTTATAAAGAATTTAAAATACTAAACACTAAAGAAATGAATTGGTAATTGAGCAAATTAGTCAAATAGACAGCTCTCAAAAGAAATATAGACAACAAATGCTTAAAAAATGTTCAATATCCTTAACCATTGGAGGAACTGAACACTATATTGAGAATCAATCTCACCCTAGTCAGAATGACAATAGTGAAGAAAACAAATGAGGTTAAAACAAACTGCTATCTCTTTAGTAAACAATGTGCTGCTAAGATTGGGGAGAGGAGCAGCATTCTTTATTTGGGGCTGTTTCAGTCTTTTTTAGTAAACCTGTGCATTTAAAGACAATAAACTTTCTTTTTAAAAGATTTTAAAGATTTATTTATTTTATGTATATGAGTGTTTTATCTGCATGTACACCTGCACACCAGAAAAGAACATCAGATCCCAATATAGATGTCTGTAAGCCACCATGTGGCTTCTGGGAATTGAACTCAGGACCTCTGGTAGAGCAGCCAGTGCTCTTAATCACTGAGCTGTCTCTCCAGCCCGGCAATGAATGTTATTTGTGGAAACAGATGGACTTGTTAAGCAAACTAAGGCAGACTAATGTCTCTGTGTTAGTTATCATTTATTACAGAAAGCTTCTCTGATAAAAGTTGAGTGGTGTATAAGTGCATGTCTGATAAAAACCCTGAATAAAGAAGACACACAGGTACAAATCCTACCCTAAACAAGAAGCTATCTGCCATCCATAGCTCCTGGAAAAGAGAAAAGTCCAGGACAAGTCTCACACTCAGGAGTAGCTGACCAACACAAAATGGACTCTGTGGTTTTTGTTGTTGTTGTTGTTGTTGTTGTTGTTGTTGTTGTTGTTGTTGCTGTTGTTGTTGTTGTTTGGGGCTTTTTAAAAAAGAGAGATCGAATAAGAAGTTGAACAAGAAGGGAGAAAGGGTATTGGAGGAGTATGTGGAGGGGAAAGAATATGATCAGAATATATTATATAAAAACATTAAAAGAATAATTAAAAATAACAGGGAGGACAGGTTGTATAGAGAAAGGGGAAGATGGTACAAAAGAGGGTAATAGAGAAAGACAAAACATTTCATTTTGTTTTCATTTGTAGGACCTCCTCTTGTGTCTGTGATACACATAGATATATATGTGTGCATATACATGTATCATATATATAAATCACTTGCACTAAATGGTCATTAACGTGGAGACCCATGCATGGACAATGTGTAGAGAATGAGACTTTGGAATACTCCAACCTTAATATTGTTATTACACCCCTCTCCTCAAGCCCCAGGTCTATGTGGAAGGAAAGAGTAAAAGATATTAAGAGCCAAAGGTGGTGGATTATTCCTACAGAGAAACAGTATTTTCCAGATACAGCAGAGCTGATACAATATCAACTCTGTGAAAGTGTGTGTATGCATGCATGTGTGCATGTGTGCATGTGTGATGCAAACTCAAGGATGACTATTTAGTGGGAGGAAGGAGACCAGGTAATGAATAATGAAGACTCCAGGTTTGAGAATGATACGAAGAATTATATGCATCAAGATGACTCTTTCTCGATACAAATCCTACTTGATATTTTCCTTTACTTATAATCATCCATGGTAAAATATAAAGAAAAAACATGAAGCACAGTCAAAAACCTGCAAGTTGTAGTTTATAAATGACATTTTAGTCATACGTGTTGACTAAATAATGTGCTCAATAAATAACAAGATTTAAATTAGCAGAATAATGTTTTACTTTTATTACCATGTTATTCCAAATAGGGTTCACAATTATTTATAAGAGTGAACAGTGTTGGAGAGATGGCTCAGAAGTTAAGAGCACTGACTGCTCTTCTAGAGGTCCTGGGTTCAATTCCTAGCACCCACATGGTGGCTAACAACCTCTGTAACTGCAGTTCCAGGGAATCCCATGTCCTCTTCTGCACTCTAGGGGCTCTACATGTATCTGGTACACAGACAACTTGTAGGCAAAATACCTATAATCATAAAATTAAAAATGAATAAAGTCTAAAATTCTTTTAAAAAAAATAAACAAAGAAACTAGGAGGGCCAGGCCAGCAAGATGACTCAGTACATAAAAGTGTTTGGCAACAAAACATGGCAACCTGAGCTCAATACCAGAAACACACAAAAAGAGGATTAAGCATCTGTAATCCCACCACTCAGGCGGCAAGATGAGGGGCAGACAGGAGCATCTCAGAAGCACTTGAGTCATTTTGTCTGGAGTAGGGAGAGCAGCAGAAACAACAAACTCAAGAGGACAGACTACTTCCAGAGTTGTCCTCTCTTCTGATCTCTGTCTATCTATCTGTCTGTCTGTCTAAGTATCTATCTATGTCTGCCTTTCTCTCTTCTTCTCCCCTAACTCTGTATCTACATACCTATCATATATAGATATGTATATATTTATATATAGTATATATAAATATATAAAAATTATATATATATATACATACATATATATACATGTATATATATAAAATCCTTCTCTCCCTCTCTTTCCCTCCCTCCTCCCCTCCCTTCTCCTCACTTTTGACTGCTCTAAGGTAACCAACTCCATCTGTCATACACCCCAGCAGCCACAATGTTCTTCTGCACTACCACAGTCCTGAGGCAATAAAGTTAACAATCACACTAAAGTTTGCAAATAAGGAGCCAAAAGAAATCTTTCCTCCAAGTAGATTTTTTGTCAGGCATTTATTTCAGAGCCTTCCATTTTAGGGAGAAGTAGTCTATTCCTAGGAGTCCTGATAGATAGCATTTCCCATTACTGTTTCTATGTCTTCTCTTTTCTCTAATAGTTTATTTGTATACACAGGAAATGCTTTTCCCTCAGTGATTTTCACGAAGGATGGGTCAGGGGAGATTTTCCTTCCCAGTAGCATACTCTCAGGCCTTCTCCCATTTTCACGTGACAGAGGAACGCCGAGCTTGCTTGGTTCATCTCTGTGTTTTCTCTAGTTTTCCTGGGGCAGCATTCTCTACATCTCCTTAAGAAAAGTTCTTCCCATCAGATGCCTCAACTCAACCCCTACATAATGTCTGCCTCAATCTGGAGTCAAGAATCAGGAAACACACTAGCTGAACATAGGAACCACACGTTCCTTCTCGACTGCATGCAATGTTTGGTTGTACGAAGTATGGTAGCCACTTTGAATATTTGTTTTTTTTCCCCAAAACTCTAAATGGGGAACACTTCAAAGACTATAAACCCATCTTTTGCTATATTTTATATAAAGACATACTTATAAATTCTATGTGTATATGTATAGTCTTGTGCCATCTCCCACACATACACACATGCATACTACATATGTTCCCACTCGATCTGTGGTGGCAAGTTTCCTTCTATATGCTTCTACAAGTTCTCACTGTAAATTTAGCCAATCAAAACAGAATCTTATTGGAATCTGTGAGTATTTGGAAACAAGTCTTCTCAAGTTATTCATGTCTATGTCATGTGACTGGTAGTGGTTGAGTCCAATTTTTATAAATTTTATTTACCTAGGAATCTCCCATGATGCTTTTAAGATTGGGACTCTATATAACCAGCTGGAACTTTGGGTTTTTCTCCCGCTTGTTTTTCTATCACTCTAAACTACTATGATCAAATTTACATGCTGTGTAACTGGACAAAGTATACAGTATCCTCTTTCATGGAGGCTGCAGGATTCCTATGATTCTAGTTTTAAGAACAAAAGTCACATCCTTGGAGTATCATATCCCTGCACATTCTCAGGACCTTGGACCTGACTGGAGTGTTGAGGGAATGGAGAAAACACACACAGACACACAGAGAAGCTAGGCTCTATGATGGTAAAAGCAAAGCTCGGAAGCTTTGTGTTGAACAGACGAGCAGAGTAACTGCATTAATCTGAGCCAGGAGAAGGGGCTACTGCACTCAGATCAACAAGGAGGCAGGGTTTACGGTGGTCATCTGGAACAAGGGGACAGGTTTAGCTAATATCCACAGGAGCAGACTCTGTAGGGGAACAGTCTTCAGGATGTAAACACTGGGGGAGGGGAGCCACATTGGACATTTTCTGATCACACTATCAGCATCCACACTTGTGCATCTAAGTGGGGAGGGCTGAAGCCAAGGTCCTGACAAGGTTGTGGGCAAGTCAACAACACACAGTTACTCAAGACTCCATCTACTTAGAACTCCTCTGTTCCCTATATGGGATTTGAGGCATAAACAAGCCTACCCTTATTCTATCTCATAATGGAGGCCAATCCTGATCGGTAGGATTAGCCAATTGTTAAGGATGGATACTCTACCCTGTTTTTCTCCTGGGAACAAGGTTCCCACTGGTGAAGTTTTTGTTTTTATCTGAGATTTATATTCTCAAAGGATAGTGTGTTACATTTTCGGTTTTATACTATGTTACCAGGGTTAGTTATCAGACCTATGTTCATATTCTAGAAAATAAATTTGAAAACATTCCCAGTACAGTGATGCTCAGACAAGCAGCACAGGTGCCTCTCAAGATCCTGTCCTCTGTTAGCTACTGCAGCCTCATTTAAGATGTGCACCATATTACTTTTAAAGCAGGAGTCACTTGATATTTAAAACTAAAACCTACCTGATGAAGCTAACTAAACCAGGTAATTTGGGGAGAAAATTGCTTAACTACTTTTAAAATTATTTCAATTATTTCTTTTGGTTTTATATTTCTTCCTTGATTCTAATTAATATTTCCTAAGAAAAACATATTTTAATGTGTTTCAAGAATTTTCACTTTGAGGACTAAAAAAATGCCCCATCCCTTACACACACACACACACACACACACACACACACACACACACACACACAGTTCCAATGACAAACTTAACTTAGATTCTAACACAGTTCACCTTGGAAAACCAATGAGTTCATTAGGTTTACTTACTCACTTACAGAGCAATGAGTGAGGCAGTGGTGTTAGATGATCTTAAAACAGCAACCTTAGAAGACCTGCACCCAGCAAGAATGATGCCTTCCTCATGACTGTATAGAGAAAGTCCCCTCCCCCAGCCTCTCTCAGAGACTCCAAGGCTAGATCCAGTCAGAGTATGCATGAATTGCACACAACTGGCTGGGAGGGTTGGATGGATACTAAGGGGAGGATCCCATGACCCACCTTGCTCCTTCCTTCTATGGGAAAACATCAACAGTCACCAAGCCTAACTGGAATGAGAACTCTTGATGGTAGTGATTTGGCTTGGAGTATAGTCCTGTACAATAAAATGGCATTTCTAAACTTACCAAAATAGTGTATTCAACCATCATTAATCTTCTCCAAAGTCCTCACAGTGAGGTTCTCTTTCCTCCTGTTCTTTGATCTGTAGGCTTCTTCAGGAATTCTTTTGACTTAACTTTTTCCTATATGGACTGCATTATTCTCTTTCCTCACACCTCATTTGGAAATGATTTCTTCTCCATTTACTATAGGAGTTACACTTTGTTTTTTAATTGTGCGTGTATGGTGTGTGTGTGTGTGTGTAAAAACATGTCATTGTGCAAGTGTTGTGGTCATAAGGCAACTTCTGGGAATGAGTTATCACCTCCTACCTTGTTGGGTTTCCTGTTGCCTCTGCTACTGAGCTGTTCTCCGAGATGAGAAGCCTGTGAGCTTCTGTAATTTTTCTGTCTCTCCCTCTCATCTTTCTGTAGAAGGGTTGGGATTATAGGTGTGTACAGCAACATCTGGCTTACGTAGGTTCTTAGATCAAACTCTATCAGGCATGCACAGCTAGCACTTTTACCTGCTGACCCCGAAACCCCCACTCCTCAGCCTCAAGTTACAGTTCTTAATACTTTTAATAACATTTTAGGTTATCATTTTAGAAATGTGATTTTTAAACATAAGTTTACTTATGCCTACTGAAGTCAAAGGTAGAAAAGACCCATTATTGGATAGCAGTTTATTGATTTATTTAGTGATTTACTTAAAACACTGCCTATTTGCCAAGCATGACTTTACTTGTTACCGACAACAGAATGGCCTGAAGACAGCTGAAACAATGGGTCACTGCTCTTGACAGGCTGCTGACTGCTACTGTGCCCTGCGGTTTTAGAGTAGCAGTTCTCAACCTCTGGGTCATGACTCCTTCGAAGGTTGAACAAAACCTTTTTACAGGGGTTATATATCTGACATCCTGCATATCAGATATTTATATTACAATTCATAACTGGTAAATCACATAAATTACAGTTATGAAGTAGCAATGAAGATAATTTGTGGTTGGGGGGTCACCACAAGAAAACGTATTAAAGGGTGACAGGTTAGGAAGGGTGGGCACCACTGGTTTAGAGTATAAGATGAGAACACAACCTGCATCCGGCATCGAAGCCTTCCAGGAGCTCTTGTGTCTTCAATTTACCACTGCCATTTCTTTCCGTGCTCACTGGGTGTCAGACTGCTTATTGCTGGATCTGGGCAACACCACCACTTTTCCTAGTACAACCCTGGGTTATGTTTGTTTATCTTCACTTTCATATTAGAAAGGAAAGCAATGTTTTAGACATTTGCTTTCCTTTCTAATATGGTTTTAACTGGCTACTTAACTGGACATTCCTGTTGTAATCCCACCACTTTTTTACCTTTGAATTGATCTCTTCAGTCAACTTGAGCGTTTGGTGTATGGGGCAGGCTGCAGAGAACAGTTCCAGAGAGAGCAGTTTGTTACATTCCAGGGCCTAGTGCCTCACTAAAGGACCACATTTATCTCCTGCATTTATTACTTTGTTAAAACTGTAATTCTGGATGCCTGGAGACAGTGATGTTTGGTAGGGCCACCGATACGGCCACTTCAGACAGCAGTTTCTTCAGAATGCCATGGCTGTTAACTTTCTAGTTGGCAGGGATTCCAAGTTCCTAGAAACTGATTCCCAGAAGACAGCAACAGCAAGCTCCCTTCTTGAATACAAGTCTTTTTTTTTTATATTCTAGTCCTCCACTCTGCCAGGTAACACATGGCAGACCCTCAATAAATACTAAATGATCTTAATACCATGTAAGTGATGCTATTAACAAAGCATGCATCTATATGTCTCAATATTCTTACACTGGCCACAGTTATTGCCACATCTTCTTTAAAATATATTTCTTCATACCACGGCTTTTTGTTGTTTTCTTAAGAGATCAAATATGACCTTAAGCCAATCTTGACTACCTTTTAAAAACTTCCATTTCTCTGGCCTAGTCTGCTACCAGGCCCTCATACTCACACTCTCTGGCCACACTTTTTTTCATTTACACACTTTATAAAGTTTCACTCGTGAAAGCATCCAGCATCAATCCCTTTTGACCTCTGATCCCCAGATCAAAAATTACTCCCTTACTATGTACTCAGAGTATTTTCAATATAATTTAATATATTATATTTACATTTTATCCTCCATTCAGACTAAGTGTTCCTCATAATTACCTGAGGTTGCATAGCAAAATATTCTAATCATGTTTGGTACTAAATAGCACTAAATACTTTAACACCTTAATCAGTAGTTCTCCATCCGCCTAATGCTACAACCTCTTAATACAGAGCATGCTGTGGTGACTCCCAACCGTAAGATTATTTTCACCGCTACTTCATAAGTATAATTTTGCCACTTTATGATGATCTGTTTCCAACCTTCTTAGGTGACCTGTGTGAAAGGGTGGTTCAGCCCCCACCTCAAAGAAGTCACAACCCAAAGGTTGAGAACCGTACCGTTAAATAGGTACTCAAATTTGTAAGCTTCGTTTCTACAACTAGACAATACCTCCCCACACTAAACTTGAAACCGAATTCAGCTCTTCCTGAGGGAAATCTGTTTAGTCTCTTCCCAGAGAAGTGCCTCTACACTTAGTTTTGCATTCCTTTTAGTGTTCCTAGATCCTGACAACCAAACTTCATCTCAAAGTCGTTGCTTGAAACTGAGTTTCCCTTCTTGTAACTCAAGCAAAGCTGGCACAGTATCGGCTGCTAATACCCAAATCCCAATACTAACTCCTTAGGAAAGATGATGCTACTCTCAAATTCTCAGTTTTTAGGAAAATATATACTCACTTTGTGAATTTGTTTTCTTGCAAATGATAAAGTATGGAGTGCACTGTAGTTGTAGACCCTTCCTTTAACTGCATGCAGCTCTCTCTCATTCACTATCTCATCTTCATTTCATGAGTGATGCAATTAATAATCACTGGCTAGAGGCCAACAGACTGGGAAAGGTAGTTTTTTTAATAATTCAAATGCTTGTAATTATGGGTTGTTGGACTTAAACAATAAAATCTGAGTTTTAAAAAAATACATTTTCAACTTGTTCATATTAATGTATACCTTCAGAGTTCTAGGCTGAGCTTAGGAATACTATTTTGTTTTTACAGTGGTATGCTGGCTAGTTCATGGCTTCTGCATCAACTCCTGCTTCCAGGTCCCACTCAACTTGAGTTCCTGCCTTGGCTTCCCTCAATCAACTGTGACTTGGGATATGTAAGACAAAGAGACCCTCCTTCCCCTCCAACTTGCTGCAATTGTAATCCCAGCTAAGACAAGTGGGATCTCAATAAATAAATGAGACTCAACTGATCAAAGTTCACTTTCACCCCATATGCATTCTAAACTCTACAAACATACCCACCAGACTGTGTCTATTGTTTTTAAATTTTTGAAACTTAAAAATATTCTCTATTTTTCTGTAAGAATTTTAGTTTTAGTTTAATTTCTAAAATTTTTAATAGCATTAGTTTTAGTTTTAATTTTTTGAGGATTTTCTTTCCACTAATAACAAGCAGTGTCCGGAATAACTATTATCTCCCATCTTTAATCGACTGACAAATATAAGACAATGAAAAACAGGCCTCTGAGTTTTCTCCGGGTATTTAATGAATTCAAGAGTCATGTAGCCATATTCCATAAAATGTGATTACCTGTAGTGGAGGCTGCAGCCCTACTGAGGCAAACAAATGCATCACAAGATAGCTAAAAGCCTTGCGCAGATGTACTTCTGTTCTTACCTGCTACAATGTAGTCTGCGATGTAATGCAGAGATAAATAAGACTGTCTCTCGGGTTTTTTTCTAATTTATAGACCTTAAATAGATGAAACACAAAAAACCTCTACTTAAACAGTTCTAAATATTATGTTTACTATAAACTTTTTTCTCCCAATATAGATGGGAAGGCCAGCCTTTGGTATAAATAATGTATTTCCATGACAACACTTAAAGGATAGCATTAGTGTACACTATCATTGGTGCGGTCTTTTGGTAAGGGCACCGCTAAGGCCTCTTTACTCTCCGTAAGTGCTCTAGGCTGATGAATGAACACACTGAATTTAACACCCTGGTTGTTGGCAGCTCTGACAAAACCACTATTGGCAGTCATTGTGATGGCTTTCAGGGTATCTCCTGTCCCAAAAATTGTTAAGGAACGGCTATTAATTTTTGAACTTGCCACTAGTCTCAAGGCACGCTCAGAAGGCTGGTCTGGCACCACGCTGATTCGTTTAATTAGTACAGCAGCCCTCTCTCTCTCCCCTGGTCCCCCTAGGGTATCGAGAATAGACTGAAAATCCTTGACAGCAGATTCACAGGCAAACAACTCCTTGTCCTTCATAAATGCTTCCAGCTGAGGTAGAACCCGTTCTTTCCTCTCTTGCTCTGCTTGCTCTGTGAGTACTTTTTCTTTGAAGACAAAGTGGCAGCCTCCATAACTCATGGCAGAGACGTATGTGATTAAAGTGGTAATGTCCAGATTTACTCTTTTGCACACATCAACCTTGATCTCTGTTGGAAAGGCAACATGAGCCAGTACATTGTCTCGGTCTACTCTTGTCACTTGCAGAAGTTCTTGGCCCTCGTCATCTGACTCACTCTCGCTCAGCTGGAACTCTTCAGGGTGATTTAGCAGAGAGTTGACCGCTACAATGTCTCCTCTTACAGATATGCCCATATCTTTCAGCTTGTCTGCCATGGGGCTGGAGACACTGTTGTAAAATGCAAAGACAATGTGAGGGTTACTGTACTGCACTGGTTGCTGTCGACTGGCCTGGAGGAAGTCTTCAGCCTGTTCAATGATGCTTTTGTCGCCGTACTGGCCCCTGCCCAGCCAGATGTTATGCAGTGCTTCAGCCTTTCGACCAATGGCTTTGACCCAAGTATGACCTCCATTTGCTACGACATCCACCACAAGAGTCTGCTTTTCTCCCAAGGTATCTGTGTAGCCGAAAACACGAAGAACACTAATAACTTCTTCCAGGTTCTCTGCAGATTCCACAATGGCTTTCAAGTGTGTTAGATTTGTGCTCTGTAGATGAGATTCTTTAATAGCTACCTTCCCAGCCTCTATTTTCTGTAAGAATTTTAGTTCTGCCTTCAGTTTGCTGCACAGCTTTGCACTGCCTTCTATGCCACCTTTTCTTGACCGAGAAAGTGATTCTGCTCTTTTGATCAGTTCCTTGGCCATGGCAATTCTTTCAGAGAGCATGGAGTGTGCAGACATGCTGACAGCATTATTCCTTTCATAAAAAAAAAAAAAAAGAGGCAAATTTCAATGTCTGCTACTGTTAGGATGATTAGAAAGTCCAATCTAGCAACAATGTTTGTGAAGATTGAGAATATGAACCTGGGCTTCAGTGCATGGGATTTGGGGAGAGCCTCTTTCCTTTTGACAGCTGAACAAAGCTGGATGTTTGAGCTCTTCCTGAAGTGTGCTGGATTCTGACACTTGTTTAGACGTTCACTTCTTTAGACTATGGGATCCACACCATGTCCTGTATCAGGAAACAAACAAAATGAAACAAAACAGGAGTTTGGCAATGTGTTTTGTATCTCTATCAATAATTAGTCTTACTATCCAACTACTGAAAACTTTAAGATTCCAAACATGAAGATTAAAAGTTTAAAATGCTCATACACTCCTTCAACTGGGGAGCCCCAACATCCATCCCTGCCAAAAGTCCCCACCCTCACTCAATTTCACCCACTGCAGCCAACTCCACTCACATGACTGCCTACATCTAGTCTCTTCAGCAGGCAGGCATCAGATGGGACCTCCAACCACAAGTGACCCCCTACCCAAGGACTCACACCAACTACTCCATCCACTCCTACAACTTGCCTAAGGAGCAAGTGTCCTGCCGGCCTTCCAGCACCTTGACCCATATACCTCTTCCATGTAGGGAGCCAGCAACTCCTGCCACTAACCCCATCCATTTCTCCTGAAAGCCTTCACTTCCATTATTCCATAGATTTGCTACATTTCCCCTACTAGCTCAACTATGCCCACCCTAGCCAGCTCTACACATCTCTAAATGTACACACCTGGTCTCTCCTCTAAGCAGACACCAGACTCATGCCTCCAACTACACCTATCCCCAAAACATGACCACCTCTCTCTAGGGAGGGGCATAAACCTAAACTAATAACTCTACCTACTCCTGGGCTGGAGAGATGGCTCAGCGGTTAAGAGTACTGACTGCTCTTCCACAGGTCCTGAGTTCATATTCCCAGCAACCACATGGTGGCTCACAATCATCTGTAATGGTATCTCATCTGGTGTGTCTGAAGACAGCTACAGTGTACTTATATGCATTAAATAAATAAATAAAACCTTCTACCTACTCCTGAGACTCATCTAACGATCATGAATTCCTGTCTTCTGGACCCCTCTCGGGGCAGGGATCCAAGAGTCATGTCACCAATTCCACCAGTACTTACTGCCTGAGGAAAAGTACTGATTACCTCCCATAGAAGGTTGACTGTATCTCTAATCCTATCCTTTATCAGTACACAGACTGTGACAACATGCACAAGACCTACATAAAATCAAACCAGGAAAAAAAATAAACCCGACATGGAGAAGGGGAAATGGGCACAAAGTTACACTCCTTAGCAAGAAGCTATTTGCAATTCATTTCTGCTGGTGGAGGAACTATCCATTTTCTTCAATGGAGTGACACTTTGTATAACATTCAAACTCCAAGGTAAGACCATGAAGTTAGATAGGAATGAAGGGAAGGCATGTCTGCGAGGGGAAAGACTGTGATGAAAATAAACTGTATGAGAAAATTTTTAAATTAAATAAACAAAACAAAAGTTTCAACAATGAAAAAAGATATTGGAGATACCAGAAGTTGGAAAGACCATCAAGGGTTGGTGGGATTACTATTGTGAAAACGACTATCCTACCAACAGCAAACTACTTATATTCATCACACTCCCCATCAGCTTGCCAAAACAATTCTTTACAGAACTTGATAAAACAATCTTAAATTTCATATGGAACTGCAAAAAACTCAGGATAGCAAAACAATCCTGAACAACAAACAATGGCTGAAGGTAACATCTCAGATTTCAATAAGTTATACTACAGACCTGTAACGGTTTGTATATGCTTGGCCCAGGGAGTGGCACTATTATAAGGTGTGGCCTGTTGGACATAAATGTTTCACTATGGGTGTGGGTTATAAGATTCTCATTCTAGCTGCCTGGAAGCCAGTATTCTGCTAGCAGCCTGGAGATGAAGGTGTAGAATTCTCAGCTCTTCTTGCACTGTGCCTGCTTGGATGCTGCCATGTCTTGATAATGGACTGAACCTCTGAACCTGTAAGCAGCCCCAATTAAATGTCCTTATAAGAGTTGCCTTGGTCATGGTGTCTATTCATAGCAGTAAAACCCTAACTAGGACTATAGTAACAACAACAGCATAGTATTACTTAAAACAAAATGAAATAAACAACAACAAAAACCTCGATCAAATAAAGACCCATAAATGAACTCCTCAAGCCATTTGATTTTTGACAAAGAAGTCAACAATACACCCTGGAGAAAATAAAGCAGCTTCACCAAATGGTGCTAGTCAAATTGAACAGCTAATGTAGGAGAAAGAAACCGGATCCTCATTTCTCACCTTACACATAACTCCAAGTGGATCAAGGACCTCAACCTAAGACCTGATAGCCTAACTCTGATAGAGGTGAAAAAATTATAAAACATACTAGAAGTCACTGTCATAGAAAAGGACTTTCTGAACAAGATCTTTACAGCACTGAGGTTAAGAACAACAATTAATAAGTGAAACCTGAAACTAAAAAAGTTTCTAGACAGCAAAAAATGCCATTACTTGAATAAAGAGGCAGCCCACAGAATAGGAAAAACATCTACCATCTATACACCTGACAGAGAGTTAGTGTCTAGAATGTATAAAGAACTGAAAACATATCCATAGAGATCAGAACATTATTAAGGGACCACAGAGAGGGGTTTTTAAGGGAAGAAAGAGAACACACTGATGAAAAGGGTTAAATGGAAAATAAAACAGGAATGGTTAAACTGGGGTGAGTGTGAAGAGTATGGTAGAGAAGGAAGTGTAGGAAGGAAGAGTAACACTAAGGACCTCTCAACACACACACACACACCCCAAGAATTAAAATGGAACTACCTTACAACAGAGCAAAGCAATGTCCCTACTAGATATGAGGCTAACAAATAAAATTCCCAGTGTCAGAAATGGGTTATCTTTTGGAGCTGCTGGGCAGTGAGGCTCCACAGATATCCAAACATAACAGGGTATTGCCAATCCATCTAGAACTTGATGGTTAAGACCCCATTACAATTTGAGTCATAGGCCATGGAGAAATGGAGCTCGTACAGACCTAGAAGCTTCATCTCTACTGGCTAATTCTCATAGTTCTTCAAGGTATTATGAAGGCTAAAAGAGGAGAAAAGCAATCTTCAATAATATCCAGCTATGAATCCTTGGAGTTCCAATTATTACTGGCCTGGCAAAACATGCCCATCAGTACATTAGCAGCACAAATATGGGAGAAACAAGCCACTTTATGGTTGGTGCTAGCATTTTGTCTACGCTCCACTCCACAGTTACCTGGCAACGGCCAAGTATGCCTGACTCACTATAAAAGGGGCTGCTCTCCCCTTCCACTCACTTTTGCTCTTGCCCTCCTGCTCTCCCTCTGTCCTCTTGTCCCCCTCTCTCCCCATTCCCCTCCTCCTCTCTCCATGTGCTCATGCCAGCCAACTCCTCCTATACTATACCCTCAGGGGGAAGGGATGCCTCAGCATGGGCTCACGGAGGCACATCCTTCCCCCATACCTGACTACACATCCACCAAACATATTCCTCCTCCTTTATCTTCTTATAAACACAACATCTGGATTTAAGTGACACTCCACAGGATGAAACCCATACTTGGCATCATTATTAGGCTAAGAACTATGCTAGGGAAGTCATCGGCCCTAGGGGAAAGCTTACCACTTTCTGCTGCTAGATAGACAGTGTAAAATTGACTTATTACTATATAGCCATGGATGAATGTATTTCTCAACCCTCATCGGAGAGGTTTCTATTACAGTAGATGGTTATTAACACAGTTATAAATACCCACAACTGGCCTAGGTGCAGAGACTAAAAGACTACATATAACTCTTAGTCCTAAAAGGGACATATGTAACACACATATGTTACTCTCAAAAGGCTTGGGGATCACCGGGAAAAGAAGGAAGGTGGTGGTAGACGATAATGAAACTTCTTCTGGACAGAGCATGGACCAAACCCGTGCAAGCCCAAGTCAGCATGGAGAGGGGAGAACTAGACCCACAATCCCCCAGGCAACTTTTGACAATTTTGAACTGCTGGGGGAGGAAAAGACAGTTTTCTCTAGGAGTGTAGCCTCTATTATGTCTCCCACTCTTCAGTGGAAGACCACACATCCGAGACTATCTGCGTAGTACAAAGCAGTCTTGAAGGAGGGGTGGATATGGGACTAGTTGGGGCATCCACAGTGACTAGGAACCAAACACATGATATGAAGTTCTCAAAGAACTGATTTTTTTTTAATGTAAAAACAACAGCTTAACATTAAAAATCCACAAACTGTCCAAACAAGAGTCTCTCCTAAACTACTCACTAGTCATACTAGGATCTCTCACCTCTTACTCCTTCCTTCAGTAGATGATTTTTTGTTTTCTTGCTTGGGGTTTGTTTTTGTTTTGTTTTTTTTTTTTTTTGGGGGGGGGTGTTTGTTTTTGTTTTGAGACATTGTTTCTCCATATAACCCCTGGCTGTCCTGGAACTTACTATGTAGACTAGCTTGCCCTTGAGCTCACAGAAATCCACCTTCCTCTGCCTCCCAAATATTGGGATTAATAGTGTGCACTACCGTGTCCGTACTGACAGTCTTTTAAGGAGTTGCCTCTTGATTTCCAGAGTTTAGATGTCAAGCAATCAAGACAGTCTGATTTCTGCATGTGATGTCAATTTAGCAATGTTTTAACTGAACAAAGGGGACAACCAACTGGTCTCCTGTTCCCATTCTGAAGGAAAAGCTGGAAAGACTCAGAAGAACACAGCAGATGGCTAGCCTGGTTGCTGGACTATGACAAGGTGCGAGAGCCAGGGGCGAAGTGCTTCTCCGTGAGTATGGTTCCCATCTCGGTCTGTCCACCTGAACAGCTGGGCCTGATCCAACAAGTCCTGATCAAATAGGCTCCAGCTGGCCTAGTGCTTAGAGGCCAGAGTAGGGAAGACGCAGACCTGACCCTTCCTGCCCCGACACCCGGCCCATGCCCTCCCTCTCCACCTCCCTCTATTCCCCACTCACTCCCTCAGTCCCCGGGTCCTCACCAGCAGCGCCAGACCCCACGCGCACATGGCGAGGGAACACAGGCAGTATGCAGGGACAGCTCACCAGCCAGCCCTCACCTTGTTCTGCTGAGAGGCACTCCGCCTGCTGAGTCCCGCCTCCGGCATTACGTGGTTCCGGCCCGGTGAGCTTGAGTCCCAGGCGGCACCGCAGCGACCATATTTGTTGAGGGCAACTGGCTTCTGCTACCAGAATGACGGAAACCTAAGCTCCCAGCCAGCAGGGGCGGGTCTAGGGCTGTGTCTCAATTGCACTGAGTCCTGGATGCTAAAACGTATTTGTGTCTCAGGTTTGGGTATTTTTAGCAAAATAAAAGTCGAGAGCCATCAGGTTCCAAACGCCACTCGGAAGCATTTTCAGTTGCATCATCTTGGCTTTTACATAGAAGGAACCTTTAAATGTGCTGTCCTTTTGAATAGGGCATAGGACTGCCCTATCCATAGCAGCTAATATCCATACCTTCTGGGGCTGTGGATATTTTGCCGAGTGTCCAAAGTTACCCGGAAAAAATTAGTTTGAGAAAGCAAAACTAATTGTAAATATTAGACTTCAATTGTCGTGTTTTTCTTGTATCCTGCTCCTTGTCCCAAGAATTGCTTTAAGGATTGAAGTAACTCAGATCACATACACTACCAAAATCTTAAGACAGGAGCAATATCTCATCCGGTGCTTTAAATATACTAAAAAAAAAAAAAAAAAAAAAAAAAAGCGCTGTAGCCAGCGCTATTCCAAATACATTACACACTAATTTAGTTCTAAACGAAAGGGTATATAGATGTATTTTGCACCTGAGGCACAGACAACTTATTTAAGCACAAATAACCCCTGTAAATGCCTCCAGCAAAACCTAAAACTTCTGCCAGGGTTTATCAAGCACAAATTCCAGAAAGGCTTTGGAACTTCAGGAGTCTAGATGAGGGGCAGAATTAAAATCATTACTTAAAAGACTTCATTAATAACATACCAGAGTCTTCTCTACCATCCAGTACAGCCAGCCCATTCCTCATCCTTCCCCAGAAATAAGTTTATGGTGATGTAAGCAAACGGGTGCCAGATAGGAGCCCAACCAAAGATAGGCACCATTAGCAAGTGTGAAGGTTTAGACTGAAATGCTGTCCCTAGCCTCCTTGCTCCTCCAATGCTGCCGTCTTCCATTTCCCCTCCCCTCCACCTTTTCCCTTCAAACAGTAAATAAGTAAGAAATTCCAAAGAAATATGACATTCAAAATCTACAAGATAGGTAGTACCAGACTCATACACAAACTCAACACTTCCAAACCTTCTGTTGGATTTGGAGGACGGAGAAGGCACATACAACAGCAAGCTTTCTTAAGAAGTGCCTTGTAACTGGAACCTTCAAATAACTGATTACTTTGGCCCTCAAATAAGAAGCTTGTTCATTTAAGGGCTGAAGGCACAAATAGGAAACAGTTCTCTGAAGTAAGGCAGCACCTCATATTCTAAGCATCAGTGGACTAGGAAGTATAAGGGATTGAAAAACTGCAAAAACCAAATTTTAGGTCCATAATTAAGAAAAGTAAAAGGAAAAATTTAAATATACTAAAAAACTTATAAAATATTTTGATAATGACCTACTTGGGCATTCAGTCCAATAACCATTAAGAAACTTGTCAAACGTGCTCCCTTTGGCAGCACATTTTAAACTAAAACCGAAGTAATCCAGAGAGCATTAGCATGGCCCCTACAAGAGGATGACACAGAAATTTGGGAAGTAAAAACTCACCAAAAGGCAAATAAAATCATTGTGAGACAATAGACAATTCCAAAGGCCACAGAGGAAAGTATTTTGTCACAGACAAGAACAATAACTAAGGGCTATTGGACTGGGTGCCAGAAAATTAAAATTCTAATCCAAGAAAAGTAACAACCCCTCCCACTGAGTATCAGTTTTTATTCTTTACAGTGAGGCAAAGGTTAGGACTGAGGAGTTGAAAAGCATGCAGACAACTGACAGGAAAGTGGGTGAGCTTAAGTACCAAGAGTCAGTAATTTCTATCTATGATAATCATTTGAAAATACAAAAATTCCTTAGAGCCCAGTGCTCCATTATAAAACAGTCCTCCTCACTCTTCCCTTCTACTTCCTGTCCCCCAATAGATGTAAACTTCAAGAACATTCATGTTTGTTAGTAACTTTGCAAAGCAAAATTTATGGTAAGGAATTTGAGACAAGCTTTCCAGATACAAAATGAACCAAATGTTGGGAGAAGCTATGAACACTGGGAACATTGTAATACACAAAAAGAAACTAAAATCCACAAACCTAAAATGATTTAAGAATGTTTGGGTATACAATGAGTTCCTACATCAAAGAATGAGTTTCTGAACTAAGACACAAAGGGAGCAGATTAGTGTCAAGGTCAATGAAAAGAATTACTTTGTTCAGTCTTGTCAACGAATGGAGGTGTAGGCAGCTTTCCATTTAAGGGAGGCAGGATATAGCTGACCCTGAATCTAATGTTTCTGCTGCACCATCTGCACTTTCCTAGTCTTAAATTTATACACCTTTACTTTCCTCTTTCCTTGTTTATAAATGTTGACATTCTTTTGGGTTTCTTGTTTTGAGAGCCAGGGTTTCCTCTATGCAGCCCTTGTCCTGGAACTCTGCAGACCAGGCTGGCAATCAACTCAGGTCCACCTACCTTTGCTTCCCAAGTGCTGAAATTAAAGGCCTGTGCAATCACCACTCGGCATCCTGGTGTTTTGTTTCTTTAATATTAGACATCAGAGATTGAACAAATTAAAGAGAAGCTAACAGAAATCCGTCTTTTCAACAATATCAAATTTACACACACACACACACACCCCAAAGTTGGGGAGAAACCTTTAATTCAGTGGCTGAATTAAATTTTTTTTGTGGCTTCCTAATTATTTTTGTTGCTATTTAGCTGGAATTTTGCTAGTATTATGAATCATAATGTGAGGCCGGGCGGTGGTGGCGCACACCTTTAATCCCAGCACTTGAGAGGCAGAGGCAGGTGGATTTCTGAGTTTGAGGCCAGCCTGGCCTAAAGAGTGAGTTCCAGGACAGCCAGGGTTACACAGAGAAACCCTGTCTCGGAAAAAAAAAAAAAAAAAAAAAACAGAATCATAATGTGAATGTTTTCCCAGTCTTAGTCCAAGAAAGGGTCATTTAAACCCCAAGGGGGTTGCAAACTATAGATTGAGAACCACTATTATAATTTCTTTGCAGATAATTTAAAAAAAAAAAAAAAAAAAAAAAGACCTCTTATGATTACTACTGTGCTGGCCTCATACCAAGGCATATCTAGAGAGATTAATGATACTCTCAAGACATCTTTTATTATTTTTATACTATTTTGTGTTTTATCTGCATGTATGTCTGTGCGTATGTGCTTACCTGATGCCCACAAAGGTTAGTTAAGAGGGTTTCAGCTCCTCTGAAATTGGACCTATAGAGGATTACGAGCCACCATGTGGGTATTTGGGAACTAAACTCAAATTCTCTACAAGAGCAACAACTGCTCTCACCCAATGGCCACCTCTCTAGTACACACATCTTAGAATAGAGGGCAGTGCAGAGGGTGAAGCGCACCACCTGAAGCACCTGTAGTGCAAATGTAGAACTGGAGCACAGATACGGAAGCCCCACCCAAATGTGGGGCAAGCATGGCAGCCTTTAGTCTCAGCACTCAGAAGGTAGAGATGGCATCTCCAGAGCAAACTAACTAGACTAGGTTAGTCGTCAGGCAAGCTCTGGGTTCAAGTGATAGACCCTCTCAGTATATATAAAGTACAGAAGGCACCCAACGTCAATCTCTAGTCTCCACATCACTGATACCCACATGAAGACACGTGCTCATACACACACCACAGACATACAATAAACACACAAATAACTCCAGGTCAAGGGGCCATCTTCCCACCTCTTAAAATGTTACTGCCTCCTCATAGTACAATGTGGATGTACTGTAATAGTAAGAAGCAAAACAGCACACCTTGTCAAAAATATTCTAAAATAACACTATTTCTAAATTTTATGTAATGTTGATCAAAATCTTATCAATTATATTTAAACCACAGAACTGCCTACTTCTTCATATTGCTAATGACATTCATAAACAGTCTATTCTGTATAAGTGTCTTTTATCCTAAGGTGCCTGGGAGAAATACAATTAAAATCATGCATCATACTTCCACCAAAGAAGTGGGTTTAAATGCCCCAACTACTTGTGTGCTTCTAAGGACCTACTTACAGTTGAAGGTTCTCTCACTAATGAGGGAGATCCAGCTCTGACCTTAGTTATATTACCACTATTTATATTTACCCTAAGATAAGAGAAGTTCTACCATAATCTAGGGAATCCTTTTCAACAGTTTACCTACATGAGATGCAGAAACAAACAGGATCCAGCACACCATCATTTATTCACTCACATGTCTCCTAGGAGACCAATTCTGTTTGACACTCCATTGCAATAGCACAACTACAGAATGCTCCAAGGCTTGCTGACCCACAGAATGCTCCAAGGCTTGCTGACCCACACCCCAAAGGACCTTAACACGTTCCTAGCCTGTTTCACGAATTTATGCAAGTACAGATTCTTCCAGTCCCAAAAGTCATGGATCTGTATTAAAAACCAAAGTTGTCTTTTATGGAAACATAGGTATATTTGGTAGTAAAAGGGGCAATGAGATCTAATAAGGAAAATATATGAAAATCAGGGTAATTTTACCATTTACTTTGCAGTGTAATTTCCAAAAGTCAACTGTGATAAAGAAAGAAGTATGTGCAAACTTTAGTCTTAAAAACTAGAAATTGGTTTTAACAGTATTTATTATGATTATTTTAAAAATGTGAATCCATTAAACCATGTAGAAATAAGTTTGCACAAACAAAACATACTTTAAACATGAACAAGTAGAGTGTGTGAGATCTTGATTGTTCGGCATATCTTCATTACGCTATAGCCGCCAAGTAGTCCCTCACTTCCGTCGGGGTGAGCCTCCTAAAGCCAGCTTCATTGCAGATCCCAACTTCTATGTTATCTTCTGTCATCTGCCCTTCAAAGCTTTCCTAATTCAGAAGGAAAGGAAAATGGTCAATTTCACAAGCAATTCATTAGAAAAACCATTTGAAATCTAGTTGGTGGATACTGAACTAACCTTCAGGGTTAAGATGGCTGTATGAATGGCATCCTCCAGTTCCAGGTCTTCATTATATCTAAAGAAAAAATTGAAAAACATTATAGCACTGTTTAGATTCTTCGTGGTTATTTTAAATAAAAGGGCAGAAAAAAAAAAAACATAAAATCTTTTTAAAAAATCTAACTTTCCTAAAAACCCTAAGTTGTAAAAGCATCCCCTAACCATCTCAATGAGACAGCCATCCCCAAATAATAGTGAGTGACACTTGCTACTGAATTTCTAACACTAAGAAAAACTTCATTATAAAAATGCACTTTGTTTTAGCAATACTATAAAATCAAATTGTTGCTAAAATCATGATATTGTAAGTTACAACACAGCATGCTGAAGACTCATTAATAGGTAAAAGTTAATGTGCTTTATCAAGATTGAGATTACACAGTGATTAAAACTCTAAGATCTTTAATAACCTTAACATGAGTATTACATGAAAATCATAGAGAAGCATCATGTGGTACACCTCAGCTACAAAATACTCTGTCCAAAACATCCCAGACTTCTGGAGGGCAGTAAGCACCCTGAAGTCAGAATATCACCACAGACGTGTAAGAGTGGCCTGTGTTCCGCACTGACAGCAAATGTTACACAGCGCTTCATTCTCGATCTAGCAAATACACACACATCATGTGATCTGCTCAATACCAACTACCGATCTCACAATTTTTGTTTTGTTTGAAACAGGCCCTAATTTTGTAGCACAGTCCAGACCAGAGCCCACTCTGTAGCCCAGGTTGGCCTTACCCTCACAACTGCTGGGGTTGAAAGCACAAACAAACAGAAGCAGATGGAACTTTGTGAGTCAGACGCCAACATGGTCTACATGGCAAGTTTAAGAGCCAGGGGTACATCGACAAAGTCTGTCAACTACATTCCCACAGCCCCAATAAATATTTAAAAACATGAAACAAGGCTGGACAATATCCTTAAGAAATAAATATTACCACTAACTTCACTGAAGACTAAGAAAACAAGGTATTAGGATGTTTTCCCTTTTATCTCTAACAAAACTCAAATATGCAGTGACGCAATGAACGTGTTAGATCAGGGAGATTCATCATCCAGAGAATTCTGGAATTCGTATGATCAGTCTGCCCTGGAACCTGATCCTGGGAAGCCTACCTTTTCTCAAGGAATGTTTTCCCATTCACATAGTTCTTTCCCATTGCTGTGGCCTTCCATGCAAAGTAAGCTCCCTAATCAGGAGAGACAAAGACATTTTAAAACATTTAGACAACTGTATTACTTTGGTATCCGTGTTTAACTCTAACTGGTCTCTAACTTCTAAAGTCGTGATTATTTATTGAAACTGAATGTCAATTTGACAAAATAAGTTTTTTGTTTAAAGGCTGTAAAACAAAAAACAAGAGTCATGAACTAACTTAGGTTAATGACTGTGGTAATGGTTTACTCTGGTATTTACACATGTATACATACATACATATACATATCAAAACTCATCAAACAGATAACAATGAGTTAGTGAAATTACTATATACTTTTAAAGCAAGATAAACAGAAGTAGGAATTAAAGTAAAATATCAAAAGTAGTATCTTAGCTTAATGGAATGAATGCACCTAAACTGTATCACACTATCCTGAAACCTAAGGACCTCTCATCATCTTTATTGAATAGAGATAAATTTTTATTGAAAGTATCAGAATCTTTGAATATTTTAATGGGGTCATGAAAAATTTGGCAATAGTAAAAGGTTTCTAAATATTTAACAATCAAAAATTAGCTCAAAATCAATGTGTAAAGAACCCAAGGTGTTCTGGGGTAGCTCTCTCCCATGCTACCTAAGTGACATCCCCAAGCTTTGCCTCAGAATGTGCATGCGCACTCTGCACGGTTTATGATGTCATGCTACCCAGCACCAGTCATCACTGATTTGAGACGGCTACAGGTCAGGGAGTGGTGCTTCTATAGAAACAAATGGATTTCACTATAAGAAATAAAGGACAATGTTGTCCTATCATCATTCCTCAGCCTACATGTCACTGTTAGAATTTTTTTTTAATTTTAAAATTGTTATTTGGGTTGACTTGAGTTTCATAAAAAGAATTATTAAATGAGGTCTGGATTTGGGGTTAGAATGACCCCAAGCATTTTCCTAACATTTCTGCAAGTATTTATGTGAAGTGGTATCTATCCTTAGCATTGACAAACATAAAATCTAAACAACTCTGAAAAGACGCAGGTGCTCCAAGATCCTGCAGATTCAAGTATTCTATAGACTGATTCTTTCTGTAAAGATCAACAAGTCTATCTACCTCATTCCTATGCAAACTCCGCTTCTGCTTTACATAAAAGGTAACAACAGTGTAAGTACATCAAAGAACTGTTCTCAGACAGCTCTGTGACTTACTGTCAGTCAGTGTCTGACTTGTGTGTACCCATTTTCTATTTACCATGGCTACAATTACTTCCCAGGTGAAAAGGGTGGCAAGTGCAATGTTGAAGAAGCCCCACATGTACCATCTGGGAAAACCAAACATGCATGCAGAGGACAGCTCATCATGTGGGCATATCCTCTTAGGTCAGCACAGAAAAGGACAGCAAAGGGTAAACATAGCCCCAGAACTGCCTTCCTCAAGTGGCTGGGACAGCAAGACTGCAGACCAGTCATTTCGTTTCAGAAGCTGACAGATGGTCTCAAAATTTGATTACTTTTGTTTTGCCATTTTAATTTGTAAGATAAGATTATAAGGCTTGCATCAAGAGAACTTGTAATTATCTAGTAAATCATAAACAAAACTTCACTCCTTAACCTTAAATTTTCTCTTAGGCTTCTCCTCACAGCAAATGGAACAATGTGGAATAAACCCAGATCCAGATATCAACTTTCTGCTTTAGAAAAAACAGCTCAATCAAGACACAGTTATTACATAATCACCTTGTACATTGTTGTAAGAGGCATACTCAGGGCAGTCACAGTTGTCATCAAACTGATGACAAACATTTTAACACTGGCCTCCTGTTATACATCTGACTGAAGTGGTAACAGGGTCACAAAGTAACAGAGTTCAAGAGACCTAATAAAAGTTGATACCTACAACAACTAGTACATGCAGATTCTAGTACATGCTAATGAGCATGACCAAAAAAGGGTGATAACTAATACATCATATAGCTTATCAAAGATAGCACTATAAAAATGATGAATGAGCAAACAAATGTGTATTACTATACATTATACTGTCATAGAAAAAAAAAAAAAGCAAGGAGCTTGAGACCTGGCGTAGGGCTAAGAGCACACCTACTCTTAGAGAGGACCTGAGTGCTAGCCCCAGCACCTTAACCCCAGCCTCAGTGGGATCTGACTCCTCTGTCCTCCGCAGTCAGTCACATGCATACAACCACAGACACATATGACACACATGAATACACATAACTCAAGGCAAAAACAAATCTTTAAAAACAAGAGAAAAAGAAGGAAAATACTGCTTAAAGTTTTATGGTTTCTACTTTTATTATATGTATAAAAACAATTCTAATAAATATTTCAAATATATGTAATGATACTTACAGATGGATCTGACTGAAATAAATATGGTCGTCCCTCATTCCACCCACAAATGAGTAAAGAAACACCAAATGGACGAACACCACTATAGAAAGGAAACAAAAATTATTCAGAATAAAGTAAGAATTTGTATGTACTCACAAGAAAAGTAATTACTAAGTAAACTGAGTTAAACTTCTTTAACTTCTAAATGAACCAATATAAAATGAATTATCTTCATTACTCTTAGGACAGCAATAAACCCAAATCAAAGAATTTAGTTCCTAAAAGCTCACCAGAAATTAACTCTCTGTGCAGCATAATTACAAAATTGCGTCTTCAAGAGGTGATACACAGTGGAAGACACTAGGTCAGATTCCATCCTAGAAAAGGGTTAATGCTTTTTCTCAGAGTAGGTTTGGTCTTGTAGAAGTGGATTAGTTTCTATGGAGTGGACCACCCTACCGTGGGCCTCTTACTGTGTGACCTCCAGCCATGTAATAACTATGAACCATGTCCTTGGACCTGCAGACCTCTGGACTAAGTAAACCTGGCTCGGGTATTGAATCAGAGCAACACAAAGTGACTAAGCACACATTTATAAAGAATGGTATAACTAGAGAAGCATATACTAACACTTACTAAATGCCTCTCCCTATCAGCAATTACCTTTACACTATTTCATTAACAGTATGATTGAAGAATATTGGAGGAGCTGGAGAGATGCTTAGAGTTTAAAAATCCTGGCTGCTCTCCTGAGAGAGCAAATCCCAGCACCCACATGATAGGTCACAACCATCTCTAACTTCAGTCTATGATCATCACGGAATTGATGCCCTCTTCTCGTGGACACAGACATACACGAAGACAAAATACCCGTATACATAAAATACATACATAAATAAATCTTAAACAACAAAAGAATATTGGAATTAAAATGTTATTGCTGCCTTCATATTTCAGTCACTTCAAATTAAAAAGCTAATTACTGAGCACTAAAAATTACAAAGAACACCTGCAAAGAGCTTTCTTAAAATCAAATGCTGATATCTGCCGTTGAATAAGAACACAGTTTTTCCCTTTTTCTTCTTTTAAAACAGTATCTAACTATGCAACCCAAATTTGACTTGAATTTGCTACCTACCTCCCCAGTGTTCTGAATACTAGGTTTATAAGTGTATGTCACCACATATTGCAAATTTTACCTTAAGAAATTATTTAAAGTCAAAACCAGAAACAATTGTTATCAAGTGACTCTCTCCATTTGTTCAACAAATACAGAAAGAATAAGACTTCTACTTACCTGCTTCCTTTTACACTATCTTTTTCTTCTTCTTCAAATTCCTAATGCATTTCTCCAAGCAATAAAAGTGACTTACCCTGACTGGGTATACTCTTGCATCACAGACGCTACCCTCTGTACCAGCTGGGCTGTGGGAATGGGTTCTTGGTAAACAAGATAGTATTGCTGAGCAAGTTTCCGAGCTCTGTGTACAAGTACTCTAAGGCGATAGAAAAAAAATAATCAAAATTCTGACACTCTACTACGTTCCCCACAACTTTCTTCTAATAGAACATACTATACAAACTTAGCACATGTCTCTCTTTAGCATATGATTAATCACCTGTTTTACAACCATGTATCACAAGATCAACCTCCATAAAGTAACCCTAACAAGAAAACAAAACTTAGCTATCGTCAGGCTGCCGTGACTGTAAAACCAAAGAAGAATGAGGATGGCACGATGAGAAAACACCATAACAGTATACCATACCTATAATCTGGGCCCATGCCACTGTACACCAAACCGATGTGCTTGGTTATCGGCTCCACCTTGTGCACACTCCTTTCATCATACAGGATGGATTTCTGTTTTTTCTCAGTTGCTAATACTACACCATTTGCAGCTTAAAAGGAAGGGAAAAAGATTAATATAATGTACTCTTCATTAGCAATCTACTTATAGATGCATTAAACTCAAGTTTGTTGCCTTCTCTAGATGGTAAGACCGTTTTCTAGATTCTTACACAACACCAAAAAAATAAAATAAAATCCCCACAGCTGCAGGTAGTATCCAGTCTCTCAATATTTTCAGGTTTATTGGTTTTAATCTAGTTAATCCTTCTAATACAAATAATAAGAAATTTCTCTATAAGGATACTAAAACACACAGTAATTTTATCTTTAGATGTTTTATAATTAGCCCTTTATAAAGAAGATAAAACTCCAGAGAAAATAGAGTCAATGAAAAAATAAAATACTATTAGTTTCCTGAAGAAAAGACTACTAATGAATTATCACAATAGATTAAAATGCTATATTTGCTGTAAAATTTAAATTACTGTGCTGAATGCTATTTTCTTGAAACTTCAAAATTCTTTAATCTAACAAAAAGATCAATAAGAATTATGTACTTAACATTTATTTCAGAATGCTATTTTTTTAACTTCAAAATTCTCTAACAGAAAGACTGTTAAGGATTATGCACATACATCTATTTCAGGTAGCTATTAGCAAGCATCTGAAGAGAAGGAAACACTGAATTACCTTTAATTCCCACTGAAGGGGCCCCTCCAGCAACAGCAGCCAAAGCATATTCAATCTGGACAAGCTTACCAGATGGGCTGGAAAAGAAACAAAGGCATTCTTTCTGTTCATACATTCTCAAATACTGCAGGCACACATGACAGAAGGAAGACATAGGCCAAACCTCACTAATCAAACCTCCCAGCCTTTGAAATCGTCCCTGAAGGTGTGTGGAAACTAAACTTACCAGACTTTGGTACCCGGGAATGGCCCTAATTCTCTCTCCTGTGTTTTGCTGCTATTGTTTTCCCCATCTCTGATTGGCAAAGCTCCTACTACTTACTGCCTTAGTTCACCACTCACTGACCTTGCCTTCAGGCAAGCATAGGGAGTAATCATACGGCTTCTGTACTCATGAATCCCAGGGCCCCACTGCCTCTTTCATAAAATCCCCAGGGAACACACTCGTAGAAGTCACACCAACAGACACCAATTCCTTTTACTCATTTACCATTCTTAGCCAAATGGAAGCTACAAGAAAACTCTTCACTTTCATATCTCTGGCATCACTAATAGTTTCAAGACTAAAAACAATGTGTTCTTCCTAAATAGCTAAACTTTACCATGTTTTTTTTTTAAAGTCTGTTATAATAAAGAAATCTGTTTGTGAAAGCATTCAGATGTTTGTTATAAAAGATTCAAGGGCTGAGGATGCAGTTCCTATGGTAGAGTGCTTGCCTAGAATGCATGACTCAGCATAAATAAGGTATGGGCGTGCACCACTAAAATCCCATCACAGAGGAAGTGAGGGCAGAAGGATAAGCTGAAAGTCATCCTTAGTTATTGGCCATTTTAAGCCAGCCTGGGTTACCAATAATTCTCACACAAAAAGAAATTAATAATAATTAAAAAAAAAAACCATTCCCTCATGATCTATGTCCATTTGTCTCAGCTATAATGAAACCACTTAGGACCATTTTGTTTACAAATGTAAGTGACTACCATGCATAATTTAGACTCCGTCGATCATATAATGAAATCATCAGCTAAGGAATTCAATGGAATTCATTCAAAGATTCCAAAACTTAATTTCTTATTTGAAACTGTAGAGGGCAATTCTCAAAAGAAAGACAATATATTGTAACAAAAAGTATATTAATTATTGTTTTCAAAACCAACATGGTTTGAGTATCGACTTAGCTACTTGTGGACAACCTTGAAAAGGTTCAATTGTTTAGGCTCCTCTATAACTCATCATACACAGGTGGCAATGAAAACCACTACTAGTTACAGTTATATTCAACAAGTAGATCCCGGCTGCCTTCAGTTGTCAGTCCTTTAAAAAATGGTCAAAACACAGTCCTTTGTCAAAGTTCATCCGTGATGATTTTTCTTAAACAGGAAACAATGGTTCCCCTTAACTGCACTCTGAGAAAATATATTTAACTCTTTTACCCTTTCTCCCAAAACATAAGGGTCTAAAAATCGTTTTAAAGCAATGTTTTAACGGGTCAAACAAAACATAGAGCTTATCAGTTTGTGTGGGCCACGAAACTTGACAGGAAATCAGGTCCTTCATTTGGTACTTTAAGCTTCTACAGGAGCATAGACGAAACCGAAAGTAGTGCGAGCTTCAAAGCACACTGTTGCTAACTGCAGACTAAAACTCAAATTTAAAAGTAAATAAGGATTTCTCCAAAAGAAAATCGACGTCTCACACGTCCCACCAGCAGTCAGGGTTTCTGAAGCTCTCGCTCGGGCCTAGTTGGGTCAGTAAAGAAATCCTGGGCCTGAATAGACCAGCTAAAAATAGACTATCTCAAAGTACCCTTTTTCTATTCTAGACGGGGAGAGCCAGTGCTTGGCTTGGGGCCTCCAGTCCCGCAGCCTTCAACACCGCCCGCCTCAGCTAGGGCCCAGGCCTGGCACCGAACATGACTCTGCAAAGCTACGAGTCCAGCTCCATCACCACGCGCTCCTGCGCAAACACCAGCCAGATCCGACACACGGGACCATGTCTGGGGCGCTCCTGTGATCTGCAACGCATGGAACCTGGGGTTCCCCGGGTACCTGAATGTAGTCAGCGAGAAGCTGTAACCGCGCTCTGCCATCTTTACCCGGAAAGTCGGAACACCGCCTCGCACATGCGCAATAAGTCTGTTTCCTTTGATTTTTTTTTTTTTTTTCTCTTTGCTCTGATTGGAGAAGAGTCAGAAGCGCCCAGGGGCAGCTGGAAGTTGAAGTTTTTGGACCCCGGCCGGCTTTTGGCCCGTATGCACGCGCAAGATGGCCTGCGCATGCTCAGAGCACGGAAGCGGAGAAGTGGGCGGGCTTACGCATGCTCTTAGCCCACGTCCCGTTCTTGTGAGGAACATGGCTCCTTCGCTACTGCTGCTGTCACTCCCATGGCGGGTGCGTCCCGGACCAATCCAGATGTGCTGGGAGCTGCTACAGCGGCAACTGCAACAGAGCTGGAGCGGCTTTGCCAGTCCTCAGTGGGGTCCGTAAGGAGAGAGTTCGTGGAAAGAGGGTTGGTGAGGGCTTCCGGGTTGTGAGACAGAAACAGCGCACACTTTTTGGTTGGCTGGTTGGTTCGTTTTTTTATGTTTTTTTTTTTTTTTTTTGTTTTTTTTTTTTTTTTTTTTTTTTTTGAGACTGTCTCTGTAGCCAGGGTGGTCTAGAACTCACTATATAACCCAGACTAGCTTCGAACTCCTAGTATCTTGGGTGTTAAATTTTAAATTGCTTTGTATTTAAAACGTATCCCAGAAATGATAGTACCCAGACAGTTTGGACAGAGATATATGTTCTTATATCTCAAGCGCAGTATAATAAATAATTGTCTCCATTTGCCACCTGAGATAATCAGTTCAATCCATTCGTTGTCTGATAGACTGAAACGCTCCAAGGTCAATCTAGCAGTCCAGAGCTATTGTAAACAACTGTTTTGTGTAGCAGTATTTCAGGTCAGCTGAGAGAAAAATGCCTGTAGAAAGCTTTTACTCTTTTTTGGTTTTGGCGTAGGGGAGGAGGGTGAGACAACATTCCTATCCACTGTCCAGTCTGCCCTTAAGCTGCTGATCTCCTCCCTCAACCTGATTCTGGAATTTAAGGGGTGTGCTAGGACAGTTTATGTAGTGGTTAAAAGTCCTTAGAATTGAACGAACATTTATAAGCCTGAAGAACAAAAGAAAGGGTAAAGAAGTGGTCTAAGCAATTTAGAAAAACAAAAGTGAAACACTTGATAATCTCATCAATAATAAATCTCTTTTTCGTAACACACAGGTCAAGATTAAACATTAAGGAGGAATTTAGTGGCTTTAGGGAACTACCAGGTTTAAAGATAAAGAAGCTAACTGGAGCAAGATGGTATGGTACAGATGATGGCCCTTGTAGTCATCTCAGTGATGGTTAAAGTGAATGTAGGGAATCTCTAGATTACCTGTACATTACAGTATCCCATATTACATACATCGTAGACCGGCTGCTTTGGTAGGTTGTAATTATAAAGCATTCCATTTGAATTATTTTAAATTGCCTTTTGTATGAGCTTTATTATATTCTAATAGCTGGGAATTATTAATGTTTGTTGTGTTTAACATTCAAAACTATGTCAGGCTAGCCATATGGCTCAATCGTAAAGGACCTTTTTGCTAAGTCTCAAGATCTGGGTTCTAGCCCCACAACCAATATAAGGAGAGAACTAACTCTAAAAGCTGTCCTCTGACCTTTACATGTGCACATATATACACAAACACATCTGATTTATAGGTTTCTATGTCTAGTGACACTATACATGTTGACTGTTAAAGAAAATAGTATCTATATTGATTTAGGAACTCAAAGTTGATTCAGAATCTGTTTTGTTTTATAGCACCAGCATTAGCAGTCCAGAGTCCATCCATCCTCACAGAGCTAGCACATGATACCAGTGAAAATAAAGAGAATTCCAGCTTTTTAGATAGTATCTTTTGGATGGCAGCTCCCAAAAACAGACGCACCATCGAAGTTAACCGATGTAGGAGAAGAAACTTTCGCAAGCTTATTAAAATTAAGGTAATGGGGGGGGGGGGGGCGGAGTTGTAGGCATATTCATGTGTGTGCACATACACACTCTCTTCCTCAAGTCTAACACTGAATAACCTGGTATTATATTTGTGTAACAGAGGAAACCAGTCTTAGCATCTTGTTTGGCTCATCATGGATTAATAAGTTATCTAATGTTTCCTTAATATTTTAAGATACTCTCTTTTTTTTTTTTTTCTTTTTAAGATTTAGTTATTTATTTTTATGTGAGTACACTGTAGCTGTCTTCAGATACACCAGAAGAGGGCATCAGATCCCATTACAGATGGTAGTGAGCCACCATGTGGTTGCTGGGAATTGAACTCAGGACCTCTAGAAGAGCAGTCAGTGCACTTAACTGCTGAGCCACCTTTCTAGCCCTGTTTTAAGATACTCTTAATGAATCATCCCATTGTGTTGATGGGCTCCTTGTTGTTTATTTCATATATAATGAAAATATTCTACTCAAGCCAGAGGCTAGACAAAAGAATTTGAAAATAGTTTATCCATAGTCCATAGGAATAAAAATATACTAGATTGGTAAAGTTGAGTTATAGTCCTGATTTTTTTTTTACTAATTGGACTCAGTGTTGCTTTTTTTAATCTTTCCAGTTTTCCTATTATAATTGTTGAACTAGATAGTACATAGTCTCACATAGCATGAATATTCTCAGAAAGCTACAATGTCAGCATGTTCTTGCTGGTGATTATGTATTACATTGCCTGTGATTAATATGTTTTTCTTTGTTTTAAAGAATAATATAGACATTTGCCCTGAATGTGGTCATCTGAAGCAGAAACATGTCCTTTGTGGCTATTGCTATGAGAAAGTACGCCAGGAGACAACAAAAATCAGACAACAAATATGGGCTCAAGAAGGGGGTCCTTTCAAAGCTCCGTCTGTTGAGACTGTGGTGCTGTACACAGGAGAGAAACCATCAGAAAAGGATCAGGGCAAGAGGATTGTTGAAAGAAACATAAAGAGGCCATCTTGGTTCACCCAGAATTGAACTAAAAAAATGTTAAAAGAATAATTTCATAGTAAGGCAGTCATTTAAAATTAGGAGTCTTCATTTTCATGTTGTGCCTGTTTTCAAATCATCAATGTATTTTAAAATGGTTGTTGTTAGTTGTTACTTTTAAATGAGGTAATTTGAAGACCATATCATGAATAAACTCAGCATTTTATGTAAAGGCTCAGTGGATTAATTTGTATATTTCTATGATGCTATTGAGTTTTAATTAAACCTAAAATTTCCAGACCAAAGCAAAAAGGTAATAAAATTCATAGCAGATTTTATAAGCTATATTTGAATTCTTGATGAATTTTAAACTGACAATTGTGTCAGAATAATTTAGAACAGGTATATGATACACTCACTTGTATTCAGGAGTAGAAACAAGAGACTCTTAAATTTCAGGCTAGCCAGGCTACAAAGAGAGATTGTGTCTCAAAAACAATGTTTTCCTTTGATGATGCTTTAGAAGAATTTACTTTTTCTGTAACATAGTGTGCTGAGTTACTTAAATAGTAGAAGTAGCTTCTCCCATTTTACTTTCTTCAAAATCACATCCCAGTGTCATTGTAGATGCTTGTGAGATTATTTGAAGAAAGGTTTTATTTTAATGACATTAATAAGTTTCTGTATATAGACAAATATACTATGGATATAGATTCTAGTTTCCTTCTTTATCTTTTTAGTTTAGTTTATATTTTAGTATTTTCATTAACTTACAGCAATAACATCTTTAACATTCTTCAGTCTGTTTCAACTGTATTTCAATTCTTGGGTTTTTCTATAGCCCAAGCCTTGCTAGTTCTTTTGTCACTCCTAATACAATTAAGATAGCTCATTGAAGTAAGGGAATTACAATTAAATGAACAAAAAAACTTAAACCACAATAAATAACATGGAATGTATTTAAAACAAACTACATACCATGATAATTTTGGCACTTACTAATTGAAAACAGTTTCAACTCTGAACGTTTTTTTTAAAGAGAAGGAATATTCATGTGACTCAGTTTTTCCATGTAAGGCGTAACGTAGAGATTACACTTGTATCATGAGGACTAGGGGGTACTTTGAAATGAAGGTGTATAATAAGGCTGTCCGTGTCGGCAGTCTGCAGACAAAATTATCAGTTTCATGGAATACATTACACTAATCTAGGGGAATCAAATCTTCTAAACCTAGAGAGTATAGAACTCCAGTAAACAGCTCTTTGAAGGGGCTGACTCAATCCAAGAAGGGGAAAAAATAGTAATGGGTTCTTGGGTGG